>SJYO01041852.1:35036224-35233111 GCA_006410555.1 Capra ibex | reverse complement strand
TTTTCTGAGAACTACTTTCACTTTCTCCTCTCACTTTTTCAACCGAATTTCGAGTTGTAAGTCTTTTGCTTCTAGTACCGTAGACGAGGGTAGTGAAGTGCCCTTTATCTACCCCTTTGTCACCTTTATTACAGTCTGAAATAAAAACCCCCGAGGTTTTAGTGACGTCTACCACTGACGTCGGTACTTTAGTTTTCTACGAATGAGGAACCTTCTTTTCAATACTGGTTGGATCTGTCGTATAATTTTTCGTCTCTGTNCACTCTCAACCCGACACTTCTTTCGACTCACGGTTTCTTAACTACGAAAACTTGACACCACAACCTCTTCTGTGAACTCTCAGGGAACCTGACGTTCCTTTAGGTTGGTCAGGTAAGACTTCCTCTAGTTGGGACCCTAAAGAAACCTCCCTTACTACGACTTCGACTTTGAGGTCATGAAACCGGTGGAGTACGCTTCTCAACTGAGTAACCTTTTCTGAGACTACGACCCTCCCTAACCCCCGTCCTCCTCTTCCCCTGCTGTCTCCTACTCTACCGACCTACCGTAGTGACTGAATTACCTACACTCATACTCACTTGAGACCCTCAACCACTACCTGTCCTTCCGGACCTCACGACGCTGAGTACCCCAGTGTTTCTCAGTCTGTGTTGAGTCACTGACTTGACTTGGCTTGACTTGTCTTCTTTCACTTTGGCAATCAGTGAGTCAACACAGGTTAAGAAACGGAGGTTCCCTGTTACTAACGCATCGAAAAACTCGGAGGTTCCCTCTTTTTTAACTCCTTTCCGAGAAACCGTCATTGATTGTCTTCTTTCACTTTGACAATCAGTGACTCAACACAGGCTGAGAAAACCTGGGGTACCTGACATCGGGTGGTCCGAGAAGACAGGTACCTTAAGGGGTCCGTTCTTATGACCTCACCCAACGGTAAGGGAAGTGGGTCCCTAGAAGACCTGGGTCCCTAGCTTGGATCCAGATGTCGTCACGTCGGTCTAAGAAATGGTAGACTCGGGGATCCCTTCGGGTCTTTGACTCAGACGGAATTTTTCATTTATTCTGTTTCACAGTATCTCGACCATAACATCACCCCCTCCGATTGTAGTATTTTGATATTTGTCTGAAAATTTCCCTCGGTAGAAGTCCAACCTTGTTCGATACAATAGATCTAAGTCAGATCCACTGACCAGATCTAAAATCTCACTACATTATCCCTCATTGACTTCCATCCTCCCTCATTAAAATCTTCCCCACCCTTTTTAGAGTTCTTCGAGTAGCAGACCATCTATTTATCCAACCATATATATATATATATATTTAGGTACATACATAACGTATCATTTATATATATGTATGCATAAATGAGTACATGTATCGATTATGTCTCACACATGATCCTCCTATTTGTTTTGTAGAAACTTACAAAGGGACCATAGAGGATGTTCGAAATGTATTGTATCGTTCTGTCCTAAGCGTCGTATCTTCGGAACCTTACACCAGATAGATGGTAGGAATTTCGTTGTCAACTGTGTTATGTTGAAGTGTCCTGATACACATGTCCTTATACCAATTACTCACAAAAGAGTTTGTCAAGGATATCCTACAAGATTTCACCCTATTAGTTGTTGTGTCACTCCTGAAACTTTCCTGGATAATTCAGGACATTGAAGTTTTCCATATTACAAGAACTACGGACTCCCCCCTAGTCGTCATCTATCTGGACAGACTGTTCTGTGACAGTCCCGACCCCATAGAATTAATTTCGCTTCTAAAACCACACTGACTCCCATTTACTACCATTCAAAGTCTGTCACAGTAGGAGTCTCTAGAAGCATTGACCCCTTTCCTGGTAAACGGTACAGGAATACTTAGGTACGACCATGTCTTACTACATTGGGTCCCAACACACGAAAGGTTCCTGATGTCCCAACTTTCTGTCTGAAAGATTTCGGAAAAGGTCAAAATTATATGACATAATAATAAAACACTAAACATCACTAAAGAAAGTATCTGTCTCAATCACTAAAGACACGGTCTTACAAACTTTAGTAGGTACATAATTTTGTACAGGAGGTATCAAAAGGAACCTAAGTCCTATAATGAACTCTATAGAGACACTATTAAGACACGAAAGATGTCGAAAGAGTTGATGTCACTCCATTTTTTCTCCTATACATAGTTTAACCACAATTATACCATTCGTTTAAATTTTTGTCTGTACGTTTAAATAAAGTTGGTATCCGACTTCATCTCACACACTTCTATGTCTAAGACTCAAGTGTACTGTTAACACCGAGACGATTATCATTATACCGATTATTTGAAGGTAAATCGACACTTTAAAAGTAGAAATATCTCTTTTGTCTACTGCTACTACTAAAACAATCCCTTATTCTTAAGAAATTTATTTAAGTTTACTTAAATAAATTAAAGTGGTGAATTCGAATAAACATCCAAATTTCGATGAATTACCACTACTACTATAGGGTGAAAAAGATAGGTAGTCACAGTTCTTGCCGTGGCAAGTTGTTCCATCAGTGATTCGTGGGACCTGAACTTCAAACTTAATTTAATTAATTTCCATTTCACTTTTTAAGAGAGACTGGAGTGTGATGTAAAGTTCATAATCTATCGGTGGTATGACCTGTCACGTCTAGATCTTATAGAATAAAGTCTTGCGTGACAATCGTTATCTGTGGAAGCCCAAGTGTAGTAACCAAAAGTTTTTTACAACTAGTTTGTTTCGCGATAAGTTAAATTACGTTGTCACAGATAATTTATCTGTAGTAAATAAATGGTCGCTCTTTCAAAATCAGTATATTTCTCTAAGGATCCTTGACCACGGATTCTATTTAAGACATCCCCGGAATCAGTCATTACTGGAATCTGAACCCCTTCTTTTTGGGGAAAGACCGAGACGTACAATAAAATAAAAACGGAAATAAAAGTAAAAAATCGACATGGACCGTCGTATACACTAGGATGAAGGGGTTGGTCCCTAACTTGGACACGGAGGACGTCACCTTCGGTCCTCAGAATTGACGACCTGGTGGTCCCTTCAGGGACCCAGACGCAAAATCTCCCGTGGTTGGTTCGAGAGGAGGGGTTTCCCACTTTTTAGAGGTCCCGGTTCCCTGAATAAGGGATTCTCGGACACAGGGGAAAGACAGTGATCTGGAACAGGTTCCTCGGGTCCAAGGACCTTAAGTCACTGACTTTTAAGGGTAACGATGAAGGTCCAGGACACTCGACACGCGATTTGGGGAAGTCAGGTCAAGTTGAGAAACGCTAACATACCTGATATCGGACAGCACGAGGAGACAGGTACGGTAAGAGGTCCGTCCTTATGACTCAACCCAACGGTACGGGAGCATGTCCCCTAGAAGAGGTAGAACCCTAGCTTCGGCGAAGAGAGCGCAGAGGATGTAACGACCATCTAAGAAACGTCGATGACGGTGGACCCTTCGAGATAGTCCCGAACTCGTCCGGAGAAAGGTCTTAAAAGGAGAATTCCCTCCCGGTTTGTTGACCACAAACGTGAGGATTCGGACTTCCCGAACGGTTATGGTGAACTCCCACACGTACCAAAGCAACTCTCCGACCCCACAGGTGTTCGCACGTCTTTCGAGGAGAACGAGTACTTACCTCGCCCGTGTCCTTCAATTTCAGTGGATTCACACATCTGGTTCACGACCCCACATGCAGGAAGAAGGGATGGCGAATACTCCACATTGAGGTTCCATAAACTCTCGAGCCATGTGTGTGGACCGAAAGGTCCAACAATAATTCCTCATAAAGAGTTCTAGCCTCGTGTCTTATATATAAAAAACTTCCAAACTGTGTGAGGAACATTTATAAATTTATATCCCATCCACTCCGACCCACAACGTTTACAATCGCGCCCCAACCGTCGTGACGGATCTTCTGTTTATCTAAGGAGAACTCAAAGAACCGACCAAACGAGGGTTAACTAGATTGGCCAATATAGACTCCATAGAAACCTATGGTCTCCGTTTAAAGGAAAAGGTTTCCGACGGCCAGGTAGCTCCGGGGTTACGTAGGAAACGTCTCCAATATTCACCTTAACGACTTCCGGTCTTTGCCGAAACCTCCCAGGAAAAGACCCTGTCCTGGGACAAGGGTCGAGCCGACATAGACCCTGTTTACCCAGATGCCTCACGGATCTCCTCCAAGCTCTCCAGATGTCTCCTCCCTTCCGCTAAGGAAACTTCTGCAACCAAACCCCGTGAGAGAAGAAAGAACCCATGATGTTTCTTTAACTTAGGACGAGAGGAGGGGAAGGGGTTCGGGTCCTGACCCCGAGCAGCCCGCCTTGCGCGCCGGGGGTCCCTGTGTGCCCCGCGGAAACAGACCTCCCAACGCCGTCTTCTCATCTCTTCGCACGCTCTCACCGGTGGCAGCGACCTCAAACCTGATCTTGAAAGAAGGCGGGATGGATGCCCAATGCCATGAGGGCGACGGGGGTTGCGGCCGGGTCTTCGGCCCTCGCGGATCCATGGCCCCCAGGCCGAGGCGCCGCCCGCCGCGTGCAGAGGCTCGTGCGGGGAGGAAGGGGCTCGCCGCGCGCCGCTCCCCTCGCCTCGCCTGCTCCATCTCCTCCTCCTCCTCCTCCTCCTCCGCCTCCCCTTCCCCGCCCCCGCCGCCCGTCCCTCCTCGGCGGCGCCCGTCACCGGCCCCCTCCGCCGCCGCTGACTCCTCCTCCACCTCCTTCGCCGCCGCGAGGGCGGGCCGGCATCTCGCCGCGACCCTGAGTGCGCCGGCACTGGGGCGCCGAGGGGCCTCCGGCTCGCGTCGTCGACGCCTGTTTCCTCGTACAGGCGCGGCTCCTCCCGCGCAGGAGGCCGGTGGTGCTCTGAGGCCCGCGGCGGCCCGGGCGCGACGCGAGGTCAGGCGGCCCAGTGGCCCCGCCGGGCGATCCGGTCGCGACGCAGCGAGCCGGGCGTCCGGGGCCGGCCGGCGGGCCGGGCGTCGTACCTTGCCGGGCCCGCGGGCGCCCCGGCGGGCGGCAGCGGAGAAGACGACGACGGCGACCGCGACGAGCGCGACGACCCGCCGCCCCGGCACCGCGACGGGGGCCCGACGTTCGTGCTGCCCGCCGAGTCTCCCCGGCCCTCCCGCCGCCCGCGGCGGCTCCCGTTCCACCACACGTCGTCGGACCTCGAGCGCGTCCAGGACGGGGGCCTGTGCGACGGCTTGGCGTGCCAGTGGGACACTCATCGGGCGCCTCGCGGGGAGACAGGACCGCGGGCCAGAGGAGCCAGGGTCGCGAAAGGCAGCACGACGAAGAAGAAAGAGCGTTGAACCTTCTCCCAGGGCAGCGGTGGGGGCGCGGAAACACACGTACCTCGGAGACCGCCCCCAACTACGACCCCTTGCCCCCCCGCCCCCCGAGCCGGGCCTCCGCAAAGACACCGACCGTTCGCCTACACACAGGCGCAGCGAGGCGATCAAATGTTTCATTTTCAAAATCCCAAGGGGGCGCGCCAGGGCCGCGTCACGAACACTCGACGCACCACGGTGCACTCCTACGCTCATTTGTACGCTCGCCGCCTCACTTTCGAGTAAGTAGGACACGAACCCGCCGTCCTTTTGTCTCGACCCGATCTTCCCGGTCGGGAAGTCGAACGTGCAATTCAATGAACCTGCGATCAAACGTCCTATGATTACGGTGTGTCCCTGAAACTTGCGGTGACACACACTAGAGGTTTGAAGGTCTGACAAAGGAAACGAAAACGATCGACTCAAAATAATGTAATTTCTCGTGGAACATTTTATTCTCAATAAAAATTCCCGGGTCTTTATATAAACTCTACTTTAACACGTGGAAGCTGGGGGCCAAAGAACCCATACTCTCGAATAGAAATTGCGGCTCTTGAAGTCTAAACGTTTGACCCAAAAAACTCGGAAGGTAGAGTTCCCTGAACTAAAAGCCTAACTCAAAGGTGGACCTTTCTTTTTAAAAACCAGAGCATTGAGTCAAACACAATGCTAAGTGACAGGTCAAAACGTTCGCACCAAGACGGTTAAGACCGACTTGGGAACCGGGGCCACTGAAAACTAAAATAAAAGACTTGTTACTTAACCAAACCCTTTCAAATTTTCACAAAGACTACCCATAAAACAGCTTGACTTTATACTCAGGGAGCCGCGACACACGGAGACACAACAAAACCAACCAAAGGATTTTTTCTTAGTTCCGACGGTGATATTTTTGTACTTCCGTTCTCCTTGTCGCACTGGACACTTTCTTGAATTTTATACCAAAAATTAAATCGGGTCTTTATACCAAAAATTAAATTGGGTTTAATTGGGATCGTCCTAAATACTCATTCATGTCTAAAGTAATGATTGTGGAAACAAGAAGCAAAGGTAAACAAACTTAATCCTTTCCAAATTGTGTCCTTTTAACACACACAAAGACAAATACCTCCGGACTTTTTCCATTTTCTCAAAAACAAAACAAACTAAGAAAATGGTTGTGAACCGGTGAACCATCACCGTCGTCGACATAAATAAAGAATCGGTCTAAGAAACTTCACCTTTAGAACTCATACCCGGGTATTAATGTCAGACCTCAGTTCACCTCTTTTGGAAACAAAACCTCTATAGGGAACGATGAGACTTCTTTAATCAGTATATAAACCGAAGACTCAGTCATCGTGAATTCGACTAAGTTCAAATCCAGCTATAAAGGATTTAACAACTAAAGTGTCCCCCCTTTTTTCAACTATAACATCTTTTATTGAAAAGTCGTATACTAGTTCGATAAAGTAACTTACAATTGTTTGACTAATTTTATACACGGAAACTTTACAGTAAAATTAGGAAAAAAAACGTGGACTTTCGGGAAATTTCATTTTATTATGTTAAATCACTTACTCTTCTTGATATTAATTCCTAGTCTATTTCAACTACAAGACCTACTTCAACCAAAGTCCACATAGTCTTACCACACACACAACCCCCCCCTCCACAAGACCCGGTCAAAGGAACAAAAGGTACTCTTATTTAATCTCCCAGTATCATCTATTCACTGGACGGGTTCAAGGGTACTATTTAAATATCGCTCCCCCAGGCACGGGACCTAAGAACGGGACGTCAAGTGTACGAACAGTAGAAGTGAGGGACAGAAGTAGAAGAAATCAAGTTGTGTTAAAAAAAAAAGAAATAATTTAGCAAAGATCTAGTAACCGTCACACAACTCCAAACCTGATCCACAATAAAAGGATCCTGACACCATCTAATTAGTGATCAAACTACCAAATTCTGTCGTTTAAAGAAGAGAGTGGTAAGACCTTCGGTCTTCAGGTTTTCGTTCCCAAAATCGTCCCGGTACAAGGACGGTTCCGAGACCTCTTAGGAACGGAGAAAGGTCGAAGACTGAAAGGAACCGAACACCGTCGAGTTAAGGTCAGACAAAGAGAGAAGGACACCAGAAGGGAGACCACAGAAAGTTTATGAGAGGAAAGAGAATACTCTGTGGTCAGAAACTTAAATTTCCAGGTGACCTTCAGGTGGTCCGAGAAAAGAGTTCTAAGTACTGAACCAAGGTAGACGTCTTTTTGGGTGTTTTTGGTTGAGACAAAGGGTCGTCCCAATAAAAGTCTCCATGATCCCCACTCTTGAACCTGGAAACCAAAACCCCGTGTGAGTGAAAAGTCAAGTATGTCTTATATCTGTTTTTATAACAGAAAGAAGAGGTCCTTGAGTGTCTCTAAACTCCTCTTTCAAAGTACTTCAGAGTCCTGTCATGCCAATTGTGACATTATAGTCCCTCGTGTCAATCGTTTTCCTTGGGTATTCTCCCGTCAGCTCCAACGAGACCCCGTATCACCCACCCCAGTTCCTAGACTCTTGGGTATCGGTTAAACTCTTCATACTCTTTCTATGACACCTCCTTTAACCTACTCTCCCCCCCTCAGGGGCCGTCCGGGTCCCATCACCTCTACGAACTCCTCGACACGTAAACTTCAACGACCTTACAGTTCCTGTGAACAGATCACGAACCTTACCACCACCACCACCACCGTCCCCAATCCCCACGAGACCCCTGTTCAGTTCCTGTCCGTCCGAGAGATTAAGGAAGCCACACCGGTTTGTAAATGTCGAGTCAACACTACACCGACGGCTCATCCCCCAACTTTCCTACCGTTCCTAACTTCAAAAGAAAAAGAAACTATTACTTTTTATTCTAATAAATAAGAATCACCTACTTGACCTGAAGTCACATCGCATTTCGAGTCTAGGAAGACGACGACGATTCAGTGAAGTCAGCACAGACTGGGATACGCTGGGGTATCTGCCGTCGGGTGGTCCGAGGGGGCAGGGACCCTAAGAAGTCCGTCCTTATGACCTCACCCAAATGTAAAGAAGAGGTCACGTACGTACGTACGATTCAACGAAGTCAGCACAGACTGAGACACGCTGGGGTACCTGTCGTCGGGTGGTCCGAGGAGATAGCCAAAGAGATCCGTTCTTATGTCCTCACCCACCGGTAAAGGAAGAGGCAGTCTAGGAAGATACTAGAATCACTTGTTGCCAATAAAAGTATCGACACAAAGATCTCTCCAAACCGTCTTTAGGAGTCGAACTGGTGAGAACAAGGAACATGGAATACATCGGAAGACGTAATTTCCTAATGCAAAGTCAATAATAAAAATACGTGTTTGCCTTATGTTTAAATTGACGTAATTACGAAAACAACCTTCAGACAAATAAGGACACAAAGCACACTTTACGAGTTATAATTCAAAAATTTTAAGACTTCTGTAGTCACCATCTTTCAAAGTGTCTAAATCAGAACCAGAAGGTTATCAATCACAAAAGGACCACTACGATGTACCACTAACATCTATTTCCAAAGAAAGAATTTTTTAAATACTATACAATTCATTGAAACCTTGTTTTAGGTCTACAAAAAGCCTGACAAATTGTCTGATTTTATTACGAACCCAAACCAAAAATGAAAATATTTTACAATGTAAGAAAACGATAGTCTCCTGACCATTAACCTGTAGTGGTCACATACGTCGAGTCGCGGTCCATGTGTTTTTCTTCACGACCACAAACCTTTGAAGTCAGACCAACCTCTCCCTGTTAAACGTAGCTTCGTTTCGTCTGTAGATCCCTTGTTAGAGTCTTACAGACATTAATTCATTATTTAAGACATGACGACTAACAAATTTACGAAATCCTTCGGACAATTCTCCTCTCTTGACACCCACCCAGGCACCTCCGGACCCTTGCATAATTTTAAAAGGACCTCTCCAATTCTGAACTCGTGCCGGACTCCCTTCCCTTTCCAAACCCAAAACTCGATCCCCTCTCTCCCGCGGGACGTCAACGTTACTCCGCACCACTACTTAACCGGGACGACTTTTCTTGGTAACCAGACAGACACCACAAAGTTCGTGGTCAGACCAGCTCCAGTCAAATCCCCTCACACAGGTTTACCCTTCCTCCTCCCCGGGTCCGACTTCAGGGGACCTCGTCACCTCCCCGGACTCTTCCTTCCTCGTCGACCACTCCAACCCCCCGTCGTTGGCCCCTCATAAACCAGTATCTTCGGTTCCCCTCAAGTCCAAACTTCTGTCCTTACCCCCACGGGGTCACCTCTCTACGACGCTCCAGCCCTTGTCATTCTTGTTCGACCTGAACTGTCGAAACCACGGGAGGTACCCGGTCTCCGACGTCCTCCGTCTAACCCCACCTAATTTTCCTCTAGACACACTCCTACCACCACGATCATGGAACTACTCCTTTTTCAAACCACACTCCTTTCTCTTAGAAACGTAGGACGACTCATATCAACCCTTATCAACCCCTCTCCCTCTTTACCTACCACCTTCCACTCTATACTACCCTCGACCTCGGGTCCAACCCACAATCCGAAAATCTACCTCCCCCCACAAGGTAGGGGTTCACCACTGACCTCCCTCGAGTCCGTTTTACCACCCACTCTCTGGCGCCTCCTCCCGTACACCCTACGTCTCCCGAAACGACGGGGGACCGTAAATAAAAGAGTTTCTGGATCTTCGTCTCACGCCCTTCTCCCACTCCTCTACCACACTTCTCTTTCACTTACTTCTCACTTCACCGGGAAAACCTTTCCTGGACCCCCAACCTCTTTACAGTGGGGCCACCTCACCACAGGTAAAAACGGAACACTAGGTTAAGTCTCCGTCTACCAGTCGTAAAAAAAAAAAAAAAAAAGAAGAGAAGTCGACGAAAGTCGAATCTCTACTCTTGTCACCTATAATCGGTCCGACGAAGCGGTCCACTCCTGTTGTCTCCTGCTCTTCCTGGTCCCTCTAAAATTACTTGTAGTGCCTGTCGACGACACCAGACTTAAGTACACCTAGTTCCAAAAATAGTACTTACTTTCCAGAAGAGACATCGATATAAAAGGGTAAGAGTCGTGTCGGAAAAAAGGGGTAGGTGTAGAAAACTCTGTGATAATTATAACATGCGTGTTGAGACTCACGATCCCTACCGAGACTCACGATCCCTACCGATCTTATTCGGTATTAAGAAAGTAGGCTCCTAGTTATTATATGGGTTTAAGAGACGAACAGGGGACTCGTCTAAAAATACATAAAACGGAGGACATACGGAGCCGATTCAAACGGTCAGAACGGACTACGGGGAAAGGACCATTTTTAGACCCAGGAGTAATTAGATGGGTCAACGACACCTGAGAACACACGGAGAAGGTTGCGAGACTTGGAAGAGATTTGAACCCTTCACGAAGAATAGACACGAGAACACAGTGAAATACCCCATGAACTGCTCAAGGATTTCGTAAAGGACAGTTTCCTTCCCGAGACTCTGGAGTCACCCACCCTTACATTAGTGAGAATTAACCATTCTCATTACGGTCGTTACTATCCTGATATACCACCCTCCAGTCCTGTTCACCTCGCTACACTTAAGTTTTAAAATGGGAAAATACCGGTCACTCTTGTAAATCCAGTCGTAAAGTACCGACAACCCAGGGTCTAAGTTCTTGTCTATATTTATACCCGTCAATGAAAACTGGGTGTAGTAGAATACACATACCATTCGTGTGTAACGGTTGTAGGTAACCTAGTATCTTTTTGGTTCTCTCAAGGTCTTTTCGTAGATGAAGACGAAATAACTCATGCGGTTTCGGAAACTGACACCTAGTGTTGTTTGACACCTTTTAAGAATTTTCTCTACCCTTATGGTCTGGCGGAATGGAAGGAGGACTCTTTAGGCATACGTCCAGTCTTTCGTTATCAATCTTGGTCTGTACCTTGTTGTCTGACCAAGGTTTAACCTTTTCCTCATACAGTTCATATAACAGTGGGACGAATAAATTGAAGATACGGCTCATGTAGTACTCTTTGCGACCCGACCTACTTCGTGTTCGACCTTAGTCCTAACGACCTCTTTATAATTATTGGAGTCTATACGTCTATCGTGGTGGGAATACCGTCTTTTGCTTCTTCTCGATTTCTCGGAGAACTATTTTCACTTTCTCTTTTTACTTTTTCGACCGAATTTTGAGTTGTAAGTTTTTTACTTCTAGTACCCTAAGCCAGGGTAGTGAAGTACCGTTTATTTACCCCTTTGTTACCTTTGTCACTCTCTGAAATAACAGAACCCGAGGTTTTAGTGATGTCTACCACTGACGTCGGTACTTTAATTTTCTGAAAACGAGGAATCTTCTTTTAATACTGGTTGGATCTGTCGTATAAGTTTTCGTCTCTGTAATGAAAAGTCTGATTCCAGGTATACCAGTTTCGATACTAAAAAGGTCATCAGTACATACCTACACTCTCAACCTGACATTTCTTTCGACTCGTGGTTTCTTATCTACGAAAACTTGACACCACAACCTCTTCTGAGAACTCTCAGGGAACCTGACGTTCCTCTAGTTTGGTAAGTCAGGATTTCCTTTAGTCAAGACTTATAAGAAACCTTCCTGACTACGCTTTCGAGGTTATTAAACCGGTGGACTACACTTCTTGATTGAGTAAACTTTTCTGAGACTACGACCCTTTCTAACTTCCTCCTCGTCTTCCACTGTTGTCTCCTACTCTACCAACCTACCGTAGTGGTGTAGTTACCTGTACACAAACTCAGTTACCTGTACACAAACTCAGTTACCTGTACACAAACTCGTCCGAGACCCTCAACCACTACCTGTCCCTTCGGACCACACGACGGCAGGTACCTCAGCGTTTCTCAGTCTGTGGCTGACGCACTGACTTGACTTGACTTTGTACATTTTGTCACAAAACCGTCCAACTAGTCTTTATGACTTCTTAAAACCCGTCTGAATCCGTAAACCAGATACTTACGTTCAGAACCACCACCACACATCAGCGACTCAACACAGACTGAGAACCCTGGGGTACCTGTCATCGGACGGTCCGAGGAGACAGGTACCACAAGAGGTCCGTTCTTATGACCTCACCTAACGGTAAAGGAAGAGGTCCCCCAGAAGGGTTGGGTCCTTAGCTTGGGACCAGAGGACGTAAAGTCCGTCTAAGAAAAGGTCGACTCGATGTTCCCTTCACAAAAAGGTTAGACCACTTCAAAACGTACTGGGTCGGGGACTTAGGACAACGAAAAATGGACGAAACCTCAGGAGGTCGTAGCCCTCATAAACTACTCCTCTACCACCCAAACCGTTATTTAGTCTTTATTTTATGATCTTTCTCTGTATCCTTGAAAGGTTTGGATATTTCCACAAAAAAAAAAAAAAAAAAAAATTTATCCGTTTTTGTTGTTTCATTTTTGAGGACTTTCATGAGTCTTTTGTTGTGTCCCACTTTAAAGAATCTCAACGTACATCCTGAAGAAAAGGGAAGGATAAATCAACACAGAGACTTTTATCAACAAAAGACATGACCGAGAGGAGGATACCTCCTTAAAAACAAACAAACAAATTAATATCGTCGAGATAAGTCGACACAGCTCAGAATTAACACCGTGTGTCCTAGAAGCAACGTAGTCCGTCTAGAAGACATTGTCTCGTGACCGAAGTCATCAATTCCCGAGACCACGGACTCCCTAGAATCAAGGGGACGGTTCCTAGTTGGGGCTCAGGGGGCGTAACGTCCCTCGTAAGAATTGGTGACCCGGTGGCACCTTTAGGGAGTGTACCTCTTTAGAATTCACGTCTCTTGTATTGATTAAGTAACAACAGTTGTAAAAAGAGTTTTTGTCTGCTTTTATATCTTATGTCTTAAGAATTTTAAAATCATTGAATAATTCAGTCAAAAAAAAAAACGGTTTTAATCCTTCGACATCTACGTCTGAACGAGTTACTCAAAAATTATCAACGGACTGATTTAAACAAAATTATTTTAAAAATTACGAAATACCTACCAAATCGAACAAAAATACAAGTGCGCGTCTATTAAAATCAGATTTCTCCCTCAAAATTTAATTCGTCAGAGAGGGTTCGAAAAAAAAAAAAAATTAAAACGTACACACCACTCCCTTTGAGGACGTACAACCCTGTCTTGTCTCGACATCACCAGTGGGGTGTCTTCTCTGTCCAGACAGGACCGGTGATCATCACGGTACGACTATAAATGGAACGTTTATAGCCCGTAAAGTGAGTCCATTGGAAAAGAACAGGAGTCTCGGACTTCCCTCATTTACCTTCCCCAACCATATTCTTAGTAGATCCTGAAGGGGGTAGGGGGACACGGGTGGATCGAAGGGGGGTCATGGGAAACAGACGTCCGACGTTCGGGTCCAAATTTAGACGAAAGGGTGTGTGTCGTCCCCGGAAGGTTTCCGGTCCGAAAACCATTAGTGAGAAGAGATCACCGACAGAAGTATTAAGGATAGGATCAAAAAGTTTGACGAACGAAAACACAAACGAGTCGTTTATCAATAAGTCACGGATGAGACGGAGAACAGCTGCATTAAAAGCCACCCGAACACACTACTAAAAACCGACAATCTGGTCAAAATAGGATCAGAGTACACGAACATAAGGAAAGACCTTGAGGTGGAGAAAGAACGGAAGGTCTTTGTGTTGTAGAGGGACCAGACGGAGAATCACTGTGTCAAATTGGGCGTAGGAGAAGGAAACGGTATGAGACGATACTCTCGGCCTCTATTGCCCCCACCCCCACTCTCCCCCTTGACCACCTGAACGTTTTTAATAATATCCGCAACTCCAAAGACTTCTCTCTAGACGTTCTGACCAAATCCTTGTTGTATTGGTTACTCTGACTATCTGGTACCACCCGTCCCCGGTGGAAACGAAAAGGGAGTGTAGACAGACGACCCGTGTCTTAGAAAGGAAGTGGAGTATGCAGAGACTAGGGGACATCGTGCATTAGTGGAGGTCATGAGTCTCGTCAAGAAAGACTCCTAAAAGTACAACACTGTGTGTGTGTCACCATTCCAAACACACCTCCCACGACGTCCACCCTTGGGGTGACTCGGTCTGGGACATAGGGTCGGGTCGAACCCCTCCCTAAACCCCCTTGTCAATAAAGGTGGAAGGACATTGGACCGACGACTCAAACGACAACTCTGAAAAGTGGAACGAAACTTAGTAGACCCTCGTAATTTTCGAGTCTACAGACCCGGTATCCAGAGTACTAGACTAAACTGACAAGGTCCTACCCCGGACCTTCGACCATAAAAAGTGTCGAGACGCCCACTAAGAGAATAATGGACCCGATTCTTGGACAAAAGATCCACAAAAGAAGTGGTGAACAGTAGACGACGTTGTTTTCTTCCATCTTCTCGCTCGTCACCTCGTCTGACTCCTGTTGACGGAGTTCCCCTTCCCCCGACAAGGTTCACCTCGTTCCTACTTGTCTTTAGTCCTCTACAAAAATCCTGTCTCTTGACTCTCGAAATCCAACCCCAGAATAAGTATTCTCTCCTCTTTCCACTGATATACATTTCACCCCTTACTATACGACTTGATCCTAAATGATAGTTCGACACTCCAATTGCTGAAGGGTCTCCCGAGTCCCCATTTCTTAGGCGGACGCCACGTCTTCTGCGTCCAAACTAGGGACCTAACCTTTCTGAGGGACCTCTTCCTTTACCGTTGGGTGAGGTCATGAGAACGGACCTTTTAGGTACCTGTCTCCTCGGACCGCCCGATATCGGGCACCCCAACGATTCTCAACCTGTGCTGACTCGTCGACTTGTCGTCGTCGTCGTCGTCGTACCCCGATTCCTGTCCTTCCAACACCCCTGCGCAACACGGTGACTTTCCTACTTGCCTCTCTCAGAGTCCCGTCGTTTGGCCATACACTCCCGGACTACGAGTCCACCTCGTCAGTCGCTTCGTGCATTGTCGGGGACGGAACCAGACGGAATTAGGAAACAACATATAAATTTTATCTCTAAATAAAGACTATTATTTATTAATAATTATATTTTATCATTTTTTCACATCTCTTAGGTACTCTCCGGGTTAAGGGGTTCATAGATGGATAACTCTTAAAAAACAAACTAGAACAGATTCAATAATTTTTTTTATTTTCTCGAATAAAATTAAATATAGGAGTAACATTCACGTCAAAGTATATAAAAACTTTACAGACGTTTTCCTAGTAAACATAAACCAGTTGAAGAGACATATAGAAACCAAAGGTGATCAACAAAAATGGTGAGTCGACTGTGAATCTAAAAAACTCACTGGTGAGTAGTAGACTTTTACATCATGAAAGTAATAAAAGAACGACGAAACCGACCCTGACTCCTCCGTCCTAACACCTGTGGAACCAGTACAAGAACTGAACTATTACCTGTTCGTACAACCCGTTTACTCCTGTTCTCTATAAAGGACCGTCCTGTGAACTAAAACAACTCTCCGATTTAGGTGAGTATATCTTCCGTATACGATCAACGAAAATCCAGAAATAGTTAAGTGTACTGACTGTAAGAACCAAGAATCCAATTTATTGTCTATAGAAAACGGGAAGAAAAGGAAGGGTATAAAACGGTACAATACAAATTTAATACATTACCAACTTAACATGTATAAACTTTAGAAAAGAAGGACTTATTAGTCATACCTCCCCCCTTCCCGTACGAACACCTTACGTCAGAATCTGTTTCTTCCGAGTTAACTGTCAGTAGGAGTGAGAGATGAAGAATCCGATAAAAATAATTTAAGAAAACCTACTGTCACCGTACTTGTACTTCTTTTAGAAAACCGTCCTAACGACCGAGATGTTCGTTTTCGTCACGAAGGTTGATCAGTTCTTAACATGTCATTAGGAGGAAATGTGGGTCAAAGTCAATGAACACCACTTGGTACCCGGTGTTGATAATCTACCTTTTAAGGTCTTTATTTGTCAAGTATTCAAAATTTAACACGCGGCAAGACTCATCATACTACTTCAGAGCGAGAGAGGACGGACCCTACCCTTAGTAGGAAGACAGGCCGCATAGACGGACAATCTGTGAACCACCGACAGACCCAGGACACAGGAGTCTAGCTGACAGGACCTTCGAGTCACGGAAGACAAGGTCGGTGGGAACAAAAAGAAACATTGCTGGGGAGTGCATATCCTCATAACTACGACCGGCACGTTTCCACGGTTTCTCTTTAGACATTTTACGAATTCACTTTTTCACTTTCAAGATCTAAATTGTGTCTTCCTCTTTATTAGTTTATATTACTCCAACGATTCTAGATGTCATTCTTGTTTAGAGATCGGTACTTTATCACTTCTTTTTTCTTAGGCACGAGTAAAATGACAACGTGGTGTCTGACGTTTTTAATACCGGTGTCACACACTATTTACGAATCAATCTACCTTTTCTGGAAAAAGTAAACACGTTACTCTAGAAAACTCTCCCTCTGGTGGACGTATCTTGAAACTAATGTTACACAACAGTATTAACAGAATCAAATAACGACTATTAGAGAATGACACGGAAGAAATTTCTGATTTGAAATAGTCTCTTACATATATATCCTTTTTTTATCACGTATTTTCTATGACTTCAACCTCCGTAGGCGACCCCCGGAACTTCGCATAGGGGACACCTATCCTCCCTGAGGACATGAACGTCCGGTTCCACAAAGGGGTCTTATCCTTGTTCGTACAGGCGGTGGGTCCGACCCCTCTTTATTTCTGGGGACACCCATTAGATTCGAGGGGTTCGACGTGGGGATGAGGAGAGGGGACGTAGGAGGGTCATACCCTGTATTATATGTCATCCACTAACACTCAATTTAAGTGAGGGATATACTTCTGTAACGACTTAATCTTATTTATCAAGGTAGATACACTAGAACGGAGGGGATCTATTACCTCGAACCTCTGAAAAAACAGGGGAGGGCGGTGAGAGCGTGGATCTTCTCACCATCCGAAAAGTAACCGGAAAGACACTAGCGGAGGATAGTACTCGACCTATCTTTCGTCCAACATTTAACACAACCCCTACTGTGAAGTCAGACTTGGGAGGACTCTAAATTAACTTCCTTCGAATTTCGCCCGAAACCTCTACGTCGACATTGTGTCTGAGACACTACGTCAACGATTTGAAGAGAAAGAAGTTCTGACGAACTTAGATTCAGATTAATTCAACTAAGTAAAGGGTAGTTCTATTCTGAATTTTCGTAAGAAACAAAATAACACGTCAAGAAGGGTTGAGAAAAGAGCCCTTTCCGTTTCTCATTAACTGATCCCCACACAAGTAGAGATCATGGTACAAATTCCGTCTACCCGAAAGATAATCTAATTTTTTAAAAAAATTGGAAGGAAAACAAACAAACTTTGTTCTGGTTCACATTTGAGAGGGAACGACCACTTCTAAACTACTCTAAAGATTTGAGAAAGGTTATGGTACCTTAAACGTCAGGTGGAACCGTTAGTCACGATCCGACCGGGGAGGTAAGGAACATGGGCGTAGGACGGAGTGAAAACGAACGTAATGACGTCGACAGTATTAGAAACCTTAATAAATAAATGTTAGGAAGACAGAATGGTCTAGCACTTGAAAATTTTTTTAACTACATACATATCAACCAAATCAAAGTTTTACAGGTTATATCACTAAGTCATAAAAACATTGAAATTTACCTGATACGGACACATATATGATTCAGTGAAGTCAGTACAGACTGAGAAACGTTTGAATACCTAACATCGGGCGGCCAAAGGAGATACCCAAAGAGGTCCGTTCTTATGACCTCACTTATCGGTACGGGAGGAGGTACCCTAGAAGGGTTGGGTCCCTAGTTTGGACATAGAGAATACAGAGGACGTACCCAAGAAATGGTGATCGTAGTGGACTCTTCGGGAATTTACCTCATATTAGATATTGTTTTATTACCAGTATAAAGAGACACGACATGTTATATAGGAACACCGAATAAACGAAATATATATCATCCAACATGAAGAATTAAAGGATGGGGATAACACGGGGAACGGGGTAAAGAGGGGTAACCACTAGTGATCAAACAAGAGACATAGAGTTTCAGACAAAAAACAAAACAATGTAGGTAGGGAAACCTTCAATTTGGTCAGTTAGGATTGCCTTTAGTTGGGACTGATAGGGAACCTTCCTGAGTACGGCTTCGAGGATACGAAACCCGCGGACTACACTCTCGACTGAGTAACCTTTTCTGGGACTACGAACCTTTCTAACTCCCGTCCTCCTCTTCCCCTGCTGTCTCCTTCTCTACCCACCTACCGTAGTGACTGGGTCACCTGTACTCAAACTCGTTTGAGGTCCTCTACCACTTCCTGTCCCTTCGGACCGCACGATCAGGTACCCCAGAGTATCTCACCCTGAGCTGAATCCCTGACTCGCTGTCACTTACTATTGTATCCCGCAAACAGAAAGACACAGACTGAATGAACAGAGTCGCACTATAAGGGATTCAGGCAGTCGAAACAACGCAAAGGAAGATAAAACACCGGATCATTACAAGAACATACATACAAGGTGCAGCAGAAATAGACCAGTTGACAGCAACTCGTGAAGTCAACGGAGAGACAGAACCGTTAACACTTATTACGGCGATGCTTGCAACCCACGTACATAAAAAATTTTAATCGCAGAAACAAAAGAAATCTACATATGGGTCGACACTTTAAAGACTTAGTACACCAAGACTAAAAATAAAAATTCCTTGGAGACATCACAAAAGTATCACCGACGTGGTCTAACATTTGAGAACTACCACTAAAAATGGAGACATAGGAGTCACAGATAGTGTATTTGTGAATTATTCAGAAACATATTTATTCCGGGTACAAGGGGTAACAAAAAGGAAAAAAGGAGTTCATCTTGACCTTCTTCTTAGAACGTAATAAAAATTGTGTCCTACTACTTAGATAGTGACTATTCGAACTCTCAGAGGTTTCGCCTCATGGGTTGGATGTTCCAGCTCCGAATTTGAGGGTGAGGCATAAACTATCACTTTTCGGAAAGAGAGAATGTGTATAATGAAACAGGGGGGGGGTGGGGGTGGGAAAAGAACGAGATGAAGGGAAGATGAAAAACTCTCTGACAGTGAATGGAAAAGACACAAAATTCGAAAAGGGGAGCAAACACTACAAAGAGGAACCGTATGTACTTTCACTTCAGCGAGTCAGCACAGGCTGAGAAACTCTGGGGTACTTGACATCGGATAGTCCGAGGAGGCAGGTACCCTAAAAGGTCCGTTCTCACGACCTCACCTAACGGTAAAGGAAGAGGTCCCCTAGAAGGGTTGTGTCCTTAGCTTGGGCCCAGAGGGCGTAACGTCCGTCTGCGAAATGGCAGACTCGGTGGTCCCTTCGGGGAACCGTATGTATCGGAGACAATTTTGTTTGTTGTTTTTAGAGCGGAGGGAGTATGGTGGGAATTGCGTCGTGGTACATCAATGAGAAGAATAAAGTGTTAATTCGAAGAATTTTTCGTTCTACTTAAGTCGGGCCGTAAAGGAATGGAATAAAGTCAAAGTCAGGTAACAGATTAAAGATGTGACACGGAACGGACTTTAGTCGATTTGAGCCTCGAGAAAGTAAGGAGGTAATGGTACAGTGGTACGACTGAATTAGTCATTTAACGTCGCCACACTGCACCAAACCCGAGTCGTCGAGGACACTCCTTCACCGATCGAACCGACGTACCAAAGGACGGTCCTACTGGTGTCTGTCGTCATGGAGGAATCCCCTACCACAAAAAAACTTCCGTTTCGGGATGCCTTACGCATAACAGGTGGGACTTTGTGGTATTTGTCTCTAACAGATGAACTCTAATAACGGTTGAATCTCTTTGCATCAATTGACAGACGGAACCGAACTAAAAAAAAGTCCCTAGGAATGATCCCCGCCCTTCCCTCGACAGAACCTCAAAAAGGGGGTCCCTATTTCAACTTTTTGAACAGGTAGTCGAATTGATCTTGTCGAATCGTTGGTGTCTGACCTCGGTACTACATTCCTGAAACAGTCTGAAGGGTAAAATTCGAAATAATCGCAAAGGTAACAAAAAGGAAAATCACAAAATATCCTGAAATTTTTAACGTCTACAAAGCAACAGCGACGTACCTCGTCTCTACTCCCCCCTAAAACCTCTGGAGGATGTGATTCAGAATTGAATTCAGAATGTGGTAGAATCTCATCTATCACTGTCAAATATTTACCTTTCTTTGATAAATAAAAAGACAACCCTCCAACTATCATCTCGGTCACGCTTCTTGGAAGAACATTATCCTCTTCATCCTAGAGTCTTTTGGAGAGTCGAAAGACAACTCTAATTAAACCATTTGGACGACAAAGATGAAGACTACATTGACATTTCTTAGGTACCGACTCAACCGATTACATCCACCAATTTTTGAAAACAAAATTACGATCAAGTTGAAAGAGGGGTTTGGTCGAGCTATTAACCGGAATTTGATGGTACTTATCGTGTTTGATTCCACATCTTGAGACAGCTTGAGGAACCGCACGGCTTGAAATATATCAACTGGAAACTTGTTGTTTTTAAACTTGAAACACCAATGTGAATTACTCACCTTCAAGAAAGTCATTCATGATATCATGTTGCATCGTGAGTTGTAAGTTTTGTGAATTCTAGTACGGTAGACCAGGGTATTGAAGTACCGTCTATCTACCCCCTTTTTCACCTTCGTCACTGTAAAATAAAAAACCCCCCGAGGTTTTGGTGGCACCCGTCACTGACGTTGGTACTTTAATTTTCTACGAACGAGGAACCCTCTTTTCGATACTGTTTGGATCTGTCGCATAATCTTTCGTCTGATCTTCAAAGTAGATCAGTTTCCATACCAAAAAGGTCATCAGTACATCCCTACACTCTCAACCTGGTATTTCTTCCGACTCGAGGTCTCTTAACTCCGAAAGCTTAACATCACGACCTCTTCTGAGAACCCTCAGGGAACCTGTCCTTCCTTTAACTTGACTAGTTAGGATTTCCTTTAGTTAGGACTTATAAGTAGCCTTCCTGACTACGACTTCGAGGTTATGAAACCGGTGGACTACGCTTCTCGGTTGCGTAACCTTTTCTGGGACTACGAACCTTTCTAACTCCCGTACTCTTCCGCACTGTCTCCTACTCTACCAACCTACCGTAGTGACTGGGTCACCTGTACTCAAAATCGTTTGAGGCCCTCTATGACTTCTTGTCTCTTCGGACCACACGACGCCAGGTACCCAACGTTTCTCAACCTATGTTGACTCACTGACTTGTTGTCGTCTTCTTGATGCACCAGACTCCACCCAACTTAAGTATCTACACCTCCTTGGTACATATGACTTTCGACTGACATTCAACCTAAAAGGTGACTCACCTCCCAACCACGGGATTGGCGGTACAAAAAGTTCCGAGTCAACCCATATTCACGGGAATTGACTAAAACTCAAGTCAAGTCAACGAGTCAGCACAGGTTGAGAAACTCTGGGGTACCTGACGTCGTGAAGTACTAAATAAATCTCGACCGACTGTCTACCCCTTTATCTTATTGACTCTGAAATTCATGAATGACACAGGATCATTGAGTCCAAGATTAACGCTATAAATAGTGCACGACCCAAGTCACGGTTTACGAGGTGTATGTGTAGAATCAGCAATTTTATTGAAGTATTCGAACCGTAACAGGGGTAAAAAGTCCACACGGTAGACTCGTACCTGTCCATTTAACTAGGAGAGTCCAATGTACGACACATCCGAGACCGGGTCCTTACACCGGAAATTCGAACATTAAGAGTGATGACAAGACAAGTATTTACGAGTATTACCGTCATCCCCAACTCCCATTCGGAAACGTCTTGTTTTCTCTACCCCTTGAAGAAATGAAACTTGGTAAAGAAATCTCAACCGACTGTACCCTTTTACCTTATTAACTCTAAAGAGGAAGTCATGAATGACACAGGATCATTGAGTTCCTGTTTACATCACACAGCAAAATGATAGTCGTTCACCAATACCCTTACTAGTCTCGTAGTATGAATCCTAACGGGACATCATAATAACTAATAATTTATGAGGAGAATGGACACAAGGACTCTAGCTTTTAAAATAGAATCTCACTGTAGAAGTTCATTATTTACTGGATGGAGTCCGTAACGACGAGACAATTCTACTTTCCTTATTACTGTAGTATCCCCTATCAACGTAAAAACTATCCAGAGGTACCCTGCTCTGAGGTAGAGTGTGAGAGAACAGTCCCTCGTGAGTGTAGATGGACATTCTCAACACGGACTCATTCGTCCCTCGACCGTACGGATAAGGTACAAACTGTTTTTACGAATCTTTCGTCCTATGTCTCCTTAATCGTTGTTCTGAGTTTCACAAGTCCCCGAGACAATCGAAACGACGACTCATCTTACACTGGGAAATGTGTAGTATTAAAAAGACCGATAGTGAAACGACTTCTCACTTTATTCTAAAACTTGATCCAATAGAAATTAAGAAAGATTGACGACTTTAAGTTCTAATGACTCTATAAAAATTTTTAGGAGTCTCAATTACACGAGTAAACTACTTCCAGTTTAACACATAATCTTCCCCAAACAACGTAATATTATCGTCCCGACAAAAGAACCGTCTACAACCCCGACACGTCAGGAATCATAGACCGGTGTACGGAAAAGAGTGGTAAGAATCCGACTAACGGGGAGTCAACGCCCGACTCTGGACGGGAGCAAGGAAGGGATCCCGATTTGGTTGTACCTTGAAACACGAAAGTAGGACAATCGACTAAAAAAAAAAAAAACAGGGACTCAATCTAGACTTAGGAAATCGAGATCGTGACTTGAGACCGATAGAGAAACGTGTAGGAGTAAGAAAAGGAGACAATTTCTTTATATCTAATAATTCAGGGTCGGGTCAATCAGATGGTCAGACGAATAGACTCAAAGACTCATAGTGTCCTTACATGTTCCACAGGTATTTCAAGTCTTCGTATGAAAAAATTTCGTTCCACTTTTACGAAAAAAAACTGAAATATGTATGTCTCTGTGTATCTATAAAAGGGGAAAATAAAGGTCTGACATACCTATGCGATGTCTAAAATATAGTACACTAATAAAAAGAACGGACGTACGAGGGGGGTGGGGGAATGACGAAACGGGTCAACGGTGTCCAAACAAATGCGTAGGAGACTACGGTCACAAGACTGACTAAGATGAAGTGTCGTGAAGGGACAACTGAGAGAGAGACATGTGTCAAGTGGAAGTCACCCGTCCAGTCAAGGACCAGTGCTACGGAGGTGGTCAATATTTTTCATGTAACTCCAGTATTAACGACACTACCTCAAAGACAACATCTTGGTCACACCATTTGTCTAAGGAACTTACTATTGTAGACACTTAACCCTCGTCGGTAGTCCTCACAACAGACTCGAATAGTCCTTTCACGGTCAAGTCTACGGACGAGACCGTGTCCTACCCCTCCACCACCGTGTGTACGGGAGTAAACGGTTACCAGGACCTTGGGGTTTTGAGACAATCACGGACCCAACAAACCAAAATATTAGAACCCCAGTATACCCAAAAACATGTATAGGTCCAAGAAAGGACAAACTATGTCAAAGTCATCGATGTACCTTTCTCACAGAGACTTAAAATGTTTTCAGAGTCCTCTAAAGAAAAAAAAAAAAAAAAAAAAAAAAAACTCCGTGCACCCTAGAAACAAGGGGTTTCATACTTTCAGCATCAACGAACCACCACAGGTCGAGAAACGCTGTGGTACCTAACATCGGACGGTCCGAGAAGACGGATGCCCCTAAGAGGTCCGTTCTTATGACCTCACCCATCTATAAGGGAAGAGGTCCCTAGAAGACTGGCTCCATAACTTGGGTCCAGAGGACGTAACGACCGCATAAGAAATGGTAAACTCGATGTTCCCTGTGGGGGACGGGATCCCTAGTTTGGGTATGGGGGTCCTCATTTTCACGTCCAAGAATTGGTAACTTGAGGGTCCCTTCAGGGTCATCTAATGAATGACTTTCTTAATCTGTTAAGAAACGAATCGCCACTCGTGATACGAACAGTCTTTATTATTAAAGTGAGGAACCATTATCAAAGACTTGAGAATTCATAGAAGATTGTCTCTGACCGTGTGTCGTAAACCCGGTCGACGGATTCTTAAAAACCTTCTAGATAACCTTTAACGACCAAGGGTACATAATTCTTGGAAGATGTTTAATCACTCTTCTCTATCTATTAGGTCAGCTTTATACCCGGTCATTATTAACCATTACAAACTCACACGGTCTAGGACAACATTCACAAAAATTCCCAACACAATATAATCAACTAAGAGTATTAAGGGAGTACTCCAGTAATAATAATACTAAGGAGAAGACACGGACTCGTTCCCTCCGTATCTTCGAGTAATTAAAAGGGCTCCAGTGGGCCCATCATTCTCTACCTCGGTCCGACACTCGACTACGTCAGACTGAACTCTCAAGTGTGAATTGTTGGGCATACAATATTACCAGTTTTCTGTAAACGTGTGGAAGTGTCCTTCCCTTGTGTTTAAGTGTTACCCTTCACATTTAATGTTCCATAGTGAAAAAAAAGAAAAGACAAGTCTAACTTCGTACTGACCGTTCTTATAAAGTGTCCACTATACACGTGAGTAAAGGGAGGAAGGGAGGTGGGGTAAGTAATTGAATCCTCGTAGGAAAGATAGCCATGGGTCCACGACACATCGGTCGAGGGTGGCACTCGTCTTCTGGGTGTACGAGACCCGGACCCGAAGACTGGACGTCTCAACACACGATTCATTATCCATAACTAAATTTCGTAATTCAAACACCATTAAGCAATACGTCGTTTTCTTTTATTATGTCTCAAATAGAGACAAATTTTCGTAAAAAGGGGAGGACACACGTGAACCTTAAGAAGGAGTAAATTGTTGTTTCAAGTCTTTACAGAGGGAATAAGTAAACGTAAAGACGTTGTAAACTTGAGACATAAAAGAAACTTAGTATGTCAGGAGAACATGGTGAAATATGGTTCTAAGTACATAACATAATCAGGAACTCTGGTTAATAACACAAGAAATCACATTGAGGGTCGTGTGTTATCTACACGTTTATGTGAGTTAATTACGTATCATCCAAGCAGTACTTAAAGTCGAATTTTTAGTCCGAGTTTTAGGATCTTCTTTGAGTAAGACAAGGGTCCTCTCTCGAGAGATAAACTAATTTTACGGCTTATTCGTACGAAAATAACATAAGTATTTATAATTCACAGGTCACAAGAAATACTACAATTTCTGTGGAACTTTTTATCCGATGGAAAAGAGTAGCTCAATTACACAAGGATTCTATTTTACTTCACAATAAATTATTCGTCAAAAAGTAAAAAACCGTAAAACCTTTGTTAGTCAAGTCAAGTCAGCGAGTCAGTACATACTGAGAAACGCTGGGGTACCTGACGTCGTGAGGTCCGGAGGGACAGGTAGTGGTTGAGGGTCTCAAATGAGTCTGAGTACAGGTAACTCAACCACTACGACAGGTTAGTAGATAGGAGAGAGAAAGGGAAGAAGAGTGTGGAAGTTAGAAAGGGTCGTAGTCCCAGAAAAGTCTACTGAGTCAAGAAGCGTAGTCCACCGGTCTCATAACCTCAAAGTCGAAGTTGTAGCCTCTTCCGTTACCGTTGGGTGAGGTCATGAGAACGGACCTTTTAGGGTACCAACCTCTCGGACCATCCGACGTCAGGTACCCCAGCGATTCTCAGCCTGTGTTGACTCGCTGAAGTGAAAGTGAAAAGTGAAAGTACATAACCTCTTCCTGTACCGTTGGGTGAGGTCATAAGAACGGACCTCTTAGGGTTCCTGTCTCCTCGGATCATCCGACGGCAGAGACCCCAGCGTGTCTCAACCTGTGCTGACTTCGCTGAATCGTCGTCGTCGAAGTTGTAGTCAGGAAGGTTACTTATAAGTCCTGACTAAAGGAAATCCTACCTGACCAACCTAGAGGAACGTCAGGTTCCCTGAGAGTTCTCAGCAGAGGTTGTAGTGTCAAGTTTTCGTAGTTAAGAAACCGTGAGTCGAAAGAAATATCAGGTTGAGAGTGTAGGTATGTACTGATGACCTTTTTTTGTATCGGCTGGCTGGAAACGACCGTTTCATTACAGAGACGAAAAATTATACGATAGATCCAACCAGTATTGAAAGGAAGGTTCCTCATTCGCAGAAAATTAAAGTACCGACGTCAGTGGTAGACGTCACGAAAACCTCGGGGGGTTCTATTTTTCAGAGAGTGAGGTGACAAAGGGGTAGATAAACGGTACTTCACTACCCTGGCCTACGGTACTAGAATCAGAAGACTTACAACTCGAAATTCGGTTGAAAAAGTCAGAGAAAGTACAAGAAGTTCTCCGAGAAATCAAGAAGAAACGAAAGACGGTATTCCTAGCACAGTAGACGTATAGACTCCAATAACTGTAAAGAGGAACGTTAGAACTAAGGTCGGACACGAAGTAGGTCGGGTCGCAAAGAGTACTACATGAGACTATATTCAATTTATTCGTCTCACTGTCATATGTCGGAACTGCATGAAGAAAAGGATAAACCTTGGTAACACAACAAGGTACAAGTCAAGATTGATAACGAAGGACTAGACGTATGTCTAAAGAGTTCTCCGTCCAGTCCACCAGACCATAAGGGTAGAGAAAGTCTTAAAAGGGGTCAAATAACACTATGTACGTCAGTTTCCGAAACCATATCAGTTATTTCGTCTTTATCTACAGAAAGACCTTGAGAGAACAAAAAAATCAAAAGGTCGTCTACAACCGTTAAACTAGAGACCAAGGAGACGGAAAAGATTTTGGTGGAACTTGTAGACCTTTAAGTGCCAAGTGTATAACAACTTCGGACCGAACCTCTTTAAACTCGTAATGAAATGATTACACACTCTACTCACGTTAACACGTCATCAAGCTCGTAAGAAACTGTAACGGAAAGAAACCCTAACCTTACTTTTAACTGGAAAAGGTCAGGACATCGGTGAAATCTCAAAAGGTATAAACGACCGTATAACTCGTCTCGTGAAAGTGTCGTAGTAGAAAGTCCTAAACTTTATCGAGAGGACCTTAAGGTAGTGGAGGTGATCGAAACAAGTATCACTACGAAGGATTCCGGGTAAACTGAAGTGTAAGGTCCTACAGACCGAGATCCACTCACTAGTGTGACAACACTAATAGACCCACCACTTCTAGAAATAACATGTCAAGAAGACACATAAGAACGGTGGAGAAGAATTATAGAAGACGAAGACAATCCAGGTATGGTAAAGACAGGAAATAACTCGAGCAGAAACGTACTTTACAAGGGAACTATAGAGATTAAAAGAACTCTAGAGATCAGAAAGGGTAAGATAACAAAAGGACATAAAGAAACGTGACCAGTGACTCCTTCTGAAAGAATAGAGAGGAACGATAAGAAACCTTGAGACGTAAGTCTACCCATATAGAAAGGAAAAGAGGAAACGAAAAGAGAAGAGAAGAAAAGTGTCGATAATCATTCCGGAGGAGTCTCTCGGTAAAACGAAAAAACGTAAACAAAAAGAACCCCCACCAGAACTAGGGACAGAGGACATGTTACAGTGCTTGGAGGCAAGCATCGAGTATTCATCGTACCGTAATTTTTTTTTTGTTGGGAAATCCAAAAATTTTAATTGGTTTACGATAAACTAATGACCTCTTCCGTTACCGTGGGGTGAGGTTATAAGAACGGACCTTTTAGGGTACCTACCTCCTCGGACCACCCGACGTAAGGTAGGCCAACGATTCTCAGCCTGTACTGACTCACTTAAGTGAAAGTGAAAAGTGGAAGTACGTAACCTCTTCTTTTACCGTTGGGTGAGGTCACAAGAACGGACCTTTAGGGTCCTTGCTCCCTCGGACCACCCCACGACAGATACCCTACCGTGTCTCAGCCTGTGCTGACTTCGTCGAATCGTCGTCATCGTCGTCGTAAACTAATGTACGCTTGAATTACGAATTACGTTTTTGTCTTTTTATCTAAAGGAAGGATAAATATTTTGATGACTTATTTCACCTTTTTTTACCTTCACAATTCAACGAGTCAGACGAGCACCGTCGGGGTCCCTGACATTGGACGGTCGGAGGAGGTAGGTACCTTAAGAGATCCGTTTTTATGACCTCACCCATCTTAAGGGAAGGGGTCCCGTAGAACGACTGGGTCACCAGTTTGAGTCCAGAGGACGAAACGTCCGTCTAAGAAATGGTACACTTGGTGGTCTAAACGAGAAAATAAATATTTTGATGACTTATTTTTAAGACTTTATTAATATTCTTTTTCGTCCGGAATTTTACAGTTAGAAACTATCTTTACGGACCTTTGAACTTTCCAATAAATTACTTGGTAAACTCATAATTCCTACTGGTATACGGGTCCAATTGTGGACAACAGAACGACATTAATAATTACACAGACCACTATTTAATATAACACTGGGATATTATTATACAATCAACCACTATAGAAACTGAACGACAGATTAAAAATTTTTAATAAGTCCCTGAAGGGACGGTCAGGTCACCAATTTTTAAGTACGAAGGTAACGTCTCCCGCGTTCAAACTAGGGACCAGTCCCTTAGTCTAGAACCAGAGAACGTGACGTCCTCGAACGGACATCGAGTTGACCATTCCTTAGGTGGACATTACGTCCTCTGGGGTCAAACTAAGGACCCAACCCTCCTAGGGAACCTTCTCCCGTACCGTTGGGTGAGGTCATTAAAACGGACCTCTTAGGGGTACCCGTCTCTTCTAACCGTCCGATGTCAGGTACCCCAGCGTTTCTCAGAATGTCCTGACTCACTGATTCGTGTCGTGGACGTGACGTCCGTCTAAGCAATGGCAGACTCGGTGGTCTCCTCGGACTTATTTCGGTCATTCTCGAAAATCTCACCGAGTCAACTCGGAACACGAAACTATCACCGGTCCACTCCCTTGTCTTGATGTCGAAGGGAGAGTGGGGGAGAGGGTATACTGAGGCGTGGGAACAAATCGGAAACCGCCAACCTACGACTTGGTGTACGGACACCGTGAGTGCTTACCCAAAGGAGGCGCTGTGGACTAACAAAATGTCCCGTGGACCTCGAAATGGAAACCACCTGCATACTCCGTAGCAAAATTCGTCCATGGGAACACTAATTTGCAGTAGAAAGAAGGTTCACTTTCCACCAACTCTAAAAAGAAACCCAAAACCGTTGCGTCTCCCTTTCCGATCGGAGGGACACACGTCCCGACCCTACCCGGTCTGTCCTCCGGACTGGGGTCAGCACATCACAGGTCTCTCCTGCGTCGTCTCCCTCGCTCGGGAGGTGAGAATCCTTTACTGAGAAAATGTTGGGGGAGTCACCTATATGTAACTTGGTGTGAACAAATGAAAAAGAAGAAACGAAGGTTTTAAGACAACTTTTACTGTCTTCTTTGTACTTTTATACTTGTCTGGGCATTGATTCCCCCGACTTTTGACTCTTTCCACGACGTCACGAGGTCCGCGTGACTCCTACGTCACCTTATTTATTTTGTCTACCCTAGTCTAACTACCACTTTGACGTGCCGTGCCCTTGAATGCTGGGTTATCTCTGTCTTCTCCCTCATTTACGCGTTTACTTCAAAAGAAGTGTCCTAGGACCTTCTAAGGGTTCTTAACTTTGAGGTCCCTCACCGTCGTCTTCACCACTCCTCTCACTACCGGTCCTTACTTATCGAGCCTTGGTCGAGAGCAACATAAACTGAGTCGCCCGAACCACCATCCCAAGTGAAGACGTCGTTTCGGGAAATCACCTCAAGAATTATTCGACCCTCTAAACAGGTCCGTCTTATGGTCATCGAATGACATCGGTCTTCAACTTCAAAAGCAGTAACCCCTGGGGTCCAAACACAGGGATGAGAGGTTCCTAATAATCTGAAACACGGAACTCTACTTACGAAAAACGAGTTGAGGGAAAGGACAAATAAGGGGTAATAAAAGTATACACGAGTTCTTTGGCGGACGTCGCCCCTTAGACGTAACTAGGTCTGGAGGTAAACATTTCTACTCGTTCGTTGGTACTCAGTAGTCCGTACACTCTCCTCTAGTCGTCCTACTAGTTCTTCAATTATGTCCTTTGAACATTAGGGATCAGAGTCTAGGTTCTCTTCCTGTTTAGGTCTTTCGTTGTCGACAACGTCCTTTCCTCAATATCTCTTTTCCTCCGTTAACCTCTGTAATTGGGACTCCAACATTATAATCTGACACCGCCGACCCCCGTCGTGTACCCGAGCTCTAATTTTATCCTTGGCGTAGTCTAACTCTTTTAATCACCAGTCCTTTTGACTCGGCTCCTAAAGAAGATTTTAAGTTTCGTCTTCCAAATTCTTAATACTTCTTCTTAACTCTCTACACTCCCTACCCAGATGTTCGCGGACATAGGTTGGTTGAACTCCTTGTCTACCTCTTCTTTTTTCGTCGGTTATAAACGACGATTCTACGGTAGTTGTCAGTCTACGGACAAAGGTTTGTCGAAAAAAAGATTCCCTCCATTAAAGAAATTTTTACAGTCACAAAAAAGGGGTGTGGCACTTTATGGTGAAGAAGTCATGACTTCACCTGTGGGTCGGTAGAGTAAATCTTTAGAAGACTTCGTGAAGTGGCAACAACAGTACGTTTCACAGTAAAATTATGTTTTGAAAAATATGACAAGAAACTTTTATTAAAGTTTGTACTTTCAACTTTCTCATACTTATTACCAGTCTTGGGAGTAAAATATGGGTCTAAACGGTCAAAACTGATAATTATTGTAAAATGAGGAATTAGTCAGGGGAAAAGAAAAGATACATATTTACTATTTACATAAAATTCTATAACCTGTCGTACCACGTACATAACATTTGATGACTCGAAAAATATTCACTAGAACTGAAAAAGAAAACGTAGAAATCTGAACCGTCATATTAAACAGACGAACATTCCTTATAATCCCAAAATAAACATGAAAAATAAACCAACTAAATTGTTTGAAGGAGGTTGAGGTGACTTAGTACAAAGTAAATTCAAATTGCCGAAGCGAATATTTAATCGACCGTCGAATACTCTCTACACTCGACGAACTTATTATCAAGAGGTACTGTGTACTTACTTAGGGAGGTCGGAGAGGATTTACAATTTAAGACCCTCTAAATTGTAAAGACGACGGAAATTAATACGACTGACAGTATATTATACGTCAGAGGGTAATGTACTGAAAAATAAAGTCACGACATAGTACCACTTTGGAATTACATAGTTGTAATTCGGTAGTAATTCCTAGGTCTGAAGTGTAAGTGGGTGTCAAACACATAAACGGTCATCCTTGTCGATGACTATTGACTAAGGAAAAAGATCGTCGACCTGTAAAAAATTTTTAAAGATAAAATTCTACCAGGATTAAAATCTTCCCAATTTTACACCCCCTTTCATATAATTCTGTTGAAAATGACGTCATAATTTTCTCCTTCCCCGAAGGGTCCACCGAGTCACCACTTCTTAGGCGGACTGTGCGTCCTCTACGCCAAAGGTAGGGATACAACCGTTTAAGGGGACCTCCTCCCGTAGCATTGGGTGAGGTCACAAAAACGAACCCTTTAGGGTACTCGTCTCCTCAGACACAACCCAACGTGTCTCAGTCTGTGTTGACTTGTGTACGTGTATTTTCTTTAGATCCGTAAAAGACCATCTATAAAAAAAAATAAGGACGGGGACGGGGGAGGTTTGAAAAAAGTCATCCAGAGTCTCTTCTTCTTTACTCGTACCCTGACTTTAAATACAGAGTAGACATACTGACCCACGAACCTATAACATCTACAACATAGTAATTAGGGAATATCTCCCTAGAAACTTGTGTCTTGGAATTTGGGTCGGTATTAAAATAAAGTGAGTAAATGGCTCGTCTATAACATCCACAGAATAGTCAACCTAGAACACCCTTCGTGTACGGCCTCGTCCCAATCTTCTCATTGAGACCTTTGATTGAGCCCCCCATCCCCTTCTTCCTCTACTTCGTCTTCAATACCTTTCGGAGACCTAACCCTACGTTCAGATCGAGGACACTTTCCTCTCTCTTCCTTCCTTCTAACCCACCACGTCTGATGGACGTCGATACTCTCCCAAAATCGACGGGCCGTCCTTCGTGACCACGTCTCGTCCTGATGACCCCTCAGACATGACTGGTCCCTACCTCTTGGACGAATAGTGACACCTCGAGTCAGGACCTGACCGTAACGGACGTTTCACCCACCGGAGGAGAACCTTGACTCCGTCTAGAAGACCTGTCAGTGTCGACCTTCACCAGTCAACGGACGAGAAGACGTGTCCGAGACAGGTCTTCCCTCTAGAATCATGACGTGGAGGGAATCGGGGCACTCAGAGAGTACATAGTCCGTGACAAACTGAGAAGTGAGACGATGAACCAGACTTATATTAGACGCGTTCAACGGGTCGAACGTTTAAAAGACAACAATGACAGAAACCTTTTTGTCATCACGGACAAAGTATCACAAGACACTCCTCACTTACTCACACATAGGTTTATCTTTTCTTACCGACGTTCTATCTGAGAGAGGCCACAAGTGGTAATACTGGAAAAAAACACCCCTACACCACTATCAGTTCAACTTTTTCTAGGGGATACGAAATACCTAAAATGGAACAGTACCCTCTGTACATTTATCTGGTTATAGACTCGTCTCATTAAAGTCTATTACTCTTCACGACAATTTCGTTCTACTACACTGCCTCGTTCCTGTTTTGTAAAAAACTGGGTGTCTCTGTCTCGTATGGTGGGTCTTCAGAAAGACGTCCTTACTTACTTACGTAGGTCAATTGTCTTCCTACGTGACTACTTGTCTATCGTACACCCCCGTTTTACACACACTAACGACTACGGAACGTCTTAATTTACACTAAAATTTTATTTCTAATAAGTTTAGTTACCTCTCAAAACTTTACGTCATCTATGAGAGTAAGAATGAACCATCCTTCTTAATTAAATCTTTAATCGTAAACCAAAAGTAAACGGACTTTTGTCTCTTATTCGACTCTGTCTCATGTGATTCTATTCTTAACCGTTTGAAAAAGACATTGCCCGGTCTGTCATTTATAAAATCTGAAAGGACCGGTCAGAGGAAGTCGTGAGGAGTTCAGACGACAGTATCGTAGTTTCGGCGGTGTCTGTTATACACTTGTTTACCCGCCGCAGCACAGCGTTATTTTGAAATTCTTGTGACTTTAAACCTAAAGTGTCTAAAAAAGTACATAGTATTTCATAGTAAGAAAACCAAAAGAAAGTCGGTGATTTTTTGTATTTTTTGGTAAGAATCTCGGGTACCCAACAGTCCTTTTGTCCACCGCCCAACATAAACCGACGGGGGTTCTCTTGTACCCTTTATTGGTCAAAAGTAATTACCCTATTTACTTCGTTTCATGATTTGTAAGTGAAAGCTCCTCAATTGCAAAGACTAAAATCGAATAGCGTCCCCCGGAATTCCAAATCCGTCACACGGGTGACACATTCAATCGTCGAGTCTTCGTATCGGATCGGCATAACAGATAAAAAGAACGTGAACTATTTCTACATCATTGTCCACGATAAGATGTACTATTTAGATCATCTTTTAGTTAAACACAATAATAAAGTCGTTTAGTTTTTACAGTTCCCTACCTTGGTAAATTATACATTTATATACAGGAGTCAGAAGTCACACAGACTAGACATACTTATCGACTTTCGAAGGAGCGGTGGTGGAAGTGCGGGGGTACGGGGCAAGACGTACCATAGGTAAATTACCAACTGAATTTGGTTAAGGTATAAGGACCCCGGTTGCATTTATAAGTCATTAATCGAAAATATTTGTTATCTCGTTACGTATTAAGACAATAGACTTATATACTAATATATTATAAATTGTACATGATGTAAAACATGTACACGTCCATACAGAAAACCTCTTCCTTTACCGTTAGGTGAGATCATAAGAACGAACCCTTTAGGGTACCCGTCTCCACGGACCGCCCACCCGATGTCAGAGTTTTCACAGTCAGTACTGAATGACTGATTTGTTGTCGTTGTTTCATACAGACAACCCATTTAAAGATCTTCCCCTTAATTACCTAGTGTATAATATATACGTAAACATGAAAACGGGAGACATCACTAACATGATTAAATATCGATTTACACTCACCGATAAGGGCAGACTCAGGTTTACACAATGGTGTAAAAGGGGGTAAGACTATTCACTAAATACCGTAGGACAAAATCATTCAACGTAAAGAAAACATTAATTCCGACACATAGGGAAGTACACCAACACTAGGTGATCACAAATGAAAGTTACTTGATAGACAACCGGAAACGATCTAAAAGACAACCCCTAAAAAAAATTTCTCGAGAAATACATAAACCCTTTAGTCAGGAAACAGAAACTATCACCAACATTTATAATACATAGAAAATTGTAACGATACCTAAAAATTTTCATTTTTTTATTCGAAATTTTTATGTGATGTAAATTCTTGTATCAAAACAAACGTGAAAAGGGATCTAGACCTTTTAGAAACCAATAATACGGACATATAATCCATATAGACGGATAGAAAGTAAAAGAGAAAAAGGAGAAAAACTCCAACGGGAACAAAAGTGTACACGGAGACTCAGGAGAAAAGAAAGAGAAGACCCTGTGAGCAGTGACACAAATCTCGGGTCGGATTAGGTCCTACCCAAAATAGAACTTTGGGAATTGAAGTGACGTCTATCGAAAAAAGATTAATTCCATCGTAAGTGTTCAAGAGCCATATGGAAAACCTCAGAAGGGACGACCGAGTCATACATTTCTCAGACGGACGTTACGTCCTCTGGGTTTAAACTAGGGACCCAACCCTTCTAGGGGACCTCTTCCCTTACCCGTTGGATGAGGTCATAAGAATGGAGGTGTTAAGGGGTCTGTCTCTTCGGACCAGCCGATGTCTGACTGTTTGTCTGTCTGTGCTGACCTACGGATTGTGAAAGTGAAAGTGTACAAAAACTCCTTGTGGTAAGTTGGGTGAGATTACTGGGACAAATAGAAAAAGAATAAATAGAAAAAACTGACAGAAGAAAAGAAAGTCCTTTAATATAACTAAAATTCTCAATATAAGGATTGCAAACGAGACTTACGAGAACTTTATATAAAAGTCAAGGAGAGTTTTCCTTTTACTAAGACACAGAAGACGGTATGTCTTACACTACGATACTTGTCGTAAGGTAAGACCCTCAACTTTATCGTACGTTGACTCTTTAACATTACGACTTAAAAATAAAGAAAGACGAGGTATTGGAAAACTAAAATTTTTTTGTACAGTTGTAAAACAGCATAAGGAAAAAAAAAAAAGTACAAAGTCCGTATCTAATGTGTGGCTTGACTGAACAAAGACCCCCCATCGTCACCTGTAGTTTGAGAAGAACACACACTTAAGGTCTCCGCACTTGGGTATTTTCGTAAGGACTCACAACGGACATCTAGTACGCCACCATTGTAGTAGTCGTATCTTGTCTTTACTCATGTATATTCGAAACATTGAGACCAGTTCAAAATGTCAAAAGTAAATCAATGGAGGATCTTTCAAACTTTAAAGTTTCCACAGTCGTTTTTATAACTAATACTTATCCAAAATCCAAATATTACTATTTACTATAATACGTGAAGGATTAAGGTGTCAGGGAGATAGAGTTTTAACTCATATTTTGGACAGACGTCTCATCTAAATAAGTATGGCTACGACAAAAGAACGTTTTTAGGAATTTGTGTAGTTCATTATACATCTAACTTATATAATTGTACTCCAACATTTGATATAAAAATTCCTATGTCAATATTGAGAAATTCACACTATTTTATAGAAGGAAAATGAGAGCAGTTATTTCAGACAGTAAATAACATGATTTCGGAAATACTGACTCGCTTACTGTCCGGAAAACGATTTCGTTATGGTTTAGAGTGACTCACATTAAGTCAGGGGTAGGACCGTCAAAAAGGGTTCGATGAAGACACACATCCAAAGTAAGAAGTAAGACTTTGTCGTATCACCAACCGTCACTCGAACCATCGAAACACATCAAAAGGAAATAAAGGAATGAAAACCAAGTAACGAACATTTAAGAGTCAGTGGTAGTCAAAGAAGTCGAAACGAGTAATGTTGTACTTATTAATATTTTTTAATTTTCTTCAACCTTCCACGAAGAAAATTCTTACCTCTAGTAAAAACGGATTAGAGAAGACAGAATTTTTACTACTTTGTCTTCAGATACATCTTTTCACTTCACTGAACAGTCTCTGACTCAGTGAATAATGACCACTCCAGAGCTTTCGAACTCTATCGTTGGTGTAACAAGAAACGTGATGAAAATTGACGGAAAATTCAACGTCAGTGATGTATTTAGAAAAAACTCACATTTATTACTTTACACTCGAAAATTAGAGTCGTCTTTATTTCATAAGGAATGAAGTCACAAATAAAGATTCTATGTGAGTTTTAATCGAGTTAAAGTTCGATATGAACCATTAATTCTAAGAATACAAATAGTAGCTTCAGATAAAGTTTCTCTTCTCAGTAAGATCTATAAAGTTTTATGACGTTCCAATATTTCTGATTCTCTCTTCATCCTCGGAGTAGTGGTTCTATCACTAGTAACACTATATAAAGAAGGTCTAGAAAAACAGAGACGTAATATAAGTAAGGTCAGTTACCACAGTCAAAACAAGAAATGAAAACTTGACTAATATTCGTAAGAGGAAAAATAGTTCAAAGGAAATTTTCCTAGTAAAAAATTACCTACTCGTGTTAAAACAACAAACCATATGGTAGTAAACAAATTGAGGGGGAGAATGTTTTGGACTTGAGAAACCATATTTAGTACGAATTTAATCTAGTAACTTATATAAAGAACAATCTAAACCACCGAAGAATCCGAATCCTGGGGACGGACAAATCCTTCCGTTCCAACCATCGAGAACCCACACCTGACGGCCTCTTTACGACAATGTCACCGGAAACACCGGAACAGGTTCAGGTTCAAACGAAAACGGGTACGGACGATGAAATGAATTTCAGGAAACCGTCGAAACTAATCTTTTTTACTACAAAATTAACCGTGCAAGAACTAGTGGTACAAAAAGAACCAAGGTCACCAAGTCCGGAATAGGAACGAAATCATTGTCCAACCTCCTCTCCCTTTTACGATGTATCACCATACGAAACTAACGGTCTATGTAAAACTGAAGTCTTTGTAATTTTACTCCCTTCTACATACAGAATCTTGGTTCCTTTATCTTAAACTTTGTAATATCAGTAACTCACACTATCCACAAAAGACGAAAGAAAGATCTTAATACACTCCATAGTTATCAATGACAAGAAGGGTAAATATTTACTCCTTAACATAATGTCTCTTTACCTCACTGAACGAGTACTGGTCACATTAACTTGTACTATCTCGACCCGAAGTTCGTGTGCATTCGAACTGAAATAGTGTCTTTACGACACTTTACAATTAAACGTAATCGAAAAAAAAAAATTGACGTCTGATTTCTTTTAGTCAGTTTACCGATAAAGAAAAACGAACTCTCATTTGTTTTAATTCTACTCACGGACTTTGGAATACTGGGTCCCCACAAGACAATTGTAAACATACATGTCACAACGGGTAACACCTAACCCCCGTCGGGAGTCGGACATGGGTCACACGTCTCAGACGGGGACTTCAACATGTCGTGGAACACCCTACCTCTCAAAAGTCGGATTTTACGGTCATTCCCACAGAGAACTGGTCGTAGCCATATATAACTTCTCGTCCCCCAAACCTCACTTCACATGGTCCCAAGGATAAGGTCGAGACGGTAAAGGATCATACCAGAACTCGGTAATTAAATTGAGAAGATTCCGACCAAAAAATTAAATAAAATAGAGTAATAAAGGTGAGAGGGTTCAAGTCAAGTCAAGTCAGCGAGTCAGCACAGGCTGAGAAACGCTGGGGTACGTCGCGTCGTGCGGTCCGGAGGGACAGGTAGTGGTTGAGGGCCTCAAGTGAGTCTGAGTACAGGTAACTCAGGCACTACGGTGGGTCGGTAGAGTAGGAACCAGCAGGGGAAGAGGAGGACGGGGATTAGGGATGGTCGTAGTCTCAGAAAAGGTTACTCAGTTGACAAACGTACTACACCGGTTTCATGACCTCAAAGTCGAAGTCGTAGTCAGGAAGGTTTCTTTAGGGTCCCGACTAGAGGAAGTCTTACCTGACCAACCTAGAGGAACTTCAGGTTCCCTGAGAGTTCTCAGAAGAGGTTGTGGTGTCAAGTTTTCGTAGTTAAGGAGCCACGAGACAGAAGAAGTGTCAGGTTGAGAGTGTAGGTATGTACTGGTGTCCTTTTTGGTATCGGAACTGATCTGCCTGGAAACAACCGTTTCATTACAGAGACGAAAACTTATACGATAGATCCAACCAGTATTGAAAAGAAGGTTCCTCATTCACAGAAAATCAAAGTACCGACGTCAGTGGTAGAGAGGGTTCGTTCCATCGAAATTGTAAAAGTGAAAGACACACCTTTAAGGAATAACCGTAGGTTCTACGTTTCCTCGTATCAATGTTCCGGACCTCTCCTTCGTTCTGGTACACGCACAACAGACGAGAACCCCGTTCAAGACGGTACCACTACCGAACTGGTCCTGAAGAAAATTTAGTAAACAACAAAGGTCAAAAAATTTCTTGTAGTAGGATTAGGTACTCAACATCATAACGTTATGTCGATGGACACAGACGGACACTTACACACGTTTTTCATTTTATAAAAGTGTGTATGTCTAAACATATGTTCAATTCAACGTTTATTATAAGTCATAATAACTTTACCGTAGACCTTCTATGACATAAAGAGAAAAACCTTAGCAAAAAGTAAATAAATAGACAATAACCGACACGGCCGAGAAACAAAGACACACCCGCGAGATCAACGTCACTCGTCCCCGACGAGACCTACGCCACACACCCGACGCGTAACGCCGTCGAAGAGAACAACACGCCGTGCCCGACATCTCGTGCACATCCGAGTCATCAACACCGAGTGTCCGAATCAACGAGACACCGTGCACCCGAGGAGGACCTAATCCCTTGTTCGGTCACTCACAGGGGACACAACCATCCGGCTAAGAAATGGTCACTCGGTGGTCCCTTCGGGACATAAAGAAAAGTTCAGTCATGAACCATCTCGAGAAAAACATAATTCAAAAGTCAAAAATTCATCTATAAGTCAAATATATTTGATTAAAAACACTTACATATCTGTAAGAAATAAGAATGTGACTTGAATCTCGATAAAATACAACTGAAAAATAAAGTTTATAGAACCAAATCCCACTGTTCTTCTTAAATTCTACACTGTTCTACACGTTTAATCGATAAAACCCAACAAAGCGTTTCTCTCCCTTCGAGGGTAAAAAAGTTTGTAGAGTTTTTAAGAAACCCATTATTCACTGAAGAATCTCAAGGATATCAAATTTGTATTGTTCGATTTAATGAAACTATAACTACTACATGTATATAATCCGTTGAATGGAAAAAAAAAAACAGTAAAAAATCCTAAAACTCATTGTTATTTTATAGGCTCGACTTCTTACCGAGTAAAAGACCCAATTCAGAGGAGCTTTCTAACACTCATAAGAAAATAATAGTAGAGAATAACCATAAAACAAATTATGTAGAGGTTACATTCAGACAATGACTCGATAGTTGAAAAGTTTTATTTTAACAAAAGGATTAATACTTTGTAGAGTCTTAAATAAAAGAAAAAAGTCTCAACTTAAAATTTTTCGTTATGTAATTTCGTCTCCTCCCGTTCGAAAACCATTCCCGGTCTATCATTTATCAAATCCGAAACACCTGGTGCACCAGAGACAGTGACACTGGGTCGATACGGTGACAGACCTCTTTCGTCGACATCTGTCTTGTACGTGCTTAGTCGCACCTACATTGAAACGAATGCTTTGTCCGACACGTCGTATCAAACTACTGGACACCGAAAATTTCGGAGTTACGACAAAACTTTAAGACAGTGCTTTACACACATGGAAGATTCAATCAAGTCATCTTAATTTGGAGTAGGTTCCCCTTCATGAAAACATATTTGAATTATGAAATAAGTCGGCAGAAACTTACACTAGGAAAACAAAACGAATTGTCAATCCGGAGCAAAACGAAGACTGGTCTACACACTGTTCATAGTGAATAAAAAACGGAACCACTTAAAACGTACCAATCCGAAGGACAGAACAAGGTGTAACAGGCAAACGAAGGCTCCTACGATCGACGTGGAGCACAGGTTCGGAAAGGAACTCTCTGAGTAGGTGTGTGTAAGGTACCAGTGACCGGGTCATTACCCATAGACTGGGTCAACTTAGGTCAACTCTAAACGAACCCCGAAACCCCTCTCCTCAAAGGAGGGACAGTAGTCTTTCTACCAACCTGAAGACCATGTCTTCGGCGGTACGACGCCCGAACCCGGTCTCGAATACGCGCCTCCTCTCAACCCATCCGGGCAGCCCACTCACCTCCCCTCGACCGTACTGGAGGGACTTCGTCCTGAGGGAGACCTGACAATCTCAGCATTCTCCACCGTACTAGGACAAATCAAAAGACAAGGAACATTATTTTCAGTAGCACGGACTGCCTATGAGACAGTGTGTGTCGTGTCATAGTCCGGGACGTACATCCACGAGTCACTACGTCCTAATCGCTCCAAACGGGAAAGGTTCCCTTCCCATTACCCGTGAGGTCCCACGACACCACAGAGAACACAAGTCTTTGTATTCAATGAAAACCGTGGTCCTAAGGAGACCACCAAGTACGTGTAGTCTTCACACCTGTCGTAACACCATGACCCCAAAACTGGAGTTGCATCCTTTAGGTCCCCATGTGTCAAGTCGGACACCGTCACTACATCACAAAACTATCTAATTGGGTACATATAAAAGGAATGGACAAAGGATTAACGAGACGGAGACCTCTTACCTATTGTCTTGTCTTTTTTCCTGAGAAACTGGTTACTCAAGGACTTCAGGATCAGGTTCGCATCTTTTCTCCAAAGTTATCTACACTTTTTAATAAGGAATGGAACTATGTATGAGACACCCGATTAACCTCTCACCTCCCTCATATCTATCTCGAATGTACGACCACCCAGGGGTCCTTCCCCGAGACAGAAACGAAAGGAGGGACAAGGATGGACCCTACTCCCCCTCTGTCCCTATTTCCGTCCCTTTTTCTAGTGCACTTCAGTTATATGTCAAGACCTAGGTTTCCCCGTAGACTCCGGAGAAAGGACCCCTTCGTTTTAGGGTCTAAAGGGTCCTGGGTCGTACCGTACCCTCGCCCTCTCGACTAGCACATCGGTGACTTCACACACCCGATCCTGACCTATAGCTTCCCAAAGGGGTCCCTCGTCGTCCTATCCGAACCCCGAACAATCGTCTCTCACCCGCGAGAGAAACGTCTTAGGACGACCAACGGTCCTTCATGAAATCTTCGCAGGACCCGACGAAGACCCTTGGGTTGAATTCTGGCTTGATCGACCTATTTACTGAAGAACAAACATATTTACTGTAGTAAAAGTTTAGAAAGTTTTTAATGGACTTTTGTGACATCGTCTGAAGAAGGAAATTGTGAAGGGTCTTACTCTACACCATACTTTTCGTTCACCATCCAGTTCCTTAATAAGTCTGATCCCGGTTTCGACATTTTCAGACCGGAATTTCAAGGACATCGGTTCGGTACGTCTTATTCTCTACCCGAATCATCACGACCCATCCCACGAACCTCATCTTATCATCCCCGACCGACCCAATTGATCGATCGTACACACGGGGTCTCTACCTCATTTTGGACGTTCCGTTCGGCAGAACCGTCAAGAGAACCCAACTTCTCACCTAAAGAATTCTCCTAATCAAAAGAAAAAAAAAGGTGTTTCATTTTAACGACACCCACCTGTGTGAGGAAGAATGTTTGAGGTAGATCTTACCTTGGAAAAAAGAAATCCGAATGGTTTAACAAGGAGGTTTACAAACCAAAAACAAACCCTCGAAAGAACAAAAGGTAGTAAACATAAACGAAAACAGGGAGTATTCTTTCATCGTCTCACACACCACACACACGAACAGAAATTTTTAAAAATAAACTCATATCAACTAAAAGTACCAACACAATTAAAGTCCACGTGTCGTTTCACTTAGTCAATATGTATATGTATGAGAAAATGAAAAAATCTAAGAAAACTCAAAAAGAAATCCCAAACCCCAAAAATAAAAATCCTGTATTATGGAGAAAGACTGTAGAACCTTTGATCAAAGGATCACTACTAGATGTAAAAAATTTCTAATCAACTGTAAGAAAATTTTCACACACGGTACCTATTGACTACATCTAAATAACATAGTACAATTAATTTTGACAATTTTTCCATTTACCAGATTATAGTTCCGAACCATGTTCATAACAGAGTTAGTAATAACGCAGAAAGGACTCATCGATTAGATTTAAACAAATCGTCTATAAATAATTAACGGGTGTGACAGAATCCTAACCCTAAGTAATCACTTGGGTCAGGAAACAACAGTTTCCAGGACAGAAATTTCTCAAATACAACACTACCCCTCTTTAACTTATTTGTATCGTTCGTTTAACTATCGTATTCATGTTCAGGGGGACGAGGTCCAAGGTAGGACGTACCATACCTCCTGACTGAGGTGATATGGTAAAATGTATTTTCTGAGCTTACAGACCTATAACCACAAACACCCCCAGGACCTTGATTTCCTTACTGACATGATACCCATTTCTTTATATGTAGTCCCTCACCGCAAACGTGTGGATGCATGATACATACACTCAAAACATACCACTATCACACTTCCGAATCTCGTTCAGTAACTCGGAACTCCTTTCTTATAATATCCGTCGGCCTGGACATCCACGTTTTCGACACGAGACTTTACACAACGGACAAAAACTCCTCGTCGTTCCTCTGGTCTCACTCCGGTTTGTCCATAATCACCCTGTTTAAGATCTCCCAATAACATTCCTGAAACCGGAAATGACACTCGTCACCAGTACATACCTACACTCTCAACCTGATATTTCTTTCAACTCACGGCTTCTTAACTACGAAAACTTGACACTACAACCTCTTCTGAGAACTCTCAGGGAACTTGACGTTCCTCTAGGTCGGTCAGGTAAGATTTCCTTTAGTCATGACTTACAAGTAACCTTCCTGACTACGACTTCGTAGTTATGAACCCGGTGAACTACCCTTCTTGACTGAGTGACCTTTTCTGGGACTACGACCCTTTCTAACTGCGGTCCTCCTCTTCCCCTACTGTCTCTTACTCTACCAACCCACCGTAGTGACTGAACTACCTGTACTCAGACTCATTCGAGGCTCCCAACTAATACCTGTCCCTCCGGACCACACAACGTCAGGAACCCCAGCGTTTCTCAGTCTGTAATGACTCGCTAACTTGACTGACTCACTGACTGACACTCGTCTCCCCGAAGGGTCCACCACGATCACCATTTACTGAGCAGATGGTCACGTCCTCTACTTTCTCTACGTCTAAACTAAGAACCCAGGGAACCTCTTCCCGTATCGTTGGGTAAGGTCGTAAGAACGGACTTCTTAGGGAACCTACCTCCGTGGACCGTCCGAAACTAGGTAACCCAGAGTTTCTCAGTCTGTACTGACTTCACTGAATTGTGTGTGCATGTCATTCGTCTACGAGACCGACGACCTTACTCCCCAACCCTATTCGCCTTTCATCCCTTCACTTTACTTTCAGCGAGTCAACACTGAAAAGTGCTAGCGTACCTGATATGTCAGGTACCTTAAGATATCCGGTCTTATGACCTCACCCATCGGAAAGGGAAGAGGTCCCCTAGAAGGGTTGGATCTCTAGTTTCGGTCCAGAGGATGTAACGTCCGTCTAAGAAATGGTCGACCCGGTGTTCCCTTCGGGTTCTTATGACCTCACCCATCGGACGGGAAGAGGTCGCCTAGAAGGGGTGGGTCCTTAGCTTTGCCCCAGAGGACGTAACGTCCGTCTGAGAAGTGGTCGACTCGATAGACAAGTCAAGTCAGTGACAGGTCGAGAAACGCTGGGGTGCTTGACGTCGTGTGGTCCGGAGGGACAGGTAGTGGTTGAGGACCTCAAATGGGTTTGAGTACAGGTAACGCAGCCACTACGGTAGGTTGGTAGAGTAGGAGACAGCAGGGGAAAGGGCGGACGGAAGTTAGAAAGGGTCGTAGTCCCAGAAAGTCTACTTAGTCGAGAAGCGTAGTCCACCGGTTTCATAACCTCAAAGTCGAAGTTGTAGTCAGGAAGGTTACTTGTGGGTCCTGACTAGAGGAAATGCTACCTGACCAACCTAGAACGTCAGGTTCCCTGAGAGTTCTCAGAAGAGGTTGTGGTGTCAAGTTTTCGTAGTTAAGAATCCGTGGGTCGAAAGAAGTATCAGGTTGAGAGTGTAGATATGTACTGATGACCTTTTCGTTATGAGAAATGATTTGTCTGGAAAAACAAAAACTCGGAGGTCCCTTTACAATTTAGATTCCATTAAATTTCGGGTATCAGAGACAAACCTCTGATTACGGGAGTGGACCTGACCACCAACAAGTTGAAACACACGTTATCTTAGTGAACCCTCCTCAACTATTTCGTGTTTGATCTCGAGGACTGTGACACAACCAAAGACTGCACCGACGCTCTACAGGGCTACATCCACGACTCAATCTGTCGACACATACGTCATCCCTTGAGTTCCCTTACCACTCCCACCCGATGTCTATGTCGACACTCGGATCTCTCCCCACCACTACTAACGGAGTCTCCTTCATCAACACCGTGTGTCCGAAATCACCGGGTGCCCCACATCGTAGAAGGGTTGGATCCGTAGCTTGGGTGTAGGGAACGTAACCGTACGTCTAAGAATAGGTGAGGGGGTGCCCCCTCTCAATTCTATAAGGAAATTAAAACAAATACGTTAAGAACACACGGAAAAGTAAATATAAAATTAGTACGTTGTAAGTCTAAATCGACATATAGGAGTTGAATCTGAATACAAGTGATCCCTTCAACACCCAACCATTTCCGTTCCTCCCTCCCGTTACAATTTACTTTCTTAAACTGATATTTATAGAAAACCGTTACGGACTAATTATACCGATAATAATTTATAATATATTATACAGTTCCTAAAAAAATAATAACTTCTTTTTCACGTAGAAATTTAGTATAATATCAGGAGCCAATAAGTACTCTCCATAAAACATCTTTGTGTACGTCATGTAGTAACTGGTGTTTAAATACATGACGAAATTGATTTAGTGAAGGACAACATCTATGAGAAATTTTAGACTATTTACTTTGTATACAAATTTTTTTTATCTTGACTGTAACAAATAAAGAAAAACGTCTTGAAAAAACGAATATATCCAGTTTTTGTAACTAAATCAAAAAAGGATTTTAGTATAGAAACGTTATTTCTTAACCCCAGCCGACACCACCCTCTCCCCCCGTCCCTCTACTCTTGATTATTTAACTCGGACTCCCGATCAACATTAAGTACCCTAACTTTTATCACCCTTGTTTTAAACATAATTTTAAAAGTTGTATGTCTTTTAACTTTCTCACTACATCATTAGAGGGTGTAATGGTTAAATGGATGAGTCAGTAATTATTGTTGTGCAGTAATAACAAAAGGAAATATACCCTCACACGGATGTATATGTACAAACGACTTAATGAACTTTCAGTTAACGTCTGTAGTACTGGAAGATGAAAATAACTCTTTATAATCACGAATACTTACTCTACGTCGTTAAAGATGTGACAGACTCACACTTAAAGGATTACTAAAACACCGATCGAGTTTAACTGATTTTTCTGAAAGTACCACTTCTAGTCCATCACATTAGGACAGAGAGTCGGTACCAAATGAAAAGGTAGGTAAATAGTAGACAGAGTCGGGCAAGACCGACGACATTACTCTACGGTACTCGACCCACCGAATACTTGTCGTCTGTACATATAGACAATCAAGACCTCCGACTCTTCAGGTTCTAGTTCCGAGACCGTACAAACCACAGACCACTCCCGGGTGAAGGATGAACCGGCAGAAAAACGACGTCAGAGAGAGTACATCACCTTCCCCTTCGTCCTCGAGAGACCCAGAGAAAATGTTTCCGTAATTGGAGTAAGTACTTCAGAGATGAGAATTTTGGATAAGTGGAGGGTTTCCGGGGTAGAAACACCTTGTATTTTAGACTCAAGACTAATTACTTTATGAAGGAATCATTACCATTGGTCTTATCTGAGATATGATACAACTTTCTTACAAAGGATACAAATATCTTAACGTTCCATGAACCCCCAAGTCAAAGTAAATCTTCTGGAACCGAGACTAAACATCCTCCCCCACCTCACCCTAACGTCAAAACGACGATCGAATGTCTTCCGAATTACGTATTCCAACCCTCACTCTGTACCTCTTCCGTCTTGTCCCAAACAACCGTCTACAAATACACGTGTCCTAAGTGACCAACGTGAAGGTCTCTTCTCAAGAACTCTTAAAGACCAGTTGGAGGTAGCGGGTCATACTTTGTCGTAACTCTCCTGTCCTCCGGTCACACCTACCGTGTACCTCTCACGACCCAAATGTTGTCCCTGACTGGACACGACACTCCTCGTCTCTCGGTCAAAGTAGTCTGACAAAAACACTTTAACGGTCCTTTGGACGGATGTTTGGTCAGGATCCCCACGTCGAAACAGACATAACTATCAATCTTACTCGGTAATTCCTTTCTCGTACAATACTTCGTCCGGTTTGTCGCCAATCAAAAGTAGTCGACTACAGTCATTTCAACGTGCACGGAGGGAGTGGCCTACTGTCCTTCGTGCACCTACACTCAGGTGACACCACTCTGAAGGAGTCACAGGAAAAGAATTCGTGGTCATCTGGTTTGTCCAGCCTACGAACTCCTTCACTTGACTCACAAAAAAACAACTCATCAAATCCGACGAAGAGTGTCCGATCTGACGGGTGCCATCCCGTCATCACTGTTCACTAGGGTCTCTGTACAGTGGAGTCACAACACTATTGTCCGTCGTGTCCACCAGGTCCTAGACGAAAGTCCTTTCGAAAAATAAAGAGTTTACTCGCTCCATGATTTCCTGGGCTCTCCATGTACGATGGGACCTAAACATAACGGGAAACGAGACGTAAAAACGTAACAAAGTGGTTGAGTCACACACACACACATCCCCCCCATCCCCCACATTCAGTGAAATCAGACAGGTTGAGAAACTCTCGGATACCTGACATCGGGTAGTCCAAGGACACAGGTACCCTAAGAGGTCCGTTCTTATGACCCCACCTGACGATACGGGAGGAGGTCCCTAGAAGGACTGGGTCCCTAGTTAGGACATAGAGAATACAAACGACGTGACCGTGCGTCCAAGAAATGGAGAACGCGATGGAGTCTTCAGGTCAATACTCTTATTACTACCTATTAATCCTCCCAACTACAGTCTTCGAGTGTGTATGTACCTTCCCCGTTACAACGGAAACAAACCCTTTCTGAGGACCACTTCTCTTCAACCCTTCCCAAAGACAAGTGTCAGACTGGACTCCAAGACTCTCTACTGGTCTCCGGTGAGTCCGGAGGTCACCCGTTCCAATACTCACTCAGGACTACTTACCCGGGTCAGACCCACAGATCATCTCGACTTGACACCCGGTCGGTAACCGACCGGACACCCTTCGTCTGGTGACAAGAGGAAGAGTCACGAGGACACCGACTCCTAGTGAGAGACGTCTACAATCGACCTGCGAACACACCCCACTGACTTCTCAAAGTCGACTCGAGTTCGTCTTGGAAACTTTCACTTTCAACGAGTCCACACAGACTGAGAAACGCTGGGGTACCTGATATGTCAGGTACCTTAAGAGGTCCGGTCTTATGACCTCACCCATAGAAAAGGGAAGAGGTCTAGAAGGGTTGGGTCCCTAACTTGGGTCCAAAAGACGTAACGTCCACCTAAGAAATGGACGACTCGGGTTCGTCTTGGAAATCACTACCCGGTTTAGACGGGACCTCCTTCCTAGACCGACACTACGAGTGACGACGGGGGTCACCACCACACGACCGTACGACCGTACCTTCCCGGTTCGTGGTCTCCTCTTACCCCCATGTCATCGGGGGGCGGGGTAGACTTCAAAGCCAAAGGTGTCAAAATAAATGAGTACCAGTTGATGTCCACCTTTTATAATTTACCTTTGAAGGTCTTTATTTATTAAGGATACAAAATTTAATGTGTGGTAAGACTTATCACACTACTTTAGAGTGTGGTAGGGTGGGTCCCGTACTTAGTTGGGAAACAGGACGTGTAGGACGAGGAGTCAGGGAATCATCGGTAAGGCCATTAGTCTAGATGACAGTTCCATAAAGTCAAACACAAGTCCAGTGGGAGTAAAATGAGTCATTGTCGGGGTTTCGTGTTCTCATGACTACGACTGACAAACCTACACGACTTCTCTCCGACATTCAATTCGAATGTCGAATTGAAGGAAATTCAATTTACCGCTTCAAGAACTGGATTACTCTCTTTTTTTGACATACGACTCCAACGATTCTAGGTACCATCCTTACTTAGAAAGACTTTAACACTGGTTTTTTTTAACATGATCAAAACGACAATATATAGCGTAACGTTTTCAATGCCGGTGTCACACACCAGTCACGACTCCCTCTTCGTAACACGCGTACACTTCAGTGAACCAACACAGGCTGAGACATGTCGGGATACCTGACGTCGGACGGTCCAAGGAGACAGGCACCCTAAAGGGTCCGTCCTTATGACCTCACCCAACGGTACGGAAGGAGGACCCCTAGAAGGACTGGGTCCCTAGTTTGGGAACAGAGACAATAGAGGACATAACCGTCCGCCCAAGATATGGTGACCCTTTTTACCTTTGCCGTAACGTAAACATGTCATTCTATAAAACTCTCTGTTTCTGGCTAAAATATTTGAAAATAGTATGACCATATTAAGTTTATAATTGTCGGTTTACTGCAGTTAAAATCTCACATATCAAAACTTTTGTTAATTTTAAAAAAATTAAATTAATACGAACAGTGGGCATGTCAGACTAAATAAAACTATTAATTTCACATTGTATGATTCCTTCTCTGACATTTTTATTACATACTAACAGTAAATCAGTATTGAAACTTAACCTCATTATGATTCTACGTATAGAAAAACTGTATATGGAAATAAGATATAACGGGGTGCGTTTACCGAAGTCTTGGTCTAAAGAACTAAAACTTAAGAACGAGACGGTGAATGATGACCCGACTAAAACCGAATCGGACAAACCGGAGTCAAAGGAGGGTAAGGATAGTGATAGTAACGACAAATGACATATCGTCCATGCACGTCATACGGATTTATCAAGAATGTCACAACTCTACATTCATTGAAAATAAAACAGAAATTGTCCCTGGAGGCTTTGTTAGAATAATCATCATATCTGGGTCCACGGAAGACCCCTGACAGTAGCGATTTTTCTAACATTCACAAACTTGACGACCGAATACTTAAACTTGGTAAAGAAAAATTCATTGACAATTGTATGAAGTTTTAAATTGTGCTATTTTTTCACCGAAAATTTATTAAAAATCTTCAAGTAGATCGGCCCAGATTCTATCTTTTCGTCTGACAAATTACATTCATCGAGTCTTCCGTCAAATAAATATGTCGTCAAACTAAACAACCACCATCTACCAATGTAGGGAGAAAACCATTATTTTAGTACTACCAACCGAAACGGTCGCCCGTATTAGACATCTACTCAAAGTTGAATGCTTACGTAAATTTGTTAGATAACATTTACAGGATTTTTAACTCCGGAGAAAGATAATCACTAAAGTTTTAGAACGGTTAAAGGATATATAAAATAGGTATACAATAAAGTTTTAGATTTCTGGTCACAAATAATGAAGGCTCTGATTCGTGAGAACGAAAGGAATAGCACAAGAACAGTGTTGATGAAACACTCTCACGAGTATGAAATCTCCAGTGGACCACGAATTCGGTACACCTGACACGGTGACGGGAAGTAAGGAAGACTTACGTAAATAACTCACGACTGACGAATGATACGAACTTGAAAGGACCTTCTTGAGTGTCTGAGCATCCCCGTTTAGCTATCACTTATACGTAGGATTTATTATTATTATAATGATTAGACGGCCCCTTTCCTCCCTGGTGGACTCTACCCTTACTGGACGGCACTCTCGTCGGTCGGAAATCTGAACTGGAACGAGGACTCCCCACTTATACACAACTTCTTATTGTCTTTCTCGTGACATTCGTCTCACCTGTGTCCACGCTTTTCTTGTACGAGAAACTGGTTTCGTAATTCATCTTTCCCCTTTTCTTGTAACCTTACATTCCAATCAGTCTTTCTCTGGTCCGAAAACTACTGGAGGACGGTACACCTTCTTAAAGCTTAGATAATAAATCTGTCACCCCCGGACCGTTTTGAAAAAGTCATACCTCAACTACACTAGTCTAATCACTGTAGTCCCGACGTCACCTAGTTCGACCCAAATCTGAAGTCACTTTCATAATAGTTGTATATCTTTACATTAACTTCACCTTTCTGTCTAGTCGTAGTCAAGTCGATTTGTTTTTAAATAGTTCAGGTAGGAGACACGGGTCATCACTCGGTCGGAGGTCTCTATGTTTCCATTGATTGAGTCCTTGGGGAACCTTCCAAACGTCAGATCACCTTAATACATATGGTTGGTTCTAGAACCTATACCCAAACCTTATATGAAGGTCTCTCTACCTCGGGATCGACCACAAGTCGACAATTCCCAGAAACTTCGACAACCCTGAACGGTCTGACTGTGTTCGTTCCCGTACTTTGTACCGGTAGTTGTCCGATGTACGTAGAGGTCTTTGTCAGGAGTCCCTCACCTCTCCGTCGTCGCTTGACTCGAACTAAATATTGTTACTCAGTAAAAGAGACACGAAGAATGATCCTGTTTGACTGTGGAACAAACCTACCTTACACTCAGAAGTGTATCCCTCTTCCTCATCCTTACATCGACGATCTCCCCGACTCCGATTTCGTAAAAACAAAGTTAACAAGGAGGACCACTAAGACTACGATTTCGACCTCTTAATGATCTTGACCAACAAGGTTCTCCTCCCTCCTCCCACCACCATATACCGGTCTGTTTAGGTGAATAAGAGAGGAAGAGACTAGTGCACTGGCAGGTATAAGACAAAAGACTATTATCCCTTGAATTATACTATTATAGACGTACAACTCCATCTCTAACTTCCTTTGAGTTGAGAAAAAAAAAAAACTACCAAATCATGCCAAATAATTCGACACGGAATCATGTCTACGACCCCAAACGGGTACCACGAGAATTACATGTTCCGGGACTGCAAGACGGTTAAAAAGAACTCGTTACTGTGGTCCTCCAACTGTCGATTCACCTACAACATGTGTTCGAGTAGTAGACAGTAGAAGTACACCGGTTGTCGGTGACGGTCTGTGTCGTGGAAGAAGTAGACCTTGAACTAGCACCTGAAGTGAAGTAGTCGAGACCGGTGGTGTAAGAGTAACACCCAGTCGTTCCTTCTCTTGAACGGTCGAAACAAGTCCGGACCCGGGTCCTTAGTCCCCTAGACGAACTAGTCTCTGAGACTTCGGTTTTTCCGTGGTATAACGAACCGGTCGAAGAACTGGTCACAGAATATGAACAACTCAAAAAAAGTCACGGAGCTACAGGTACACCCCCTATAGGTGTCGGAACCGGAGTAGTGTTACGACGGCCATGGGGTTCTGTGTATGGCTCTTGAACCCCGCCCCTCACCTGAATTCGGACTACCACGGACTCTTCGCAAACAGGAAGACTTCCAGTATCGAGAAGTCCGACTAGACTTCGAGGTGGCAGAGGTTTTGAAAGACGCGAACGCGACCAAGGGCACGTTCTGAAGGGCGTGGTGGAACATCTCTCACAGCCCTCTGAAACGACGAGTATCAAGGGATGCGGCACTATTGGCCTTTTCTCGCCTTTGAGTTGAGAATTATTTTTCGTCGAAGTAGTCCGAGAAAGTTCGTATGACGTTTTATAGGATACAAGAGGTAGTCAAGAAATAGGAAGTCATTTATTAAAAAGTGTATAACGATAGGTTTTATTTAATTTTTAAAAGAACAAGTCATCGTGAATTAAATTAATGGTACTAACAGGGTCTACAACGGAATGGTAAAAAAGTAACGTAATGTGTAATTCATCAGAGACCACGAGTACAGATCCTTCCATTAACAGCAAATATTAGAAGGGTGATCTTTTAAGCAAGAATTAAGGTTTGTCCATTGAACCACATGTCCAACGTTCGACTCTCTCAAGACTTACTTTTGAGTCACTCTATCTTTCCATAAGACGATCAGTGAAGAACTCATGTCCGTGAAAAAGAATGCTCCGGAATTTAGTAAGTCAACACGCAGAGCGAGCCGTTGATGTATATTTCACAAAAACATTCACAGGGCTCGGAAACGGAAACGAAATATCTACTAAACCTAGTCCTTCTAATTCAGTCACCGAAAGACTTCTTATTTGATGGTCTTCATCCATTTTGGATCTGGGTAAGTCAAAGAGAAAACGAAATAGTTGTTTTAAGTTCGACTAAGAGTTAAGTTTACTTTTGAGTAATAGTCATGGATTTAAGGTAAAATTTATCCATATCGATATTACTTTAACAAAGGGTCTCTTAGTTACCATTAATGTGGTAACTTTTGAGTCTTGACTCTGTTCTATTACTTATCTTGAATCTTCACGAACAAATTCGTTGTGAAGTGTTCTACTACGGAGTAAAAGAATTTATTATTTCGGGTCTTTATCTTCCTTTTAGTCGGCCTTATTTCTTTTCAGGGTGTGCTAATTTATGAATCGAATTTATAAGACTCCTCGATCTCGTATTACTTACATCTATTTTTGAACATAACGAATTCTAAAAAAAATTTAGTTTTCAACGGTATTCTTTCCCTTTTGTCTCGATACTTTAAAAACTTATGATCCCTAATGGATTTGATCGAAATTTTATAGATTTCCTTTTGTAATTACTCATCCATGACTTAAGCTTATACTTCAGAAACATTAAAGATAGTCTGGATTATGGAAAAAAAAGGGGGGTTAATGGTTCACATATTAAATCTTAGACTGTCAAAATCAAATCTTTACCAACCATATTCAGAGATTTCTCATTGAGTCACTTTAAGTTTCTTATACAGGAGGAGATAATATCTCTTATTATGTCTGTCACTTCTTTTATACTATTTTTATAAAAAATTTCAAACCGAATCTTTCGGACAAAATGAAGAAAATAACTTTAATTTTTACTGGTTATTAGGGTTTAGAATTGTTGACTCTTTTTGTTTCTAAGTAACAAAATCCCGAAAGTATGATTTAGGTGACTACCCTTTACTACTTTCGACACGAGAGTATAAACTTCTTTATCAGTTAACGGAGGATTAATTTTATTTAGATTAACTTCATATTTTAACACAAGTGACACGAACCATACTTCTTTTTATCACATCTTTCTTGTTTTATGATTTGAATGATGTCTATTTTCCCTTTTTCAATCCATGTAACTCCTCTTCTTTTTTACCAAAGTTTAGTGTAAACTATCCTTGATATTCTTCAAATCCTCACTGACTTTTTTATCCCTATAACAATATTTCATTAAACCGAACCTCGGATTTACCGTCTAGACTTTTCATTTTCGATTGAGTCAACAAAAAAGTAATGTCGGATTTGAAGACTCATAAATTCCTTACTTCACTCGTAATTCAAAGTGAACAAGAACTCCTTCATTTCCAAAACCCTAACACTATTACATGGGACAATCGGTAACGGAGTACCTACAACGGAATCTAGTCAAGACTAGGGAATAAATGGGTCGTACTAATCGACACATATAGTAGTATCCGTCATTCTATCTAACTCAGAGTAAAAATGATGAAACCACAATAGAACTCAGTAAAATGTCCTCATTTACGAAATTTATAGTTTCCGTGACATCAATTTTTCGTAAATCAAACATGTACGGTCTTCATTCACTTGCGTCCCTAATAAAGAAGAGAGTCACGACATGAACTCTATCCACTTATCAAATCTCTACGAATTTTCTTTTCAGAACACACTATGGACCCACGGTAAGAACTTATAGTTTACATACTTTGGAAGTAATTGGTCCTCTTGATTAACTTCTATGAAAAAGGGAAAGAGGAATCCCTAGACTGTTTGTTGGCTTATCCCACAGATTTACGTCTATATAAAGCTCCTGAGTGGTTAGACCAATCCGACATTCATAGAGACAGAAAGCATAACATTATGTTCCTTCGTAAACTTGGTCATGGGTGTAAAAATACTGGTGAATATACAAATTGTAACTTTATCGTTGACATCTCCAATATCTTGACCATCCCCCTATCAAGTCAAGAGTCAGTGCAGGTCGAGAAACGCTGGGGTACCTGACATCGTACGGTCCGAAGAGACAGGTAATGGTCGAGGGCTTCGAACGAGTTTGAGTACAGTAGCTCAGCCACTATGGTAGGATGGTAGAGTAGGAGACAGTAGGACAAGAGGACGGAAGTTGGAAAGGGACCCTTTCTAACTTCCATCCCCTATTCCTTGACCTTTAAATTAGTCCCTCTATATTACAGTAGTCTTATATTACGACGTAATGTAGGTGACGAGGTGTGCATGAACGTGTGGACGCTACATCATATATGGGATCTCTTATCCAGGTATGACTCTGTGTACTAGTTTTCGAGACTACCAAACCCCTTTAAAGAAACTTCTCCACTTAGAACTCGATTACTAGGTCTAGGAATCTTCCCTTTTCTTCAGTTCGTTTACTATGTCCCTCCATCGTCAGTCTCGCTCCGGTCAAACAGTCGCACTTTCGATTATCAGAATACGTATCTAACTGGCAACTTCAGTGGACAGACTGGAACACCAATATCCACTGGAGAGCTCGAAAAGACAAAACGTAGATATGTCATCCTAAGTATCATGGAGTTTCAATAATATTCCTACCTAATCGTAAACTTAATAGATATGGACAATATTAAATATAGATTATATTTACCTCTTGAAACATATATGGTAGTTTATATAAAATCAAAATAACAATTTCTTAGACTCTCATTGATCTTCATTCCTGTCAATGGACATTATCTCGAAATATGTTCTCACATACTTTCCGTCTGACTTCGAATCTTGACTAAGTCAGGATCCTCCGGCGACCTTCTGTAACTACACCCCTTTACCGTATTTAGTACTAAATCTCTTCTCGTTAGATCTTTATCCCCACGTCATACGTTCCGTCCTAAAACTCCATCTTCAAGATCAAGACTCTAACGGATACGAACCGAGAAAGAGAAACATCGAAAAATCCTACAAAGTAGACAAAACAAGTTCAATTGAAACTTTCGGCATACCCGAATTCATGACTCTAATAAAGTAGAGATGTCATTCGCTTCCCAGAACAGTCTTATCTTGTTTCATGAGGACGAAGAGTCAGTCGTTTAAGCATAAAAAGTCACACAGGAAATCGAGACCCCCTTTCTATCTACCGGGTTCATATACAAAAATTTATTTTCTAACTAAACCATATGTCGAAATGAGTAACGATCTTTAGTCAATTTAGATAATACCAAAAGAAAAAAACATTGACCTAATGTTTGTCAAAACAAAGTCACGGAAATAATAGAGCTCTCAAAAATTAAAAACCAAAACTCCCTTGATGTTCTTAACCGTTGGACTCCGTAAATACCTCTTTTTAAACAATACAAAAACTCATCAATACTTAGTTTATCACTTTCTCCCTCAGACTTCAAATGGTAAAAGAACTGAAATCAAGGTCTACCTAAATATCGAAACCAGATCCCTAAAAACTGGGTTGTCGTTTTCAAGAAATCCGTTTTCACAACAAAACCTGTCACGAATGTAATTCCGTCCAATGATATGTGAATGAAAAAACAAAAACGGAGGACGGAATTTTAGATTATAACAACGTTTAAAATTTCGGACCTAACAGAGAATGTAAAAATGGTTAAGAAACTATGGACAACACTCTTAAATGTCCTCTATCTTGTATTACCTGTATATAGGCCCACTTGGTAATTTTGTATCTTTATTGTGATGGTTCAAAGGATGAAACACTAACTAACTCTATTAAAACATCAGACACATTAGCATCTACTATCGGGAGAATTTACGTTGTCATACCGTGTATATCTTGATATGGACTGTATAGGAAATTTATGACAAGATTCTTTTATAATTCCGAAGGGTGTCCCGAGAAACCCATCTCTTAGGCGGACGTTACGTCCTCTGGGTCCTCTGTACCCAAGTTAGGGACTCAGCCCTTCTAGGGGACTTCTTCTTTTACCGTTGGGTGAGGTCATAAGAACGGACCTTTTCAGGTACCTGTCTCCTCGAGCCACCCGATGTCAGGTACCCAACGTTTCTCAACCTATGCCGACTCGCTGACTTGACCTGACTTCTTTTTAATAGTCATGGTTTGTGTATTTGTATTTGTGTATCCTTTTTAATCGTCAACACCATCGAAGAATTGTAAGTCCTTACGTAACGTCACCTCAACGAACACTAGTAAACCCAACTGTATCAAGAGCTCGTAACCTAGTCCTTCGAAACCTACCCACAAGACACACCCGACGTGTCGAAAGACCCGAGAGAATTCGGTCCAACATACAACGAACATTTCCGACTATCGTAAACCATAAAGTTTATACCTCTTATCGTAAAAGTAAGATCGTCCACCTTTTCTCTCAGACTAATCAATTCCCTGTACATCATGTAAAAATCCAATTCTCAGTCTCTTCGAGAGATAATGATGATAAAGGGTGGGTTATCTCATTTACACACTTTCTTTAGTCAAATCTCATCTAATGACAAGATCGAGAAAGGAGACAATGGAGAAGTCGAATTGAGGAACCCAATGGGACCTTGAAACCTTGGAATCTGAGTGAACCGGAGAATCGGTCCCTCGGACCTTTGGAACCGTCTTCCGGATATCGTAAGGGTGGGTCTGAAGAGTAACCGCTAAATCACATTTTTAACTTTTTACTGTATGCAGTCTCACAAGTCACCTGAACCCACACCATCCATTTAACTAACTTAGACACATAACTAGAGACGGAAATAACTACCTCTTCAAGACCCTTCACTTCGGTAGGAGGGTCTCCAAGGCTGAGATTGGGATCCTCATTGACCGTCTTTTTTCTACCTTGATTATTACCTGAGGTCACATCAGAGACAGGAAGTGAATGCTTCAATCGAATGTCTCATCAACAATCCTCTAAGGAAAATTAAAAGAAATACCTAAAACTAGTTAAATTTTGGACACAAAAAGGGGATTCTTAATATGGAAATTATAGAAAGACAATGACTATAAATATTCTTGAAGGAAAGATGTTAAATTTTTAATAACTACAACAATTCTTTATTTTGGTATATCTTTCTATACGTCCTTCTCAACTTAAAGGGGAAGTAGAGAAGTCTGTGTGGGAAGACTCTATCGTATATGACAGGTCACATATATAAGAGTCTAAAAAGATAACGGGGACGTTTACATATCCGTAGGTGTGTCCCGAAATTTTTACACGAAATGAGACCTGAAGGGACCACTAGGTCACCAATTCTGAAGTGGAAGGTCAAGTCCCTCTTTCACAAACTAAGGACCAACCCTTCGATTCTAGGGTGTACGGAACACTGGTTTTGGGGTTTGTATTTTATCTTCGTCATAACATTGTTTAAGTCATTTCTGAAATTTTTACTAGATGTATTTTTTTTTTTTTTGAAATTTTTCACACAAGACGAACTGTTGAATGAATTTTTAAAAAAATGGTTCCATGGCAACAGAAAAATCCTCTTATGATAATAGAAAAGTCCTCCTGCAAAAACAAGTACGAAGACTGATCGATTGTTGTCTTATAAGGTGTTCATATCTTGTCATACGACACGAATCAACGAGTCAACATAGGTTGAGAAACGCTGGGGTACCTGACATCGGGAGGTCCGAGGAGACAGGTACCCCTAAGAGATCCGTTCTTATGACCTCACCTAAGGGTACGGGAGACCCCCTAGAAGGGTTGAGTCTCTAACTTGGGTCCAGAGGGTGTGACGTCCACCTACGAAATGACAGACTCGACACTCCATTTTCTTGTCATACTAAATCAGTTAATAAGGACTCAATTTCCTCCATGGTAAACTAAGTAATGGAGAAGGAAATTGTTCAAACGGGACCATTTGTACGGACATGTATGTGTCTACGACGTAGCATGGGTAAATTGAATGTCCTTACGTTTATAGATAAATTGTTTTTCATTCATTTATTTATGATTCACTCTCTCATTCTTTGTCGTACTCACCCCTTAAGTGGACAGTGAGGTAAGTCACTCGACATAAACCTGTGCTCTCTCACTGAAACGACACTTGTAACAGTAAGAGTCAGGGTACTACGAAAAAAACCATATTCGTAGAGTCTCAACCTTACACGAAAATTACATAATTCCCGAAGGGACCACCGAGTCTTCCATTTCACAGATGGACGTTACATCCTCTGGGTCCAAGCTAGGGACCCAACCCTTCTAGGAACGTCTTCCTTTACCGTTGGGTGAGGTTATGAGAACGGACCTTTTTGGGCACCTGTCTCCTCGGACAACCCGATGTCAGGTGTCCCAGTGTTTCTCAGCCTGTGCTGACTCGCTGTAGTGAGAGTGAAATTACATAATTCCATACACACTTAAAAATACCAGTAGTCGGTCAATGAAGTGAACCACAGATCGGTTAGTTTATCGTCAAACAAGGTTGTGACCTCCTTTCCAACGAAACACAACCCTAAATGACCCTCCTACCGTACAGAAAGAGGTTACACTAAGGAAGGAGTCACTGAACGTTCCTTTTTGTTTAATTATCATGGATTATTAATGGTATTTCAAAGGATCGTTAATCTTAGATTACCAAGGATATTCTATGTTAGTAAAACAAATATGAATTTAGGATATGAACATTATATATAAAAATAAAGGTTGATGATGTGAGAAAGTTTGTAGATTTTTAATGTTTATTAACATGTTCCTTAGAGGTACATGGGTAGTCAGTCAAAGTTGTGAATCGTTGAGTATTGGATAGAACAAAATCAAGGTGCAGTGTAGAGAATAGAAGGGTGGATATAATAAATGTCATTTGGGGTCATTAGAATATTAAAGTGCATCCTATGGAACTATTTTCATGTCAACAAGTAAAATTAATGTAGGTCCAATGAAAGAATTTTACAATGCTCAACGTAAGGCAGTCGGCATATGGGAAAAGTTTTAGGTGTAAACCACAAGTGAGACTATCCGGTTTTTCTTTTTCCGTAACGAAAGTACTAAGAAGATTACACTTTCGTAAGAAAAATAAAAAATTCAAGGAACCGTTAAGAAAATACTTCTAGTTTTAATAAAATGGGTCGGAGAAAAGATAATTTTTTTTTTAGGATTCTATATACATTTTACTTAAGTTATTACAAAAATGACTTCAGGTGATATCTAATGAAAACTCCCTAACCACAAACACGTTACAATTCAGAAGGGTAGGTCTTTATGCAATAACGTCCACAGTACCTTTGTCGACTGGAGACGGGGGAAGTTCAGAGAAGGGAGAGGGGTGACCCCTTAGGAAGATGGGTCGACAGTGAAAAAAGGTACGAATTTCCTAAATTGAGTCGGAGACCTCCGTTCCGTCCGGAGGGACGTCCAGAGTCCTGAAGAAAGCACTCTTAAGATCCAGGTCTGATATCGTAAGAACTATGTTGCTGTCCGTGACTTGTCTAGTACACCACTAACCCAGTAGGACGGTAAAAGGACCTCGGGAACCATCGTCGAGGATTTCGACCCCAGATATAAGACTTTCGGTCGACGACGTTAACTCGTGGAAGACATATGAGACCGAAGAATGACCGACGTTCTCCATGGGTTTATTTTTTCTGTGTGTTCAGGAAAGACAGGACCTCGAATACTTTCAGCTCGTACCTTCTTTAGTGTTTTTTTACTAGACATGTTTGATGAGTATATCATCGTATTCCACAAGATGTTAAATATCGTTTGAGACGTTCACAAATATATAAATAATTTCGGTGCCTATGTTCCCCTTTGGTCTCTCCATTTATTAGACGGGTTCCCGTTGTGACTTAAGATAGGGTTTAGAAACTAATTTGGGACCTGGGTAAAGTGAGAAGGTTATATAAAATCATCCACTGACAGTCGACGACGACGAATAAGCATGGTAGGAAAGGAAACAAAAATTTAAAAACAAAGGAATTTACTTTGACTCACTTGAGGACTTCTCGTCAAAATCAACGTTAATCTCGTACTAATTTTTAGTCCAAATCCTTACATTGAACCTCCAAGATGCACAATAACTTGTCTTTTTAGGAATAGATCGTCATTAAAATTCATTAAAATAAATAACGAAGTATATTCCAATTAAAAGAAGAAGTTGAAACCTCTTTTATAAATGATCTATGAAGAAAGATACTCTAAATTTTGTTGAAAGTATTGAAGAATCATTGTCATAAATTACTATCCTACAAAATCCTTTATATTTTACTATATATTAACAAGCGGAAAGAATGTCACTTCAATGAAGGAAAAAAAGGTCTTTGGAAAGTCCCTTGAACAAAAGAAGTAATAGAGTTCCTTGAAAACTAATAGAACCGAGTAATGCTAGAAACATTCATTCTTAAAAAAGAAGGACGAAAACATTTACACAGAACCACAGACTTTTAATTTTTGTCGATAATATACCGAATTCTCTGAAGTACCCTTTTAGAACACTAAAACGTTATTAATCTTAGAGTGAACTCTCAAACGTAAGTGTAACTTTTTGTATGGTATTTGGAATTATTACACACAGTCCGATCTCGTTGGTAAAAGAAGAATCTTATGAGAAGAGAAAGATTAAATATAAATTTATCCAACCATTAAAAAAAGAAACACAAAGGTTTAATCTTTTATAAAACAAATGGATTAATTTAGAGGTTTCATATTTTATTCGGAGGGAAGAATACTTCGCAAATATCAATCCTGAATGCAACATGAAACTCTCGAAAGGACCACCGAATGTACCATTTCTGAGACGGACGTTACGTCCTCTGGACCCAAACTAGGTACCCAACCCTTCTATAAGACCTCTTCCTTTACCGTTGGACGAGGTCATAAAAACGGACCTCTTAGGGTACCTGTCTTCTCGGACCTCTCAGAGACAGGTACCCCAGTGTTCCTCAGTCTGTGTTGACTCGCTGATTGTGAAGTGAAGTAAAATACGAAATCTCTAATTAAAATAGGACACTGAGGTAAGGGTTTGACTTAAGTGTCGAATAATGACTATAAAAATCCGTACGAATGTATCTTACAGACGAAATCCTTCAGTCATATACCAGTATAAATGTGTCAAGAGACATCGAAATTTTAACCAACTCAAAAAAAAAAAAATTTGGGGTTTGGACAAGACAATTCACTCTCTAATCTAACAGATCCTCAATGAAAGCTTCGAATGACATAAAAGTCATCTGAAATTATACAGAGTTTCGTATTGAAAATGACTAAGGATAACCTTAATGTCAATTTATGTTACCAAAAAGTTTAAAAATAACGTACACTGTATGTCTGAACTCAGAGAAAAAGGTCACTTTCTACAGAAGAGACGGTCTACGGACAAACTACACACGAGTGAAGAATGCAAAGGGGAGGGGAAAGAAAAAGGAAAGGGACGGGAGGAGAAGTAGAAATCAAAATATTTAAATAGTAAAGTCAAAGTAAATCGTCGAAAGTAACCTTATTTCGGTTACCCAATCCACGAGTTCCCCGAGGAGTGGTAGTACCGTCTGTATACATACATGAAGATCTTAGGGATGTAGTTTGAAAAAAAAAGAAAAAAAATTTAAATTTAAATTAAAATAAAAATTATGGGTTTCATAAAAAATTAACTCCATATCGACTAATTGTTACAACACTATCAAAGTGCACTTGTCACTTCCCTGAGTCCGTATGTATACGTGCGTAGGTAAGAGGGGTTTGAGGGGAGGGTAGGTCCGACCGTGTATTGTAACTTGTCTCAAGGTATACGATATGTCATCCAGAGACAACTAATAGGTAAATTTCATATCGTCACACATGTACTGGAAGGGTTTCAGGAATTGATAAGGAAGGGGGGTCGTTGGTACTCAAGACAAAAGATTCAGACACTCAGAGAAACACAAAACTCTCATTCAAGTAAACATAGTAAAGAAAAATCTAAAGTGTTATTCCCTACAGTACTATAAAGAGAAAGAGACTCTGTCTATTATTAATAGAGTATTAATATTTTTATTTAAAAAACTGTCCATTATAAAAGTATACGAATTTTTGGACGTTAGTAAAAAGTCTAGTTTCATTTTCGGTGACTGAACGACATCACTTGTCCGAAACCTAGTAGAACAAGGGACTGAGAATGGACTAGAGTTCAGGTCAGTTCAGGGGGAGAAGGTAACATTAGGGGGTTCTACGGTCCGTCCGTACGAAGACGGAGTCCCGGAAACGTAAACACCCCGGGAAACGGACCTTTTGAGAAGGTGGCTCACAGTGGGTACCGAGACCCTGAAGGGACCACCAGGTCACCGATTGTCAGACACAAGGGTAACGTCCCCCGGACCTAAGTTAGGGACCAGTCCCTTGATCTAGGGTGTACGGCGTTGATTCTCAACACCGAGGATGTGGGACGTAGTTTGAGAATAGACCAGAAAAACCATGATAATTGTAAGAATGGGTCTTTTGACGAAAAATCACTTTTGTAGAGGAAAATCACCCGAATACAGTCGGTAAAGACACTTCAAATCCTTTTATTTCTCACGTTTTTACTAGACTGAAAACTTTGGGATCTATCGTCCTTACATCCTCCATAAAAGTACGTTTTTAACTCGTTTTAACAGTCACAAATATTTTCTATTACGACATTTGAGTGGTCTTTCACCAAACATCCTTAATCTTCAATCAGTAGGATCAGTCTGTTTGTCCTATATTGGTACGCTTCGTCAGTATACAACGAAATACGACAGTCTTAATTGTCCCAAACGTCTGTAAATTCGGTTCTTGTACCGTTATTACGACCTTCTTTACCCCTTTCGTAGGTAAAGGTCATTATCACGGTACCTGAACTACTGTATAGGCATCTTCGAATTATCTGTTTTCTTTACGCCTACACTATAAGGTCATGGGACCCGAAGTCTTCACACAAAGTATCTACTACTTAGCTAAAACAAGTGTATGGTAGAAACTAACTTTCGTCTCAGTCAGGTCCTAGTCCACCCTTCCCCAAAACCCCAGTCTGTAAGCTGTAGTAGAGTGACCCTTCCTTTGGTATTGGTCGACTACACGGGATCCACTCTGACTCGTCGACACACGAACGGTGCTTTCTGATTCGGTCACATTTCGTCTTCGCGTTAAATTAAGCAAATGGTATGACAGATTTAACGTAAAACACACGACGTCTCTTAAAGTCTGACTCATAGACGACACACTAACATTGTATAACACCTACGTAGCGACCCATTTCCTCTCTTTGTAGTGTCAAGCCCTGTGTGCCACACGAATAGGGTTCAGAGAAGTTCGGGTCGGTCAGTGTCCACACTTCGTCCTCAACAACTGTACGCCATTCCTTCTCGTTGACTCTTTCCCAATTGACCCAAAATGAACGACGGTGCACAAAGGACTGTTTGAAGTCCTAAGAAAAATATGTAACCTTGGTTGACATCGGTAGTGAGAAGTACTTAAACTATTATAAATCAAAAACAGTTGTCAATTCAGTCAACCTAATTTTTTACAAAAAAAGTTAACCGTAAATTTCAAGAAGTCAAGACTTGTCGAAAGAATTACTTTAAGTTAAAGTTATTTATCATATCTAGAAGTGTAAAAGATTATCGTTCAGTCATTAAACAACTATCATGATTTTAGAGTCCTACGTTAGTACGTAAAATAACTATCCCATACTTAACTATGTCGGAAAAACTTCCCACCGAACTCTCATACATAGTCACAAGAATTTCTTAACCACGTTGAACTATATCGATTAAGACGTACATCCCGAATTAAGAACTCTTTAGTAGCCGATCTAAAATATATACTTGTATAGAATTTAAGACTTTTTATCCCGTAACCGAATGAATACTGGCAGGTAAGTTACTTTATCGTATTTCGATAACTTTTAGTACCAAAAGGTCTTATGGACTTCTGAACTCCCTTTATTATGTAAATGGTACACAAATTACTTTTTGTTTTGTGTCTTTTTTGTTCTTTGTCAGGAATTTTACTATCTCCCTCCAAGAAGAAATCAGAAACACGAACCTTTATTTGTTGGGATAGTCAAAAAAGGAAAATAAAAGTAGTAATAATAACAAAGTGCACACTTCACACGAGTAACCTAAGTTCTAAATACTTTTCTTTATTACACATGTGTATTCTTTAGTGGAACCACATGTGAAATTTACAGAATATTAAAACAATTAATATGGAGACATTTCGATCCCCCTTTTTTACTCTTTTGACTTTCTTCCTTTTTTTTTTGGATTTTGGGTATGAATGTAAGAATAGTGAGTATCCATCGATTGTATTTTCTATGGAACCATATGTATAGTTAAAAGATGGAAAAATATTTTTACAAAATAGGTTTTATGGTATGAGATCACAATAAAACATAGTAAAAATTTGAAGGATTTATTACGTTTGAACAAAGGAGTAGTATGACTATATTTTCCACGTATGGTTAAGTAAATATCTATATATCGGTATTGAAATTGAAAATGTAATATCCCTATATCGGTGTTATTAAAGGAATGATGACGTATAAATCCAACAATTAAAGAGTGAGGTATTTATAATTTTTCTAATTAAAGGAATACATGCAGAAAAGTACAATCGATAAATCCTATCGAACGATGATTTTCATCTTAATAACACAATCTCTGACTTATAGAATTTCCTATAATTACTCGGTACTATAAACACATGCAAAAACGTACACATCAAATTTTAAAGGAAGAAATTAAAAAGAATAACCTTTCTTTATATAGTCGAAACATTTTCACTGTACTTTACCAAATTAAAATTAAAATAAATTGCCACAAAAGTAGACCCTAGGAGAATTAAGTCGCTGTAGAAACAACTACCATTTTGATCTTACGACTAATGACTCCCTAAACAGTTAATCTTGAAGATATTAAAACTCAAGACATCACACTTATATCAGAAACAAATGACTCAGAAATACGACGACAGAGATCTAGGAGGGGAACTTAATGGTAGAAAGATGTACTGAGGCAGAGTAGCAGTTCAACACAAACTTCCTCTGTCGGAAGGAAAGGTCACGTACCGAAGTATATAGCTAGTTCTGTACGTTCACAATACCATAGTCCTACCCGCTTATCAGCTTTGACTACTTAGGGTTCCATAGAAACAACTTTTCTTGTACCAAGTGTTGACGAGTAACTAACGTTCCATTTGAAAAAATCTACTCCTTAACAGAGACATCTAAAATAAATAGTAGAGTCTTTAATATGACAAATCAACCACAAATTTAATCATAAAACGGAAGAACGTAAATTTTTCGTTTACAGACTGTAAAGAAAAAGACTAACAATAAATAGAAGCTTTCAATAGAAAAGAAATAGAAAAGGTAGATCAAAACCTCCATTTTTTTCGTATTCCATCTTCCCTTTATGAAATTTTCAACCTCTGAAAAGCAAATTTCAAAGTTCTCCTTTTTTACATTTGAAAAAAAAAAAATGGTTTGAATTAAAGGACGAAATGGTTTGACAAAGGACGACGATAATTATTCCAGTCTTAAAGTGAAAATCCTTAGTGGATTAAAAGTGACAAAATCCTAATTACAACGTAAAATACTATGACGGAAAAAAGTAGGACAATCATATTTTGTCATATGGTGGACAATTGGAGTACAAACCACGTTCACGGTGTTATCAATCAAGCTTACTTCAATTTCATGTTTTTTGTCCTATTTTTATTTATACAATAGTGAGTAACATAAAATAAAACCACTATACCATTAGACATCCGTAACTTAAAATAGAAAGGACGAGAGACGGAGACAAAGACTCATAGAGAGGTTCGGAAAAGATACAAAGAGAGAAGAGAAAAATAGTTAAAATACTTCGATCTGGAGTTGAACTTATAAATTCCTATCTCGATATTGAAATATGACTCCGTGAAATACATCATAATGTTTTCATGGTACTTTTTTGATGGTTCTTTGAGTATCAAGAGACTCAAGTCTGTGTCCAGACCCTTAAAACTCCAAACTTATAAGATAAAGTATTAAAGAGAAAGAGAAGACACTAAAGGAATCTCCGTATAAAAGTAAATACAGAAACTTGAAAATATCATCTTTGGGAATATAGGAACGGAGAATAAAATCACAGACCTAATATACCTCCAGTAGTGGGACGAATAAAAAATACTTATTCCAAATATAAAAGATGAAATTTTTCATAATAAATATACAAACCATTATACCCTAACATAGGATCTATGACACTTACTAAACGACACCTCTTCGACTGTTCCATGTCGAATACCCTGTTTAGGTCGGATACTTAAAAAAAATATCAAAATTTACCAATGAAAAGTTTACCAATATGTCTATTGGAGGTCTTATCATGACGAAGAGCCGTTCGTTTTGGATTTCATAAATGACACACCGGAAGTTTCTTTTACAAACGACTGGGGACTGAGACCTAAGAAAACATAAGAAGAGTTTCTGTCGACCAAAACAAAGTAAATCGTTAAGTGAAAACCAATTCGATTTTGAGGACCTAGATCGAAAACACATCATCCGTTGGTGACTTTAGACGAACCACAAACGGCACAGGCGTACATCCAGTCCCTAGTCAATTTCTTGACCCACTTAATATATACGTGTTCAAACCCGAAGATCGGTCCGAGGAAAGTGGAGACAGAAACTAAAGAGTTGGTGAGTCTAAAACTCAAAGAAAAACTTATTACGGACGGGAACCCGTTTTCAGTAAATTTTTTAAAGGGCCAATGAGGGGTCCCGGTTAGAGAAGAAGGATTTCAGTCAAGGAGAAACCGAATACGACCGAAACCTAGTGAGTGGTGTACAAGTCATCAACAGGACGACATCAAACAGATGTCGAATATCGACAATTTACATCCCTCACACCAAACAATCCTCGGTTCCTTCCTTACCGTTAGGTGAGGTCATAAGGACGGACCTCTTAAGATGCCTGTCAGGCACCTCCCGATGTCAGGTACCCCAGCGTTTCTCAGCCTGTAACTCGTTGAGTGTGAAAGAGAGTGAGACGATAATGGTCTTCGTCTCAAGCGAACGATCCCCAATTCTGACAATCCTTTCAAAACACACAAGAAACGTAATCACAGAATTCAGGGTCACCCTTCTCAGACAATGTAACAAAAATGACACCACTATTAAAGTGTTCACATACGTATATAGACTTCAATGGTTTAACATATGAACTTCATCAAATAACAGACTCATCTGTCATTACCTGTATGTCGTGTTGTCATTTCGAAATTTTCATATTATCTTGAGAACAGACTTATTTTCGACATAAAAAATTTTAAAATGACTGCAAATCAATTAAATATCACGACACAATTAAAGACGACATATCGTTTCGTGGAGTGTGTGAAAAAGTCTAAGAAAAGGTAATACCAAGTAGTGTCCTATAACTTATATCAAGGTTCTCGAAGTTAAATCCGAAGAATTTAACATATTGTTCATTGATCTAAATGAAATATTTAAGTAAAGACATTCAGTACAAATTGAATTAGATTTAAGGAAATCGTAATTTTTTTTTTAATTAAGTTTCCTATCGTTGAAGCGTATTACCAAAAAACAACCATCCTTATGAATGGTTTCACCTTCAGAAAACGTACTTCTGACCTGCAGGAAATGGACCTCAATCGAGGTCTTATTATCTTTTAACATCCTCTTCCTTTATACACCAATAACCTAACCAATTGGAGTATCTGGAGAACTAAGAAGTAACCAGAAACGTACAGTGACTCGGAAGTAATTATTCTTGACCTCAAACATAAAAAGGACCCGTAACGTTAACTTCGATGGGGGAAGAAGAATTTAGAGGATTACATAACACAACTCCTAAGAACTTTTTAAATAAAACTATTAACCAAAATCTGCAACTTCCATAACGACTTTCAATAGAAATTTTTTGCAATCCTGGTAAAAGGGGTCTCTCATACGAGACCCTACGATATCACTTACCTGTCTCCACGACACCCCATAAGACTCACAAACTCGTATCACTATGACCTGTGAAGACCTGTAGAGTGTCGATGGTCGAGACCCGTCAATCCCACAACTGTAATGTAGTACGACGGAGGGAAAACAAACACAGTATAGAATCTATGACCATAAAACTGTTATTGATACCATGTTACGTTCATGACATATTTTTAGTAAAACCTTATTCTTTATCTCTATAGTAACAGACTAGGCATAGACTAATTAAAACCTCACGGGTCATACGTACGTGTTGGGTAATCCTTCGTCGACACCAATACATTCTTACTTTATAAATAAAATTTAACTAAAAAAAAAAGTTTACCGAGAATCCAGTATATATGTGTCAAAATCCTAAAGAACATCAGTAACGTTGGTGGCATTCACAAAGAAAATCCGATCCCCGTGACACTTTCAATAGATCAGTCACTTCCATGGTACTTGACTCTCTTTTATACCCCTGAAGACCTAAACTCTTACGAAAAATAACGGGGTTTAAAAATATATGAAGGAGGACCAAGTCATCTCAGTATATTTCATCTTAAGATCAACCGTTTCAAAACCAATAAATTTAAATTACAGTTTGAGAAGACACAGTAAAATGGAACTCATATAAATAAAATCATTCAATTAAACAAATGGAAACATTTCTACTATTTGTAAAAGAAACCAAGTCTTAGTGTCAGGGAGTTTCAGAAATAATCTCGTAAACAAAACACATCGGCAATTACTAAGTCCTTCGATGTTTTTACCCATAATTGAAGTTCTGTAAGAAATCACTCAATTAATTTTACTATGTACGAAATACAGATTACTAAATAGACATAGATGTATTTTCGTTTCATATCATCTAGTACACCCCCCTTATTTCCAATTAACTTCTAAGACGGTAAACGAGAAATTAATTATCCAAAATATAATCTCTTAATACTACAGTAGAACTTTCAACTTAAAAAACTGTCGACAAGTCTTTATATCGACAATAATCTTCTACTTCATATGAAGATTTACTTTTCGATGAAAAAATTTTCGGAATTAACCATTAAATAATTTAGAAAAATCTCTGAATTATCCAAAGGGGGGAAAAGGTATTCTATAAAGTAAAATTCATAATTAATGCGTGAAATATAATCAGAGGAAGTACGAACTTATAAAAGGTATCTTAGACTTATAAAAGACATCTTAAGGGTTCTATATTGGACCATTGAAGAGACAATCAAAAAAATTAACAATCCGAAAACTAAAAAAAAGAGAAAAAAAAATAACGTCACATCAACTAAATGTTGCAACACAATCAAAGTCCATATGTTCTACTAAGTATGTATATAAGTAAGTATACATATGGACACATATATATATATGTAAAAGGTCTAAGAAAAGGGAATATCCAATAACGTTTTATAACTCAAGGGACACGATCCGTGATCCAACCAATGGACAAAGTACATATCATCGTACATATACAAGTAGGGTTTGAGTTAAATAGGGAGAAGGGAGGAAAGGGAAACTCTTGGTATTCAAACAAAAGATACAGACACCCAGACAAAGACAAAAATAGGGATATACACTTTAGATTTCTTTTTCTATACTTACTTGAATCTATGTTTTACCTTTTGTGTGTCGCAGAGGCAATCAAACCGACTTCCGTCCCGGCACCTCAAAGACAAGACCTCGAACCAGAGGGAGACACCGTACCGGACGGGACGGAAAAGGACCTCCGAGTCACGGTGACGGGAGGTAAGTAGGAATGCAGTGTGGAGAACTGAACGACGACTTCACGAATTTGCCTCCCTAGTAAAAAAAATAAGTAAAAATAGATCGTTCGCGAATCGGAGGTCGCTGTCAGTACAAACGATTTACGTACTAATTTCGTGTACAACAGAGGGAAGAACGGATTGGTCTAAAAGAGAGAAATTTGAGAAAGAAGTACGTCACGGGATTGGTAAAGATTATAAGTCCGACCTAGCTGACCTTTAACCCCGACGGTGCAGGTCTGGTTTGCACCCTTGTTATGTTCTTGGCACCTATAACACCAGAATCTTTCGAGACGCGTCATGACAGGAGGACTCTCCCACCACTTGTTATTTCCTCTAAAGTCCAGTCACTGAACCTCTCACGCCTTTCCCCGACTAAACGGAGTCAAGAAAGACAAGAGTTTCCGTATCTACATACATTAACCAGAGGACAGAAGTCATTCTTAAACTCTTTACATAAGTGTATATATAGGAATATAAAGATTCCTGATGGGAATTCTTACCACTAAAGTCTTAGTAAATACCCTTGATTTTCATTTTTGTCCACGGACTTGAAATAGAGTCTAGACAACTAACTACTCAGGGACTTCCAACTCGGTCTTCACAAATGAAAATAAAACATCAAAACAACATCATCAATTCTGGTGATGAAATCCTTTGTAAAACCTTTAAGGTGAGTTTATCACACTTTAAGTCTGTCCAATTGTCGTAAAGGACAAAGATTCCCCGAAAAAAACCTACCGGAAACCTTCCAAAACAACACAATTAAGTCAAAATTGACGTCTGTCAACCATCTGTAACATGAATCGTCTTTGTGTGTGGGTTAAAGGGAGGGGATACACCAAGAAGATCGTTAATTTGCTCCCGTGAAACTCTTTACTTTTGACAACCCACCGGACTTTCGACCCTTCGGTCATCACAACCTAATACAATCCTATTCGTCTAACTCAATTTACTTAAACACTCGTCATTGTTTAAAATGAAATCTGAGGGGAATGAAAGTTTCAACGAAATTTTGTAATAGAAATTTGAATAATAAACAGATTTTACGAAATACAAGTCCTAAAATTATTAGTCAAATATCAATTATATTTACTTCCCTTTATACATCGAGAAATTTCGTCGTATCTCTAAAAACTTATGTGCCAAATTAAATGTGACATTCACTAACCATAAAAACGACGGAACACCGATATTCAGAACTAAAAATTCCTATTCTTTTTTTTGGAGACAACAATAAGAAAGTTCAGGTTCCACTTCTTCGTCATTGTTGAAATCGAGTCGATCAAGAAGTAACTAAAAAAAAACTTAATATAATTTACGGAAAACTGTAAGGAAAGAAGAGGGGGTAAATTTTAAAAAGACCTATACTCATACATCTTTAGTATTAAATAACAACGGTTGTCTATTCAGAAAATACACCTAATTGACAATTGAATATTATAAATATGTCATATGAAACTTCACTTTATCTATGGTAAACAATTAAATCAATGTAAGTTACGGAAATAATTTATTAGTATCATATAAAAGATAAATACCACATAATAGACAGAAACGAGTATCAAAACCTCACAAAAGTAAAAATTTTTATCTTCTTCTTAGACAAATTGACTAATTACTTAATAAATAGAAAACTGTGAGGAATTCTATATTATGTCAATCTTGAAGGTGACGTAATCATTCTAAATCAAATCGTAACGAACTAGATAAATATGTCAAAAACTATTACGTAATGTAAAACCACACCGACTATAATATTAAATCTTCAAGTATACAATATTCAGTAGACATCGAAAATAATTTATGTGATAAAAGTAAGGGTCAAAACCTCTTTATCTCGAGTTTATTGTTTCTAAAGAGGGTTAGGTCAATCACGACTAAAGTACGGTCGTCCAACCATATCAGTGAACGTGTCATGGATACGTTAAATAGACCCGAAGTGAGTCTATTTAAGCCAACATATACAATAACTTACAAAAGTTCTGGTGGGGGGTTCACGTTTTCAAACAACTTTCCTGAGTGTCCTGAGTCGTACGTCGACACCAGTGTCGAGTCTATATCACTACATCAATATATGGATCGACCTATTATTCCCCTCTTCTGTGTCTACCTAAGACCCCACTAGTCACACATTCGAGAACTAATAGAGACGGAGGGTCCTCCGAGTACGTCTCGGATGGGGAGGAGGTCGGAACTTTTCCGTCGTCGGAGACATATCACAAAAAGGGGTCCTTTCAGGTGACCTCAGAGTCGTAGGTTTTGAGGAAAACCCTTTACAAGTATTTCCGTTGGAGACAGATAGAGTAAGGTTTTGAAATCTGGGGGTCCTACTTTCGTCCACGAGTCGCGTGTGGTATACCGAAGGGGTCTGACAGATCCATTTCACTTAGTGAGAATGGTCAATTGACACTTGTGTTTTTCGGGGTTTAAGGACCCACGGTGGATTCCCGGTCGTAACGTCCGTCCGGTGAAATTCCTACCGTCAGGAAAGACGTTCATATGATTGAGAGAAAGACACTTTCCGGTTTAAAATAAGCATAACCTTTTCTAAGACTGGAATATATGGATTACCAATATATTCGGTTGCTATGTCATTGTTATTAATTTCTTTGTATTCTGGCAAACCACGTGGTAAAAAGACAAGACGAACTATTCCATGTCAAAGGCACCAATATAAATCTTATAACATCCTTTTACAAGACAATACCGTAATTTTAAATAAGTCGACAATGGAATGTTACCAAAATCAAGTAAAATTGAAGAAAACACAAACAGAAATAATAATTTCCTCAAGACAGAGAACTCAAAGGAGACTAAGACACACTGTACAGGGCTAGGAACTGAAAGGGGACGACGAGGAGCACAGTCGCATCCAAGAGAACACAGAAGCAGAGAGATCTACCGGGTCTTGTGACCGTCCGTAGTGGCGCATGGACGTCACATGAGCCTTGCGGGTGCCGTCACCCTAGATGGGACCCTTGCGTGTCCTACTCTCTTTCCGGACCGCGTCTACACTAGCTCCACCGAAAACCCGCCTACTACTAATAAGAGCGACGGTCATACGCTTGCTACAGTGATCTCAAGAAATATACAAATTAGTCCATTGACCTTTCAGAAGTCTAGACGACTCCAACGATTATTGTGCACCACGAGTGTGGTTTATGTATTCAAAAAATTTATGGCCATTTCGCATTCCTAAACCACAGATATGAAAGTACCTGACACAGAAGCCCTAGTCTGGACAAGAAGAGTTGGTCATAAGTTCCGGGAGAGACCGTAATGAGAAGGAAAGGTCCGTACCGGACCGAAATACGGAAACGAACTCATTGAATCGTAGACATAGGGGTTTGTCTTAGGGTTGGTAAGAAGTTCTCGTGGACCCTCCGGGGGAGAAGTCAAGGAACATATTAGGGAAACAGTGTTCTCTACGGAACAACACGAACAGGAAAATCATACGGAAAAGAGTAGAGACGAAGATACAGAAAAAATTTTGGAATCGGCTAATATTCGTCGACCGTCCACCAAAGAAAATGTGTAAAAATTTACGAAGAAACGTGGACTGTATATGAAAAACATTACCAACCACGACTCAACACAAATTATTATTTGTTTGCATTTTGTAATGTCCGACACGTACCGTCATATCTATACACGATTTATTCACCAAACATGAGGGTCCACCGTCCTCAAGGTCCTCTCTATAACTAGGGAGGACCGACCTTATGAACCCTTTCCACAATGATCCGTTAATCTTAACTCACATATATCCTAAATCTATCTATCTTTACTTCTCTACCACGTCCGACGAAGGGACTAAAAAGAAAAAGAAAAATTTGAAAATTGAAACAAATAAAAATAGAAAACCGGCACGACATCGTACAAGTTTGGGTGTAGGGGACGTGATCTTCGTGTCAGAATTGGTGACCTGGTGGTCCCTTCAGGGAGGGACTACACAAAAATACATAACAAAATAAAGTAAGATTCAATTTCTTTTAAGGAAGTCAATCAAAGGTCATTTTAAACAGAAGAGTCAAAACCTTTTTCGTAAAATCCTTCCAGTATCACTTAGCCACTATTTCTCAAAACTTTAACGGCACAAAACTTTACGTTTCCATTCTACGTTATACCCTCTGGACACAAGCTAGGGACCCAACCCTTCTAGCGGACCTCTTCCCTTTCCAATGGGTGAGGTTATAAGACCGGACCTCTTAAGGTACCTGATATGTCAGGTACCACAGTGTCTCAACCTGTGCTGACTCGCTGAAAGTGAAGTGAACGATTCACGAAGAAAAAACGGAAAAATTATGTCTACGGGGAGTTAGAATGGTTGCGACACCGATGTCGGGCTGTTAATAATCGAATGTGACACCTTCGTCGGTTGAAAAGCCTGTTCTACCTACAATATAAACACCGACTTTACTATCTCTTTAAACCTTCTAAATGGTTTCTCCTTTTTAGTTTTCTCCATAAAAGACCAAACCTAAACATCGTATATCATACAGTCGTTTACCAGCACACTATCTCGACTGAGAGATAAAAATTTCGGATGAATACAAACGACATAAACTTGATTTATATGGAAAATTAAAGGTCTTAACAGTAACTCTTTGGATACGAGGTAGACAGTACCCCTGAACAACCCTCCTCATCTCCACCTAACAATCAAGAACCTTTAATCCATGGTCCCATCCCGTCTTGGTCGGACACTCTTTCGTCGAAAAAGACGTAGATACCACACACACTCAACCCGACGTAGAGAGTCCGACGGACCCTAAAGGGAAGAGGGGTGACCACACAAAAGTAGAAAGAAGAAACAAAAAAAGAGTTAGTGGTGAATTTAAACAACCAACTTCTTTAGAAACATACGAGTTATTAAATGCTACAAGTCTTTCATCTTAGAAAAAATAAGATAATTAAAAAATTTAAATTAAAATTTAATCTCCCATTAATGTTATAACCCTATCAACGACGGTATGTAGTTGTACTCAGTCAGTATACACTTTTATACAGCGGAAGGAGAACTTTGGGGGAGGGTGGGGGAGGGGTCGGGTCGGAAGATCAAGCAGCGTCTCGTGACCGAAACCCGAGGGACACAGTATGTCGTCTGAGGGTGAACAAGTAGGAAGAAGTACTCTCAAAATCAAGGGGTCTAGAACACAATTTAACGAAACCCTTACAGGATCTCTTTTACATTCTGATAAAATCGTGAAAATTTTGTTTTAAGGTTTACTAATTCTATGTGCTCCGTACTTTTAAATCACTGAAACTCTTCCCCGGTACAAGTTCGATACTATAAGGACAGGTGTACTATGGGAAGTCCACTTCTGTAACTGTCGATGACAAAAGTCTTACTCACTCGCCGTTTATTACAAAACTTATTCAAAAATCGACGTCTAATTGTACAAAAATTTGAAATAAAGGTCGGTCCACTCTTGAAAATATATTTGACAAAGAGAACACTACCTTAGTGTATTTTTACTTAAAAACTCGATCTTATTTGGATCTAATCCAGTATGTGACTTCGGATTTCTTTTAATTTATTAAAGAGATTCCAAAATCTCGATTTAATACATCCCGACTTTTGTTGGGTTCTTGAAATCGACAGATTAGCTCGTTAAAAGATGACATAGTGTAAATGAAAGATCTTCTCGAAACGAGACAGTACCTAAAGTTTTCATAACACCCCTTTTGTGACTTGATTTGTTTCAGAATTATATAAAGAAATACACCCCGTAGAGTCTAAGTAATTACACGATTTTCCACCATAACTAAACCGGTTTTTTAAGTAAGTCGAAAAATGCGTGTCACCATACCTATTTGGGTTTACTTGAAAAACTGGTTGGGTTATTATAAGGAACAAAGAGATGTATTAAATTGGTTCCCTTGAAAGACGCACACCATAGATAATTATAGACCGTAAAGCCACTATTTAAAACTTTAACGTCGAGATCATGTAATCTATGAAATGAACTACATCCTATCGACTGTTTCCTTTCTTTTATCACTGTACAAATATTTACCCTAAGTCTTGTGGTCTGGTGGATTACTACTGTACCGTAAAGCGACAACAATAGACTTGAAGTCTGAATTCTAAGGATTGCTTAACAAGGAAACGAACTAAGACAGGAACCCGGTATCGGGCGAAGGGTACTACTCAAAAAGACCACGACCCTCCTCGGCACACTTAGGACCGAGACACCATTAGGACGAGAGGGAACAACTAATATTAGTGTCCAATCCACGGGTGTACTAATCTTCAGTAAGTACCTCCGACCTACAAAGTCCAGCGATCTCATTAACCTTACCGAAAACCTTAAACATGTATCCCTTTCAAGGACGGTAGTACACTGTCTGGTTTCAAATAGGGGAACACCGGGAGAAGACCACACTCCCTGAACACATGAGGAGGGTCGAGCCCTTGTCGCCACACCACGGGACTCCACATGCAAAGTAACACAACGACGACACACCCTTCTTACCAGACTCAAAAACAACGAAACAGTACAAGAATCCCCCTTCGTAGAACAACTTCTGACCTTCACCTGGATCAAACACTCAATAATTGGTGCCTGGGAAATAAAAATTTTACTCTGTACTACAAACGGGACAAATTGAACGTCTCAAATACGTTCACTCTTTTATATCCACTTTGATAAAAATAGTAACGTTTCGATCCTATATGAAAAATATCCCAATTCTTTAATCGTAAGAAAAAACATGCACACTCCTTAAAAGTAAATAAATAGGTAAAATTAACTTCAACTCAACTACACGTTATGACATACAACATCTATGTGTTGTCGTCACCGTCAAGTCAGCGAGCCAGCACAGGATCAGAAACGTTGGGGTGCCTGACATCGTGCGGTCCGAAGGGACAGATAGTGGTTGAGGACCTCGAACGAGTCTGAGTGCAGGTAGTTCAGTCGATACGGTAGGTTTGTAGAGTAAGAGACAGCAGGGGAAGAAGAGAACGGAAGATAGAAAGGGTCGTAGTCTCAGAAAACGTTACTCAGTCAAGAAACGTAGTCCACCGGTTGTATAACCTCGAAGTGGAAGTTGTAGTTAGGAAGGTTACTTATAAGTCCTGGTTAAAGGGAATACTAACTGACCAAACTAGAAGAGCGTCAAGTTCCCTGAGTTTTCTCAGGAGAGGTTGTGGTGTCAAGTTTTCGTAGTCAAGAAACCCTGAGTCAAAAGAAATACAGGTTGAGAGTGTAGGTATGTACTGACGACCTTTTTGGTATCGAAACTGATATACCTGGAAACAACATATATATGTTGTATCTGTAAGTGTCAAAGAAAAAAATTTTTAAATAAATAAAATTAACCTCCTATTAATTAAATGTTATAACACTACTAAAAACGGTATATAGTTGTATTTAGTCGGTATCCGTATGTGCACAGGGGAGACTTTTCATTGGAAGAATAATAGAGTCTTCGATTCTCTCTTTAGGAAATTTTTTCTTTAGTGGTCTGACGAAATCAATGAATAGATTTTTGAATGAAACTTCCTCTAACAACAGTGGAAGTGACCGACTGTATCTTCCACTTTAAAATTGATAGAAACCGTTGTTTACTACCGTTGGATAATTCATATTTATCTTTTTTGTCTTTTAATAAGTCCTAACTTGTTAACTCTATATTTACATTATAATGGAAACTACGTCACTGTCTGTAAACTAAGAAACCTTCGAATTTTACCGTCCGATCTCGAAAGGGACAAATAACGATACAATTCTCAAGTATTTCGAATTCCCGAGGTAAAATTCAATTAATTGTGACGTATTTTAATACGATTCAATAGAATTTTACGTATCTCGTATTAACCTGTTAATTTAACTGAAAACATAATATAGGTCTTTCAACAACACGACACCCAACAAAGTATTTGTTGGACACTAACTCAGATCGGTTATGTTCGACCATGAGAACAGCAGAATCCCACCCACGACTTTTGATCGTTTGACGGTCTAGATTTACTCCATAAATGATCCCAGAAAATTTTTCTCGGCTTCCAATAGACAGTCTATCACACACAAGGTATAAATGACATCACTAAAGAGAATACTCTTGTTTGTATATATAGGTAAAATTTCTCTTGTAGATACTTCTAAGCTCAATCAATACACAATATCAAAAGAATGACACGAGATCAAAATTTATACATTCCGTACGTGGAGTGTAAAAATACATATCTTAAAAATTTTTAGAAAGTAAATGAGTGAAATTCCATATTAGTGTAGACATGACCACTCAAAGAAAAAATGAAAGTTATAAAATTTACAAAAAAAGGAACTAGAATGAACAGTCTGAAGGACTATAACAATTGTAAAAGTTTCTGAGTCGGAGACCGAAAAACTAGGAAGACTCTTGTACCAAAGAGTTTGAACTTACCCCGGGTACTAAGCATGGTCCAAGACCCACGCTCTTCGGACTCCTAAGTATAAAGGCGATTTAAGGTCCACTATGACCCGTTGCAGAAACCGTGTCTGAAACTTGTGGTAACACTTCACTTCACTTTCAGGGAGTCAGCACAGACTGAGAAACGTTGGGGTACCTGACATCAGGTACCTTAAGAGGTCCGGTCTTATGACCTCACCCATAGGAAAGGTAAGAGGTCCCCTTGAAGGGTTGGGTCCCTAGCTTGGGTCCAGAGGGTGAAACTCCTGGTGACATCATATAAAGAAAAGACAGGAATGGAGAAATTTTTTTTTACAAGAGAAACCCAAATTGAAAAATTTTTGAAAAAAAAAATTAATCTTTTAAGGATTTCACATATCCTCTTCCTTACAATAATAATTGTGAAAACAAAATGGAAAGTGACTCAAAGCTGTTAAAAGCCACGAATGGTCAGAACGAAGTAGAGAGGAGAGGTGAGTAAAATACAATAGACGGGGAGGAAGAAAGAGAGAAGGGGAGAGGGACGCAGAGACACACAGAGACAGAATGAGACACAGAAAGACAGGAAGTTACGACCTTGTAAATTCTCGTGTAAAATCCACAGTATAAAGTAGGTATTAAAAAAAAATTAACATTCCTTGAAATTTTATCTTGGAACTATACCAGTAATATAGTGGGTTTACTTGAGTTCACGAATTACAATATTTTATAGATTAGGCACAAGTCAAAAGGAACTACTAATAATAAAAAAATTTACACCTGGAACACAGACCAAAGGAATACTTTAAGTAAGTATATTAAAAGATCAACCAAAACACCCTAAAAGATCTGTCTACTAAAAACAGGCATCTGTCATCTATTGTCAACCAAACAGACAAGGGCATATTTTGTGTAGGACAAAAAGACCAATATGTAGCCACTCCTGGAGGTCTTGACACGACTACGCACAACCACTGCTCACCAAAAGTACTCTTACCATATCACACAATAATAATACTGTACCATATACCATACTACACTATGAATACACGAAGACGATCCACGGCCCCCCGATATAGTCACAATCCCCCAGTGCAACTTTCATCAAGAGTCGAACTCCAAAGAGTCTGGTGTCTTTTTTACTTTTGAGACAAGAGTCAGGACACACTTCCAGCTGAACACAACTGTCTAACTGTCCCTTCTCAAAAAAAATGGAGGATGGAACACGGTTTCAGTTCTACCTGTTCAAAGTTCAAAGGAACGCTAAGGGAAGGAAGGTCCTCCGATCAAATTACGACCAACCGGGACTGGGACGACCACAGGGGAAACCGAATAGTCGAAATACGACACCAAAAGAGGACAATCGGACACAACCGTCCCGGACCCAGAATGTACCTTCAGTTTCGTATCAGACACCAGTCGGCTCGAGGCGGAGTCTCGAGAAGCCTAAGGACAACCAAACGACAACCAGGGAGCACCTCGGAAACAAAAAACTCACCAGTCACCACGTAAATTTTCCATTGAAAAAAGGAAATGGTAAAAAGTGAAAATAGTCCTCTCAACAGGTATCATGAATCAGGAGGTACGAAGGTCTTTCCCTCTACGTACATGTAAAAACAGTAACCTTTTTTGTTCTAGACGAAGGTCACCCTCTCAACCTCCCTAACATCTTCAATTCGGAAAGACAAACAACACTTCCATACCGACTCCTACAACTCGTAAAGTGAACCATAGAGAAATTATCACAAGAAGTGCACAAGATTCTTAAAAGAAATACTTTCACTGACAGATGAACCTCCTTTATAAGAGGAAAAGTAATTATTAACTTGTCAACAGAAGTGACGGAACTGATCTTTGTACAGTTCTTAGTCAAAAACGGGTCAGGGTAATTGAAACGGTAACTACACATAAAATTGAATAAACTCAGAAAAAAATTCGTACATAAAGGGTGGTCCTGAAGGGACCACCGAGTCTGTCAGTTCTTAGACGGATGTTACGTCCTCTGGTACCAAGATAAGGACCCAGCGCTTCTAGGGGATCTCCTTCCTTTACCGTTGGGTGAGGTCATAAGAACGGATCTCTTAAGGCACCTGTCCCCTCGGACCGTCCGATGTCAAACACCCCAACGTTTCTCAACCTATACTGACTCACTGATTGTGTGAAAGAGTGAGAGACACATACAAAATTAAATTTTTCTTAATAGAGAATTTGAAACAATCCGATAAAGTCTATGAAAGATATTCCGTTATCTCCTATTTACGTTGAACATAAGGGACACTGTAATAAAAGTTAGAAAAGGGGAAGGGTGAATAAAAGGGTAGCGGTAGGAGAAATAAAAACATGGTCTCACTGTAGTCTCGAAAGTAGAAACGGTATCAGGACCACTGGTAGTGTAAACCCGGAAAGCTCGTGACTGATGAATAGTTCGACTCGTCGCAAGTCACCCCAGGGGTCCGGGAGTCCTACGACTTCGACCAATTATTACGGTATTTGTGTGAGAATTTTCAACTGAAAGTCTTGTCTCGTTAAGGGAGTAATTTCATTAGTCCCGTTATATCGTATGAAACTCTACCCTTACTATAATTATGTCAATAAATATTAATCCTTTTTGGTACTGCAAATGAACTTGATTTTATTACTGTAGTAGACTCAATAATAAATCAGCTCAAACTTGACACACAGTCAAGACATGAAAGACAGAGGTAGAGTCGACAGGGGTCTGCTGTTGAGTCGTATGACGGGACACCATATACACAGATTAAGAACGAAGAGACCAATAATCTTAACGGCTCCATGGGGGACGACTGAAACACGAACTTTGTTCTTACACCCTTCCCCGGATCTAAAGAACCGAAAAGAGTTTTTGATATACTTAACGAATTACTTCTATAAACGGAAGACAAGAGAGAGACACACAGAAAGAATTTCTTTCTGTCAAAAGTATCCCAAGAACCAGAGTAAAACGTTTACCCGTTTGTCTCTGAACCTCTCCTATTTATTAAACGATACCTGTAAATTGAACATTCCCTACCAACTTGAGAATTGGGTCCTCTTGAATTGAGGTTCCGTGCATTCGTAAGAGCGACGTTACAATAAAACATGCGGACAATGCAATTTTAGTTTATGGTAGTTCAACTCAAATACATAACACACAATGCACTTGGTTGTAGTCTTTACGTACTTTAAATGTCCACTAAAATTAGATCAAAACGGGCCCTAACGTTTGTATTTATAACTCTTCTCGTACTTTATAAGACGGAGAATGGTGTCTACTGTAAATTACCAAAGTAACAATAATTACACCGTAAAAGTAAAGAAATGGGAAAATAGAACCTACTTCACGTAAGTGTCACAAAAGTAAACTAGGAGTAGGAAACCATACTGTCTAACGTCTCGTCCACGTACTGAGAAGGCTGGGAAGGTACCGGCCGCACCGGAAGTCCCTTACGTCAACTTCTCTTTATGCCACGAAGGGTTGTGTAACCAACGTCAATAATTTGACATGGACACACAGTGTAAAGTCCCTACCAAAAAATTAGGTCACATTAAAAAGTACATGACAATAAGAAAAACACAGGAAAAAACGGTGGTACTTCCTAAGTCTTGATGAAGGTATTGGTTCGAGGTCTTCGTACATCACAAAGTACTAACGAACGGTATCCCCTATAAAACCGATGTTTTGACAAAGAAATTAAGTATCGGTAAATATTACTTTATTACCCCCCCCCCTTCGAATAGGAGTCGATTCCGTTGGTGAAAATAATCGAGATATGGAAGAATGTCTATGATGATGAAGAAAAAAAAAAAAAAATCGTCAATAACTGTGTACAGTTTAAGGAACCGACCGTAATAGATCACTGGGTATCGACATCAAAGAACTAATTTTTTATTTGTCGAAAAGTTTTCTCTACTACATAGTCAATCCAGAGTACAATCTAAAAGTATTTCGGGTATGTACATCTTGAACATTTCTTTAAAGGTTTGATCAACATTTTAACGACTAAAAAAACTTATGAAGTATTTATAAACTCTTCACGGAACCTCCTCTTAACCATAAAAGAACATAAAATAGAAAATTTAAAAACGTCCGTTACCGGTAAAGAAAAGACTATCGACATCTTGTATAGTATGTCACAGTAGAGAATAAATAAAAACATATGTCAAAACTTTTATGTTTAAACTTTCCATTCTTATTGTCCATTTTTACATTGGTTTAAGAGATCGAAGAGACTTAAGGGTAATTCTCCACCACCAATAACAAGATCAACGACATTTTCACCGACTATATGTTTACGTCCTCAGTGGTGGGTAGAAGTATTGAGGTCTTTATTCGTGAAGACAATTTCACTTTAAATGGGGGTATGGATGACAAAAATCCTTATATAAGACTCTACGACCATAAAAGAAAAAAAAAAAATTAAAAACAAAAATGAAATAAAATGAAATGTTATGACATAACCAAAACGGTATGTAACTGTACTTAGGTTGGTGCCCACATGTACGCAAGGGTTTGTACTTGGGGGGAGGGTGGAGGGAGGGGTATTGTAGTGAGACCCAGTAGGGACACGTGGTCGGGGTTCGTACGACATAGGACGTAGCCTGTATCTGACCGCTAAGCTAAGAATGTACTATCATATGGACAAAGTTACGGTAAGAGGGTTTAGTAGGGTGGGAGAGGGAGAGGGAGACTCAGGTTTTCAGGTGATATGTGTAGACACAGAAAAAACGACAGAACGTATGTCCCAGTAGTAACGGTAGAAAGATTTAAGGTATATATACACAATCATATGACATAACCACAAAAAGAAAGACCGAATGAAGTGAGACATATTAACCGAGGTCAAAGTAGGTAGAGTAGTCTTGACTAAGTTTACATAAGAAAAATTACCGACTCATTATGAGGTATTTTACCCTAGATTAATTTTAATTTTCGAAGACGTGTTGTTTCCTTTTACATTCGTTCTACTTGTCTGTCGGAAGACTCACCCTCTTTTATTATCGTTTACTTCGTTGACTGTTTGTTGATTAGAGTTTTTATATGTTCGTTGAATACATTGAGTTAAGGTCTTTTTATTTGCTGGGTTAGTTTTTTACCCGGTTTCTTGATTTATCTGTAAAGAGGTTTCTTCTGTATGCCTACCGATTGTTTGTGTACTTTTCTACGAGTTGAAGTGAGTAATAATCTCTTTACGTTTAGTTTTGGTGTCACTCCGTGGTGAAATGTGGTCAGTCTTACAGACGCTAGATTTTTAGACGTTCGTTATTTACGACCTCTCCCACACCTCTTTTCCCTTGGGAGGATGTAACAACCACTCTTACGTTTGATCATGTCGGTGATACCTCTTGTCACACCTCTAAGGAATTTTTTAACGTTTATCTTGACAGAATACTGGGTCGTTAGGGTGACAACCTGTATGTATGACTCCTTTGGTCTTAACTTTCTCTGTGTACATGGGGTCACAAGTAGCGTCGTGACAAATATTATCGCTCCTGTACCTTTGTTGGATCTACAGGTAGTCGTCTATTTACCTATTCTTTCGACACCATGTATATGTGTTACCATAAAAGTACTTTCACTTTTCTTTCACTTCAGTGAGTCAGCACAGGCTGAAAAACACTGGTGTACCTGTGTCCAAAGAGACAGGTACCCTAAAAGGTCCGTGCTTATGACCTCACCAAACGGTAAAGGAAGAGGTCTCTAGAAGGACTTGGTTCCTAACTTGGGTCAGAAGATGTAACATCCGTCTGCGAAGTGGTAGATTCGGTGTCCCTTCGGACCACAAAAGTAGTTAACATGGTTTACTTGTTCGAGTCATAAGATGTATCAAACCAACATCCAAGAAGAATTAAGAAACAGTCAACTAGAACAAGTATAGAACCCAAATTTACTCAACGGAGAACTCTCTTATATACTCAGGTAATTTTAACCCAAAACACCAATTTAAGGTAATGATAGACAATAAATAATGAGACAAAAAAAGTAGAGAACCTCCATAGTGTTGGATCAGTGAAATTTTTCTTTACATAAATCAACGAATAATACATAAAGGAACTATCTATGTCTGAGGTTTTATCTAGAAGATACAAAGAAAGTGACGACATAGAGGTAACGAACCCTATCACAGACCGAGTGGAACCAGGAGTTATTTATAAATCAGTCCCTCACTTACCCATAATATATCGATGACCGAAAATATCTCTTCAATGTGATTACTTACTCATACTTACATTCATCCTGTAACACGACAGGGACGGGGGTTCTACAAATATAACCTTAATTTTATTCCTGTCTTAACACTGTGTGCTATCATTGCCGTCATACTTCAGTCAATTGACATAAACTTAACCTATTCTACTACCCCGAAATGTCTCCTTTATCTCCGTCAAAACGACCCATGTAACAAGGAGAAATATATACTTGTATATCTGAAATTTTTTACATGGGAAGAATTGTGAAGAAGATCTCGGACAGTAAGAGTTTCTCTGAATAAAACCCTACCTTTATTTTTTTTCTTTTTCCTCGTCATTTTAATCTCGACACAAAACTTACGGACGGTACACGTTCCGTATCAAACTCCTCGGATTATCAATAATCACCTCGAATTAGAAGTGTTGTAAGTCTTTTCTGTCCTACCAATAATAGGAACAAAGTGTTTATTTCCTTCCATGCCTTCCACGGTCGGGACAAGGTACCGAGCCCCCACCTTAGGCCATCTAAAGGCGTCCGAACAGAAGAAGGACTTTACTTCGTACCCACCTTTCCTGACTAGAAAAAGGTCTGGGTGGAATCGGGAGTATTAATGTATGGGACCCTTCTCATAACCTCCGTCTTGTCCCAACTTTTCGAGTCGACCTGAGAAGATCCCACTACTTTTCTGTAGACGACTTTACAGGAACCGTCAGACCGAACCGAAACCCCGAAAACTCCGAAAAAAGAACCAATCTCCTGGACGGTCGAACAGTCAGGAGGTCACGATGGAGGTGTTACGAACACACGAGGTCAAGAGCACTTGTCAAACGAGTTATCATCTGGGAGGGCCCTTGTCCGACAGACGAATAGGACCTGACAAGTCACGTGAAAAAACTATACTCTGGATGTTCAGTGGTCGTTACTGTCGGGCAACTATCAAGTGACCACAACGGACTGTCTACAAATGTAGACATTCAATACTTGACTCGATTACTTTTCTTAAGTCCTTTACTTTGTTCGTCACCTTTTCACCTGTGAAGAACCCTAAGTAAACAAAGACACTGGTACATTTAGATTTTCGTAGGGAACTCAACCCTCTGTCCCTTCTTCGTCGAGTAAGTTCTATTTCCCCCTTTGCACACGTGTCTGAGTTGCACTACCGGGTCGCGTATGTCTCTTGAGTCTCATCAACCTGTATGGATCCCAAAATTTGTACTGTCCTACGATTTCTCCAGTGGTCATATAAGAAGATAAAAATTAATTAACTTCATATCAACTAAATTACAACACGGTCTATGAAGAACTAGTATAATTCATTACGAATACGTTTTTCTTCTATTCACAAAAAGGTCTGTCTCAACTCTAGACAAATAAGACTCTTAGTACACTAAAAGAAGGGGAACTAATTATATTTACGGAAAGAGGGGGGTGAGGGACTGCCGCGGGGGATGGGGGTGGGGTTGGACAGTTAAACTCATGATGTACAGTCAGAAAAGGGACTACTAAACCACCAATGTACTCATATGACAAAACTCGATTTATAATGGCTTACCAATATTGCTGACACGAGAAGGATAGACTTCTACGGAATTACTCTTTACTCAGTTCGTGAACAACCCAAAAGGACACTTTTAAATCTGACTTACGAGTAGAATCACAGAGTAATCTTAAAACCACTACATTTCGGAGGACACACCCGAAATTTCTAGAAGGAAAAGAGAACGTGCGGACGATCGAACCGCTACACTACCAACTGTAACGTTCATTGTAGTACAACCGACTACTTGCACAGGACCCCGACCGCGTCTCCCTCCGGTTTCGGACGTCATCTTAGCAAGTCACAGACGTCGCGTAACGGTGTATGGCTGACCGTTTGCCTCGAGTACAAATAAGTTGTCATTCACAGTGCAATAGGATCTAAAGATTCCTTTTCCAAGTAACTTTCGTCGAGATTAGAGTTTTATCTATCCAAAGTAGGGTAATACCCCACTCATAAAACAATGACGACTAATAATGTTTTAAAGGACAAGAGTCTGTAAATTTTTCTGTCAAAACGAAGACTCATCAGACAAAAGAACCATTGACCCGAATTAAACATTAAACTTGTCAATGGTGGTAGAGTAGGAGACTTTGAAAGGTGTTGTGTTTATTCTTGTGGTATCGGAACGGGTGGACAGTGTACGGGTAGTGTGTAGGATCGACTACAACAGAAGACCCGGGACTTCCTACAAAACTCTGTCACGAACTAACGAACGGGTCCAAAGTTAAAGTTTTCCCTTGATCCTAAAGGGGGTTGAGAACACTTGGATAACTGTAAAAAGTCAGTCAAGGTGAAACCCCCTTCAATCAATAAATATACATTATTGGTTAGAACCCGAAGGGACCACCGAGTCACCATTTCTTAGGCAGACGGTTACGTCCTCTACGCCCAAGCTAGGGACCCAACCCTTCTAGGGGACCTCTTCCTTCACCGTTAGGTGAGATCATAAAAACGGACCCTTTAGGGTACCTGTCTCCTCGGACCGCCCGATGTCAAGTCCCCCAATATTTTCTGAACCTGTGTTAAATCACTGATTGGTTGTCGTTACTAGTGAGACAATTTATTAGAATTTAAAACAAACACGTCTTAAAGAACCACATGACGAAATGAAAAAGACAAGATTTTACATCTATACTATTTACACCTTTGATACTATTACAAAATAAAATAAGAAAATCGTCAGTATAAGACGAGACCGGGTACTAAAAGTAAAAGATTGATAAAATCACCCAAGTAACTTACAAAAGATGAAGGAGGGTACTAAAATATGTTAAGTTTTAATGGCAGAAAGGTAATTGACTACCTTAGAAAAACTACTCTGGCACAAAATAACTAGGAAAACAAGTCAATTCAAATCATAAGGAAAGAACTTATTATTTGTCTTACCTCCGGATCTGACCGAGGACAGTCCTGTTGCATCAAATCCCATCCACGAGAGACACTGGAATGAACTTTACTCGAACGGTCAAACTCCCGGTGTGAACCAGGAGGGTCTAGTAAATTTGGGTAAAAGGTAGGACACGAAGTGGGAACGAATAATGAGTCGTGTCTCTCGAAGGAAGTAAGAGGACTCTTGGGTGTCCATATTATCTCCCACGTCCCCCTTAAACATGTAGTAAAGTTTCGTATTCTTTCAAGGACTCTTTGTTATATAGACGAATTCTGTACCGAAGTTCCCGTGAAGTATCATCGTGGAAAGAAAACTGACTCCAAAGTGTACAAATAGTATTAAGATTACACAGAAACTAATTATTTTTTAAAGTTTATTTGAAACGACCATTCATACTAACTTAAATCATTCTAAAAAGTGTGAGACAGTAGACACCCCGTTTTGATTTACGTTTCTAAAGAATGGGAATTTTTAAACCCCTTGGCTGTCTATAAAAGATGATATATATATACCATGAACTTTTTTAAGATGGAAGTATATAAATTTTTAAAATTAGAAGGACTATCTAAAACCTGTGGAATGTACTTTCAGGATATACTGTTTTTTTTTTCAAATTTCCTCTTGAAACAGGTGTATACCGTGAATCTTACCACGGGACGAAGGTATCATTTGCATCTTAATTGGTAGGAATTTCCTCCCTCAAATGGCGTGTAGGACAGCAGAACGACCTACATTTGCTTTGGCCAGTCGGACAGTGAAGAATACAATTGGGACAGTACCAAGACTGTCCACCCTCACCACGGTCTTCGAGGACCTGTACCCACCTACCAACAAACATAGCCGTCTGGTATCCAAAACTATCTGAGAGTTCAAGTCAGCGTGAGGACGTAACGAATTTTAACAGTCCTGTCCACGGTAGAAAAAGTCCACTAAAAAGACCGGATTAAGCGGGAAGTTTTAAACAAACAAATAAAGACAAACCTGATCGTGGAGGTAAGGAAACGACTTCTTTTGAAACGGTATTCAGACATATTTCTAAAATAACCACTTTGAATTACGATTCACAACTACAAGGACACTTTCCTTCTTCACATTTCTACAATACTTCGTAACTTATTCCGTCGAAAATTCACATGATTCTAGTGATTCCCCCAGATGACTAAAGAGATCGACAAAAAAGAAAAAGAAAAATTAGTCCTATGAAGGTAAAAGTTGCATATTTAAGGACGTTGATGAGAAGTTTAATAATTAACTGAAGAGTAAATATAGACTAGAAGGTATGAAGCACTGAATGAGAAAAGGAGAACCCATAGAACGATAAAATCCTGTAGGGTCTACATCGACCGTAGAAAAAACTAAGACGGTCAATAGACGTGTTACAGAAACAAATCATTCTCGAGTTCGAAACAGAAGATCGAATACATCATAAAACACAAACTTTGAGAAACTTTCACGAAAAGGGGGGGTACAATATTTAGAAAACATTGAGGACAAACTAACTGAAAACTTCATAAGTGGGTTATAACGAGACCTTCGAATACAGTAGTTCCGATGACCGAAGTGACCCTACTGGACATGGCACAAGGTCTTTCACCGTCGGTGACTGGCCTGTCCGGAAAGACTGATACCCTCCGCTCTAGGCCTACCTTTGGACCTATTTGTCGACTCGAAATTCACGTTGCAAAGCTTATGTAAAAGTTCAGACCGAGACTTCCATGCAATATAAGACATCAGAAAATTCTGAAATATCAATCTAATCTTATGTTATGGAGGTATAGGTATCCAAGCCATAGATGTCTAAGTTGGGTTGACGTCTAACTTTTATAGGTTAAATTTTTTTATAGGGCTTTTCAAGGTTTTTCGTTTTGAATTTAAACAATGTACGACCGTTGATAAACGTATCCTAAATGTAATATAGATGCCAATAAACATATTGTGGACGTCATCCATAATATTCATTAGATCTGTAGTAAATTTCATTCATATGGTCTCCCACACGGATCCAATATATGTCTATAATACGGTACAATTTATTCTCTGAACTCGTAGGTGTCCAAAACCATAGGTTCTCCTAGGACCTTAGTCAGGAAACTCCTATACCTCCCACGACGTGAATTTACGAGACGAAACGTTTTTATTAGAATGGTTTCCAACAAACCTCCCTCTTCACATAATCTTAACGGAAACAAGAACAAAACTTTCTTTAAGTCTACTTCTTCCTTGTGTAGTACCGGAAGTACCCGGATCGGTAAAAACGGGAGACCTGGGGAAAGACGTATACTTATATAGTGTTAATTTAAAATACTGACCTCACCATTTTCGTACTTATATAATCAATGTATAACTCTGTAAAAGAAACTGAAATTTCAAGTAAAAATACGACGACTAAAATTTCTGTACTTCTGTAAAAACATCTGAAGGATTTTCATAAGCCACGGGCACCGAGACACGAGCACCCGGATTACCGTTTCAGGTCCGTAAATTAGGTCGGTCGATATATAGTTCTAAAAAACGTGTCTTCACGTCTGTGCTCACAAACATTTAACCCCGAGGGGACCACCGAGTTTACCATTTCGTAGACGGACGTTACACCCTCTGGTCTCAAACTCGGGATCCAATCCTTCTAGGAGACCTCTTCCTTTACCGTTGGGTGAGGTCATGAGAACGGATCTTTTAAGGTACCTACCTCCTCGGACCATCCGATATCAGGTACCCCGACGTTTCTCAGCCTGTACTGACTCGCTGAAGTGACGTCGTTCGTTTTAATTTTCGTAAAAATAACCAAAAATTTTAACCCCCAAATCCGCACAAAATAATTTGATGTAACTTCGTTTACCACCTTCATGTCAAACTGGGGGATTACCTTGACACAAAAAAGTAACTCAAAACACACCGATACACATTAACACAAGAACCACCAAAAATTAATGTGTCACGAAAAGAAAAAAATATCAAGCAAAGAATTAATATAACGTTTGCTATAAGGTAGGTAAGGTCACAATTACGGACGTATCATTAGTTTATCCAGAATCCACAGGACCATGTGAGCTTCGTGTTACTTATAACTTACTTACTCACTTACCTATTTACTTCTTAATTATATAAAACAGTATGAAACCACCAAATCAGACCACCACCAAATCAGCGATTCAGTACAGGTTGAAAACGTCAGGGTACCTAACCCTTAGAAGGTCCGAGGAAACAGGTACCCTAAGAGGTCTGTTCTTATGACCTTACCCAAACCTCAGTGCGAAATGTGAACACTGAAGGTATTCCTCTCGGTCAAACGGATTAAATCTTTATTAGAATTGAAGAGGGTGACGGGTTCTGTCGATAGAGTCGATATAGTCTTACAGATTACTATTATATAAATGAACTACGGTATATAAGTCTCCTTTTAATCGTTCTATATAAATAATGAGAACCGAGACCCTCTCACAAAACGTGGATCGTCACGTTGAGGAATTACAGACAAGGAAACGAATCTCATATCATAACCATTTTTGTATAACGTTTTCCGTAGCTTTGTCGTAGTGTGTGTTCGGGTGTTCTCTCCCCACACACAGAAACTCCTTGTGAATTTTAACTACTTGGGAAGATAGAATCTACTAGTGTCAACCATTCTTCCCTAATTTTTACTACTTTGAGTTGTAAAGTAGTTAAAGTGTTGGATGGGGAGACCCATTCCTCTCAAAGATGGACGACTTCATCTTTCGAAATTTACTTGTGAGAATTTAAACAGTTAAAGTATGACAAGGTAGTAAAATTCTAGTAGAACACCGGTCTTTGGTTCCTACGTAGTGTGATAATAAGTACGAAGTATCTACCTACACGAATGTGGCTCACTTTTTCCTGGTATAGGAAACACTATGTTTTCAGTCAATTTTTAAAAACGTAACTGTTACGTTTTACGGAATCGTAAAATTGTCTTTTGAAAATGTCAAATCTGAAATATAATACCGTCGAAAATGAGAGAAACGAACACGAACAAAAAAAAAAAAATACGGTAGTTACCTGATTGATCTAGAACTTGTACAGTATTAACTAACATAACGGGAATCTACCCTCTTGTGCGATCGTATATTTCAATTTGGGTATTCTTCCGTCAGGAATCGACATCCTCGGATTGACCTCAACAAAAGATGTATAAAAAACTTAGGGATAACAGGACAGAAACGAGAGAAATAATGGTAGTGTCGGGTCAAACCTGAAAGTAAGACATAACGGGTATGGTAACACTCGAACACAAGTCAGAGACACAGAGGTCCGAGAAGAATTTTTAGATACGAAAAGACTTCGTCCTGTGGGTTTTGACCACGAGACACTGGTGGACCTCCCTAACCCACCCCTACCTCCACCCTGCCCCAAAGTCCTACACCCCCCTCTGTACATATGGATACCGGTTAAGTAAAACTACATATATACTGTTTTAGGTAGTTTTATAATATTTCATTAATAGGAGGTTAATTTTATTTAATTAATTTTTTTATAGGTACGAAAAGTATGTCCAACCAGACGGATCCCGTCATAAGTCGGTTACGTATGGTCAGGTTGGTACTTTCAATCATTTTATAACTTCACGAAGGAATGGGAAATCACTTATCGACACGACACGGGGGCACGGTGGGGGGGTGGGGGGCCAGGGGACTCAGGGAGGTATCGACTGTAAGACCAGGAAGAAGACCCTTGTGAGAGGTCAGAGAGGCGAGAAATCGTTGACTTCCCGGACGTCTCGGTTCCTGGAAATCCTGGAAGGGGAGACAAGTGTGAGAAACTAACACTTACAATAGGGACCCAGACAGGGTGTACCTCTACTGGAACGTCTAGGGTGCTATTTAAGAAGTACAGGAAACCCTCCGACCGACAGTCATTGAATTATTAAACCGTAAATAGACGGGAACAGATGAAACAACAGAGAAGGTTGGTGACTGGTTCAAATGAGTCCGGTCGGGGTACGATTAAGAAGATGATCTTAGGGACGAGGAGACGAGGGGAGGGAAGGGGTCGACGAACCAAGACACTATTGTGGGTCGTCTTTCTACATTCGAAGCTCTTAGGATTGATTAAGGTAGACCAGTTAGGAACGGAGAGGGTAGGAGTAGAAGTAAAGAGAAAGAGTGAAACGGGTATCGTAAGACGAGTAGAGACAGTAACGTACAATGTATGTCCCCGGGTTACCCGAAGAATAAGGACGGGACCTGACTCCCAACGAACTCCAGTCTCGACGAGAAATGTAGTGACTACTTAAGGTCACGACCGGGAGTCAGTAAGTTGGTAAACCTCTAACTTAGTGGACACCATACTGAGAAAGTCGTGGACTAGATTTAAAAAAGAAATGGTTTACGAAGGAAGGTGACAACCATGGTATTCAGTCTAAACAATCGTAGTGTTTTATAACCGATAAAAAACAATTTATAATTCTCGAAAATCATTGACAACCACAAAACTTAAGTCATTAATAACATCGGTCTTGCTTAACCAAAAAATTTTTAAAAGAACCGTCCTTAAACCTTTAGTCCAAAAGAAATACATGGGGTGCAAAGACAACAGGGTAGTTCCCGAAATCGGGTTTACTTCAAAAGTAAAGGTTCGGTCAGCACATGTAGAAGTGCGAAGGAAGGAAGTACACACGGGGAAAAGTCCCGGAGTCAGTGGGGGGACGAGTCCCTTTAGGGACAATGAGAGAAGATTCTTGGTCAAGTCTACCGTCGAAGGAAAAAAAAGAGTCTGTCTTAAGTAACACCGGTAATCAAGTATCACGAAACAAGTAACAGACCTTATTTATCTTCGACTATGCGACCACTCAACTCAATATGATTCTCCGATCTTCTATACCGATGATTTTACACAAGTACAAGACGAGGGGGCGAATTTTCGACACGTTTGAACCCGTTCATGGAATTGAAGAGACTTACAGTCAAGGAAAGAGAATGTATCCTTAGTACTTCGCCACAATTTGAGTTTTCCCAATAACTCTCCCAAATTACTCCGTTTATACATCTGTATGTGTTGTCACGGACCATGTCCTGTTCGTGAATTATTTACAATTCAAACATAACAAAATAATACCAATAACAGAGAAGGAACGATTTAAAACTTATAAACTCCAGTCCCCTGGCACCGAATAAAGTAACAAATAGAGGTCTAAGACGTGTCCCGGGACTCATCTCCTTACTTTGTAGATTATTTGTATCAACTTATTTTTAATTGTCGGTTCGAATTAATCACTTCAGTCAATTTTTTTAAGATTTCCGTTCGTATTAGGAACAATTAGAAGTCGTCACTCTATTAGTTTTCCATCTTACGTCAATTATTGATTAATACGTATTCTTTTATTAATCCTACATAGACTTGTGGATAGACAAATTTTAGGTCACTCATCTATCAGTTCTTTTGTACTTGTTTAATGACAAAGTCAGTCGATCGAGAAACCGGGCAAGATTAAAATAACAATTTTAAGATCTCTGAATTTGTTTTACTCCTAAAGTCTTTTAAAATTAAAGAGTTAATGCATCAAAAGCCTCAGTTCTAATAAAGTGTTCCTTACCATTTTAGATCACCTTTATAAACTCAATTGTAGGGAATACTATGAATTGGTACAAGAAGAGTCACAGTAAGATTTATTCGTTTTTACGTACGTTTATTTAAGTACTACTTTCGAGTCACTACTGTAATTAAAGTACACACAAATATCAAACAGTCAAAACTAATAAATTTTGATTAAGACTTGACACCTTCAGTCTTGCACTCCAAGATCCACTAACAACCATTCAGTCAATGAAATTCCGTAAAAAGAGAGGGGTCGGAGGTCTATTGTGGACGGTGGGATGTCGCCATATCCGTCTAGAAACTTTATAACACCCAAACTAAGGTCTATTCACGTCATTTTGTTTATAACATTATTTCGCTCAATGTACTCAAACACCAAAGGGTCACGTATATTTTCAATATAAATGTGATATGACACCAGATAATTTACCCACTAACTAATACGGATTTTTTATCACAACAAGAAGTCAACGAATCAGGATAGGTAGAGAAACGCTGTGGTACCTGATGTCGTACAGTCCCAGGAGGCAGGAGGGGATAGAGGACTCAAACGAGTATAAGAATAGGGAATTCAGTCACCACGATAGATTGGTGGAGTAGAAGACAGCGGGGGAAGAAAACAGAAGTCAGAAATGGTCGTAGTCCCTGAAAAGGTAACTCAACCGAGAAACGTAGTCCACCGGTTTCATAACCTCGAAGTCGTAGTCGGGAAGGTTAGTTATAAGTACCAACCAAAATAAATCCTAACTGACCAAACTCGAGAAACGTCATGTTCCCTGAGAGTCCTCAGAAGAGGTTTTGGTATCAAGTTTTCGTAGTTAAGAAACCTCGGGTCGGAAGAGATGCCAGGTTGAGAGTGTAGGTATGTACTGACAACCTTTTTGATATCGAAACTGATATGTCTGGAAAGAACCATTTCACTACAGAGACGAAAAAAAAAAAATTATGCGACAGATCCAAACAGTATCGAAAGGAAGGTTCCTCATTCGTAGAAAATTAAAGTACTGACGTCGGTGGTAGGTGTCACTAAAACTTTGGTTTCTTTTATTTTAGCCAGTGACGAAGGTGAAAAAGGAGAAGGCAAACGATACTTCACTACTCTGGTCTTCGGTACAAGAATCAAAAAACTTACAACTCAAAATTCGGTCGAAAAAGTGAGAGGAGAAAGACTAATTCTTTGAGAAATCAAGGAGAAGTAAAAGACGGTAATCTCACCATCGTAGACGTATAGACTTCAACAACTATAAAGAGGGTCGTTAGAACTAAGGTCGAACACTAAGTAGGTCGGACCGTTAAAACGTACTACACGAGACGTATCTTCAATTTATTCGTCCCACTGTCATATGTCGGAACTGTAAGAGGAAAGGGTTCAAACTTGGTCAAGTAACAAGGTACATTCCAAGAGTAACAACGAAGAACTGGACGTATGTCCAAAGAGTCCTCTGTCCATTCCACCAAACTATAAGATTAGTGAAATTCTTAAAAGGTATCAAACAACACCAAGTGCATTAGTTCCGAAAGTACATAAGTCACTTCGTCTTCATCTACAAAAAGACCTTAAGGAAACCAAAAAGATACTAGGTCGTCTACAACCGTTAAACTAGAGACCAAGGAAAAGGAAAAGATTTAGGTCGAATATATAGACCTTCAAGAGTCAAGTATATAACGACTTTGGATCGAACTTCCTAAAACTCGTCTTGGAATGATCGTCCACTTTACTCGTGTTAACATACCATCAAACTTGTCAGAAACAGTAACAGAAAGAAACCCTAACTTTACTTTTGACTGGAAAAGGTCAGGACACCGGTGATGACTCAAAAGGTTTAAACGACCGTATAACTCACGTCGTGAAAGTGTCGTAATAGAAAGTCCTAAACTTTATCGAGTCGACCTTAAGGTAGTGGAGGGTGATCGAAATAAATATCATTACGAAGGATTCCGGGTGAACTGAAATGTGAGATCCTACAGACGGACATCCACTTATTGTCGTGGTAGTACCGATAGGTCCAGTAATTCTGGAAAAAACCTGTCATGAAGACACATAAGAACGGTGGAGAAGAATTAGAGAAGATGAAAATAATTCAGGAATAACAAAGAAAGGAAATAACACGGGTAGGAACGTACTTTACAAGGGAACTATCGAGATCAAAAAAACTTCTCTGGAGATCAGAAAGGGTAAGACAACAAAAGGAGACAAATGAACGTAACAAGTAAATTCTTCCGGAAGAATAGAGAGGGAAGAGAAGAGACTTTGAGACGTAAGTCAACCCATATAGAAAGGGAAAAAGCGAACGGAAAGTGAAGAGAAGAAAGGATTCGAGAAACATTTAGGAGGAGGGTCGGGGAAAACGGAAGACCTCAAAGAAAAGGAAACCCTACCGACACAAGAGACGAGACCGATACAAGGACATGTCACAGAGACAGGTATCAGGAAGTCGTGAGACAGAAGGTCTAGATTAGGGACCTTGGATAATTAGTGGAGGTGACATGTTAGTGTTTCATGAACTAAATCCAGCATGGACCTTCCGGATCACCAAAAAGACTGAAAGAAGTCAAATTCGGACGTAACATATTATTCCTCGACTCAAAGTCCAGAACAAAAACGACTGAAATATCTTGAAAAGGTAAAAGCCGACGTTTCTTATATTGACTGGTAAACCACTACAGGTACATATTTCAGTAGACAACACAACAACCTTCTCCTGCAAACGCTACTGGTCCCAAAAGAGTACTGTTTTGAGACAATCGGAAACGGGACGAAGTAAAACATGAGGTTCCAGTTTGAACGGACAATGGAGTCCGCAGAGAACTGAAGAGGAAAACATAAGGTTAGGGGACACCACTTTTCCTGTAGAAAAAAATTAAATGCAATCAACATGCAAAACATCCAAAAGTACCTTGGCCAGTGGAAATCGAAGAAGTCAGAATCACAAACCCCGTATTGAACCTAATGACACTACAACTTACCAAACGGAACCTTTGTTTACTTCTAGTAAAACAAACCTCTAACGAAGACGTAAAGTCTGAGAACATCTGATACCACCGACGACGTAAAGAAGATTCCCTAAGAACGGGTGTCATCCATCCAGTAGACTTAATTCTAAGTGGGTAAGAGCAGGTAAAATCAAGTGACTAAGGATTCTACAACTATAAGTGAGGTAGAAAGGTAGAGGACGGACTGGTACAGGTCAATTGAACCCTTCGGACCTTACCATGTTGAGTACCCCAGAGTTCTCAACCTGTGTTGTATCACTGACTTGTTGTTGTTACTTGGCTTGTAAGGTTCAAGGATACGTTTCACCTGGTGTAAAACAGTCTTGAGGGTGATACTGAGTAGGTAGAACCCACTGGGACGTACTGTACCGAGGATCGAAGTAACTCATTACGTTCGGGGAAACGGAACTGTTCCAGTACTAGGTACTTCCCCTTTTTTTGTTATGTGTATGAAACTTAAATTTTTTACGGGAAAAAAACGATTTCTAACGATTGGTAGACTGTTACATCCTAACGGTGTTTTGTAAGGTAAACAATTTTAGTTTCGTTTGTTGAGGGTGGGGGTTTTACGTCATAGACACTTCATGCTATATTGTTCGATACGGACTTTGTTATTATTTTTGTGGTGGGTGTCAAGGTAAGGGAAAGTACGAACAGTACCAATACTAGGGTAAACCAGGAGTGTTCATAAACAATCCTTCCAGTAATCCATATACATTGTTTACGTTGAGTCTCCCATCTGTTTTAGAACGTCACAGATCGGTGATGAAAGACCACTGCGACCCTGGGTTTAAGACCAAAGAACAACGTCTAGGGTACAGAGGCGCGGGGGTGGGGGGTTGGGGTCCCTACCGTATATTAGAAGTTATCTATAATCTGAGGTTTTTGTATAGAAAGGTTTTCTCAACCAACAAACAAAAAAAATTAACTTCCTACCAACTAAATATTAAACACCATTAAAGACGACATGTCGTCAGTAAGTCAATATAGTTATGTGTATATATATAAATATAAGTAAAAGTATAAGAAAAGGTAACACTAATAGTGTCCAATAATTTACATTAAGGAACACGATATGTCATTCTGGAACAAATGGATCAGATATATATTTCCAAACGTAGACGATTGTACTTTTAGGGTCAGGTAGGAAGGGGCTCAGGGAAAACCGTCGGAATTTAGCCAAGAGACACACACACACAGACAACGTCAAAACGTCCATTCATGTAAACACAGTATAACATCTAAAGCATACATTCACTATAGACACTATAAACAGAAAGACTGAAGTGAATCACAGTATTAGAGATCAAGGAAGGAACTACCGACGTCTATCGTACTAAAATAAAAAAATACTGACTCATGATAGAGTAAACATACATAGGTGTAGAAAGAAATAAGTAGAGTCACCCGTAAGTCCAACAAAGGTGTAGAACTGATAACCCTTATCACACGATATTTGTATCCGCACGTCCATAGAAAAACTTAAAACAAAACACTCTATATACGGGTCCTCATCCTAACGACCTAGTATACCGTTGAGATAAAAAATTAAGAAATTCCTTGGAGGTATGTCAAAAGGTATCACTGAAGTAGTTGAATGTAAGGGTGGTTGTCACATTCTCTCGAAGGGTTTCCAAAACTTTTCTTTCAAAAGACTAAATCATCGAAATTAGGTATACAAAATACAGTTAAAGGTAACGACATTAGGTATGTAAAATTTTACTTATATACCAATTTACTTTAATAACGGAAACACAAAAACAGAAGTCCGATTCACCGTTTACATATCGGTGTTATTTACATAATTTACACAGGTAATCAAAACCTGTACGGTGTATCGTACACCTTAGTATCAAGGAGTGGGTCCCTAATTTGGGAGTGGGGGACCTAACCTTCGTGTCTCAAAATTGGTGACCTGACGACCCCTACAGGAGGAACCACTTAAAAAAGTAATCTAAAGTTGGAAAGACATTATTTACTAGCCCTGAAGAAAATTTCTCTAGTTTATACGTTCACAATGTATAAATGATATTTTTATAAAAACTATGTGTACTTCAAACGAAAAGGTGGAAGGGATCCGATACGGTTCCCTGGATATTAATAATTAAACTGTTATGAGAAATAACCTGAAACTTCCTATAGAATATTTAATATTCGTACATTGTCGGAACTTAAACATCGAGAGTAGAGAGTCCCTAAACAGGAATGAGACCTCAAAAAATTTAAACAACAACAACCCAACCAAAACGGTCAAATTTAAACATATCTTTTTTTTAACCTGAACATCTTTGACATTAACAGTAAAGGAAAAAGTCGACAGAAAATCTTTCATTTCATACTGAAAGAAATAAATTTAATTAAACTAAATAGTATTCCCTATGAAAGGGTCTCTCGACACGAAACAAAAGTTCAATAAAACACAAGTATCATCTTAATAAAATACCTGAAAATTCATGAATTCAAAATTATTTACAGGTCGTACATTGTAAAGTAGTCCTAAAACTGGAAGATTAATTTAACTAGATAACTACAAAAAGACAAAACCGTACGTAGAAATATATGAATCCTATTTAAATATATGAATTATCTTTACATGATACAATCACTTACTTAACCATTATAGAAACAAACGGATAGTTCAACATAAACCCTCTTATCATCTTTGTAATATACAAAAGAATCTACATTATAAAAATGATTTATAAAAGAACAATAGACGTTAAATTTTCATTACAAGTGGATAGTTATAAATTTGAAGTTTTTACGAAAGTCGTCTATAAATACCAATAGACGACACAATGTTGTGACAAAATTCGTGTCATCAATTCTTGATTAAGACTTCAGTTAGCAAACGAAGTCATCTTGGAATTTTTACGGTGTGTCTGAAAGTCATCAAAGTATTTGTTACCCGATAAAATAATTACGATCACGGTCCTCGATAATAATTGTATCCGTCAGGGGTTTATTTACTCTACTAGACGTAAGCTTTCAAGAGAGTGGGATCAATTCTCCTCATCTGTCAGTCAATGTGACCCTATGAAATCCTGAAAGCAATACGACACGAGACACGTCTTACGACGGGCTCAGGTCTTATCCCTCGTCATGGACGTCATCACTACATTAATTAGTGGGGGGTTTCGGGATAATTATTTTGGAACGTTTCAGCAAGAGAAGAACCGACGGTTGGAAAGAGTAGGACTAGGTAGGAAACGTCTTCGTCGTCTTAATTGAATGATTTTTAGTCTAGACTGGTCAAACTCGAATGGTCTATTTTCTTAGTACCCCGTAAAGTCGGTATCTATGACCGTACACGCGTCACCGTAAATTCTTAGTCCCCTACCCCGAAGGGAACACCGAGTCACCATTTCTTAGACGGACAGTTACGACTTCTGTGTCCAACCTAGGGACTAGGTCCATCTACAGTGTAACTCGGACAGGAGATCTCGAGTCCTCGACGATGATGACTCGGGTACACGGTGTTAATGACTCCGGACTTGTGATATCTCGGACACGGGGTCTTGTTTCTCTTCGATGACGTCCCTCTTCGGAGGTGAGACGTTGATTTCTCATCGGAGGTGAGCGGCGTCGACCTCTTTTCGGACACATCGTCACTTCTCGGTCGTGTCGGTTTTTATTCATTTTATCTTTTCCCTTTTTTCGTCCCCTACAGTTTTTCACTAGTTGAGCTTAACACACATAATAGTATCCACTTTGTCTAGCGGTCAGGTCCAAGCTAAGTACTCTGCCCCGCGAGTCCCGACCACGTGACCCTACCCGTCACGTAGGGGACTCCCTACCCTAACCCTACCCCTTGTGCACATGTGGGTACCGACTAAGTACACTTACATACCGTTTTGGTGATGTTATAACATTTGATTAATGGAGGTTAATTTTATTTATTTAATTTATATATATATAAAAAAAGACAGTTACACTGTGGGGGGGGGGGGTTTTTTTTCACTATTTGAGTGACACCGGATCAGTATCCAACACCACATCCCTCACAATCCTCTACTTAAACTCCTTTCCTAAAATCGGTTTAATATACCGTATGAATTCTTAAAAACCGACATAAAAGATTTGTAAACCCTCGGTTCCACAATGAACTTGCTTTATTATTGTCTAAACAACCTCTCCTTTAAGACAACCGTAGTACTCGTAACCCAACCTCTCTCTCCAACCACGGTTCTCTTTCCGAGACACTACTCAGGAATTTTATCCCTTCAAAAATCTAATAATAAACGGAGGAACCACATGTCTAAATAAAAAGTAATTTACGACTTATTAAATATTAAATTTTTAGGGATTATTTCTTTAGACTTCTTGTAAATCACGGGTCGGTCGTAAAAGTGAACAAGGAGAAACATTGACACAAAAACATTTGGATTACACAAAGACTCAGATTTCAAGACAATACAAAAACATATTAAAGAAGACAAGAAACTGTCAGCCTTAGATAGTACTTAGTGGAATTTCAAAGTATTCGGGTTTAATTAATATGAGTGTAAACACTATACGAGGGAAACACGAGTAAGTGGTATAAAACAGTAACATTTTAAGTATCCGTCTCACTAACGACTCTAGAACAAGACAAATTACGTCAAATGAAGTCGTCATATGTCATAGTCCCCTTTTAAGTGAAACTTTATTAGGGAACAAATGATGAAATTACGAAACTTTATCTCAAACGCAAAGAGAAATAAAAGAAGACGAAAACAAGATACGACAATATACTAGAATTCCGTAAAGTGAATTACTTATTTAACAAAATTGATGATTTAGAGTGAGTGTATAAATTTTGGACATGAGTCGTACATTGATCAGTCATAAGTATTGACAGATTTTACAAAGACCAAAATTGGATGATTCTACAGTTGAGAAGATACAAAGACAAAAAAGAAAAAATTTATATAAAAGTCTTGTGATAACACCTCCGAAGATAAGTCGAAGGAGGAAGGGAAAAGAGTGGTTTCGTTTTTTCTCTTCAGTCTGGTTCACTACTGAGAGAGATATTCGACGTCGAGTAGCGTAAGGCGTTACCTTTCGAAAAAGGCCGGTGGCCCTTAAGTTGTTTAAACCGACTACTACCTTTCGCCGCATGTCACCAATGGGGGCACTAAGAGTGGTTTTATCCAAACAGACACCGTATACAGGAGGACATCAGTGACCTGTCGTGCTGAGCTAGTAAGCGACAAGGATTTCTACGAATAAAAACAAGGAAGAGTAAAATTACTCAGTGATCTCTTTTTTTCTATAAACGTCTACGGGTAAGCACATACAACTGTAAATTAACAAGTACTTTAAACAAAGTCTTTATAAAAATAAAGGGTAAAGGAGGTCTACCACACTTGTAACTATGGGTGGTGTAGGGGCAATTACACTGCGACGCAGCTTATCGCGTACCTCGTCTACGACACCGACGGGTCACCCTAAAGCTGAACGACTTACCTGTTCCTCCGACCTTCAGGCTACCCACGGTATATGAGATAAGCCTACTTTTATAGTGATGGTAAGTCACGATGAGGGAATCATTGATACGTCAAAATTACCATACCGTCAACAATTACAATTACGCATTTGTGATTCGTAAGCTTAAAGAAGGGATACGTATCAATTCGAGTTTACTTCTAAAAAAAATTGAAAATTGTACTTAACGAGGGAATTAATTCCTTCTCCACTGTAAACCACAGTAAGACTAAAATTTCCCTTTAACTCAATGATGATTCACTTTACATACCCTTAAAAGTCATTTAAATTCGGTTAGTTAAGTTGATCTGGAACTGGAATTTTAAACCTTTGTACGACAGGTTGAGAATTAGTTCTCACTAAGTAAACGGGTTTCTATGTGTCATTTGTCCCGAAGGGACTACCAAGTCGACCATTTCTTAGGCGGACGTTACACCCTCTGCACCCAAACTAGGGACCTAACCCTTCCAGGGAACCTCTTCCCGTTCCGATGGGTGAGATCATAAGACCGGACCTCTTAAGATACCTGGTATATCAGGTACCCCAGTACTTCTCAACCTGTTCTGCCTCGTTGAAAGTGAAAGTGAAAGAAGTGGGTTGCTTACCCCGAAGGGACCACCGAGTCTACCATTTCTTAGACTCACGTCACGTTCTCTACACCCAAGCTAGGGACCCAGTTCTTCTAGGGTACCTCTTTCCTTACCTATGGGTAAGGTCATAAGAACGAACCTCTTAAGGCACCTGTCTCCTCGGACCTCCCGATGTCAGGTACCCCATCGTTTCTCAGTCCGTGCTGACTCGTTGATTGTGAAAGTACAAGTGTGTTACTTATCACTCTCTAAAAGGATGAATCAATAAATCACGGAGTAGGGTGATGTGTAGTATTAAAAAATCTAAGGAAAACATACATCTCATTACCACTATTAAAGTCAAATCAACGACGGTCGTCGTCGTGACTGTGTTTACAGAAGTTAAAATTACGATTAGTTCAATTACGAAAGACAATAAATGATAAAAAGATAAATAATTAGAAAACACTTTATCGATCAATGATTGCATAGAAAATAATTACTTAGTAAATACACTTCGACTAGAGACTCAACTATTAATACTTTAATCGACATGATCAAAAATAACGTATAACACCAATAAGATTCTATGATTGTAGGACTTCGTACATATGTACGTAAATCTCGTCTCGTCTTCTTTAATGACTACTTATACTTCCTGTAAAGAATCGTTACCGAACTCCGATCGGACCCTCACTCCTACGGATGCAAAACTAAAGACGGTGGTCGAGACTTAGACAATAGATCTATTATAAAATAGTTTCGTGGTGTATTAGAACTTTGTACTATATAAAATGAGATTCACTTAAAAGAAAAGAACTCGTAAAAGTGACCTTTACCAGAATTTCGCATGAAATTAACCTCATCTAAAAGAAGTCGAGATATAAAACCAAAAGAGAAACGAGGAGTTTAATCCGATGGATGGATCACAGGGCTTGTCTACCTCCTCATTCATCTAATAGTCCGTCCCGTCTTCCTAATTACACACACAATAAATTGGGTCGTCCGTCACCCACCCCAGATGTGATCCTTCCTTGAGTCGACAAAACTGATTCAGCACACAGGAAAACTCAAATCACAATTATCTTATCCTAAGAGAAGTGTTTATCTACGAACTCAAGACATTCAGATTCAGACTAAAGACATTCAAGTGTAAAATAACAAAACATCAGTCGAAAGTTTCTTACGAACTTCGTCATTAATTTTATACTTCGTAAACGAGAAAGTCAAATTTTCACAAAAGAGTAAGTCCAAAACTAATATTTCATTGCACCTTGACTCTTCATGACTTCCTCTTTATTCTCTATATCGTAGTAAACTTTAAAAAAATCATCAATTGATCTTTTTCAACCCGTTCTCTTTACTTTACGTTTGTGTTGTTTTGCGTAAAATATTCGAAGTCACAAGTTCTGTACTATGACATGGTACACTTTGAATAAATTATGGTCAATTTTATAGATAAAAATTTGAAGGATCGACAAGAAGAGGTGTCAAATTTAATCATATTAGGAAAAGAACTTCTTTATTCGATAAGAAAATAGAAAGTATGAAAATTAGAAAATTTTTTACATTATGTGTTAAGAATTTCGATTTTCTGTCGTGATTCTAAAAAAAAAAGATAAAAGTTTCTTATAGGAAAGAGAAAAGAATTTATATTGACACGGTGGATCTCCATCGTTCCACTTTTCCTAGACTTTAACAACTGTTTTGACATACCGTAAAAATCTCAACGACTACTTTACACTTCCTTTTCAATTACTTTAGTATGGATGAGAATTTATTTCAGTATAGACTCAATCTTTTGTATCGAAATCTTTAACCTTCAGTTGCAGAAAAAAAGAAATGGACCGTGACAAAACTTATTATTTATTTTAGGATAATAATAAGAATAAAAAAAACCTCTTGACGAAATTACATCCTAAAATAAATCGTTCAGATTTAAGGAAATAACCGTCGATCGAGTATTTTGAAAGGGACGACACCAAATTTTTTTTTTACACACAAATCTTTCACTTTACTTTTATTATATAAACAAAAATTTAGAGTTTTAAGTATCAAGATCTGTCTATTGTATCGAGTCATCCGTAGGATGTTATTGGTAAATATAACATTCAAGAGTCTCTTTTTTCAATCCATCTTTAACTCAAACAAACTTAATACACTAGGCTTTATTGGTTAACTGGTCTCCAGTCATCCCTTGTTTATTTTGACTTACTCCTCCCGGTCTGATAAGTACCATCATGAATGATGAATTAACCATAATATCACTTCTACTTTATTGGTGATATAGAACTAAGAGGAAACAATGACATAAGTGGATCTTTGTGTACTTTGGTCTCTCGTGAGTAAACAAAAATGTAGAGATCAAAAAAAGGTTCCGTTTGACCAAAGTAAATGAGAAGAAAGTAAATGGTTCCCGAAGAGACCATCGAGTCAACCATTTCTTAGACGGACGTTACGTCCTCTGGGTCCAAGCTAAGGACCCAACCCTTCTAGGGGACCTCTTCCCTTACCGTTGGGTGAGGTCATAAGAACGGACCTCTTAGGGTACCTGTCTCCTCGGACCGCCTGATGACTGGCACCCCAACGTTCTCAGCCCGTACTGAATCGTTGATTTGGTGGTGATTTGGTGGTTACATGTCACTCTTTAATTTGAGGACTGTGAGATAACAGAGAAGAAGTTTCTCAGTCAAGTCAAGTCAAGTCAGCGAGTCAACACAGGTTGAGAAGCGCTGGGGTACTTGACGTCGTGTGGTCCGGAGGGACAGGTAGTGGTTGAGGGCCTCAAGTAAGTTTGAGTGTAGGTAGTTCAGCTACTACGGTAGGTCGGTAGAGTAGGACACAGCAGGGGAAAATGAGGACGGGGGTTAGGGAGGGTCGTAGTCTCAGAAAAGGTTACTCAGTTGAGAAACGTATTCCACCGGTTTCATGACCTCAAAGTCGAAGTCGTAGTAAGGGAGGTTTCTTGTGGGTCCCGACTAGAGGAAATCTTACCTGACCAACTTAGAGGAACGTCAGGTTGCCTGAAAGTTCTCAGAAGAGGTTGTGGTGTCAAGTTTTCGTAGTTAAGAAGCCGCGAGTCGAAAGAAGTGTCAGGTTGAGATCGTAGGTATGTACTGGTGACCTTTTTGGTATCGGAACTGATCTGCCTGGAAACAACCGTTTCATTACAGAGACGAAAACTCACATGATAGATCCAACCAGTATTGAAAAGAAGATTCCTCATTCGCAGAAAATTAAAGTACCCATGTCAGTGGTAGACGTCACTAAAACCTTGGCGTTTTTTATTTCAGACTGTGACAAAGGGGTAGATAAAGGGTACTTCACTACCCTGGTCTACGGTACTAGAAACAAGAGACTTACAACTCGAAATTCGGTTGAAAAAGTGAGAGGAGAAAGTGAAAGTAGTTCTCCGAAAAATCAAGGAGAAGTGAAAGACGGTATTCCCACCACAGTAGAGGTGTCTTATCTATTGGGAATTATCAAGAAAAAATATGTAATAATTTCCTGAAATTGTATACAATGTTACTTTACTTATGTACTAGGATAAAAGAATGTAAAAATATTCTTCCATCGTACGATGTTTGTAAGATTTGGTACGGACAAAGGTACTTCGTCATATAGAATATATTCCTACTACTATTGGTACCTTGTTATATAGAATTGTGACTACGACGACGGAACACAACCACTATAAGAATCCTACTATACTCCCATCACTACTGTCACCAATTAAAAATAATTCATGAATTACGTGGCTCAAGAGAATTTAGAAATGAATGTTAATTGGATAAACCAGTAGTATTGGTGTAGTATTTTACACCACGATGACAATAGTGGGGATCAAATGTCTACCTCTTTGGTTCCGTATCTCTTCACTTCCTGGTACTGATCCAACTGTGTCCATCAATCACACCTCAACCTCAAGTTTGAGGTGTTTACAGAAGAATTAGGGTGATGACTTAAAGGAAAGACTTTTGAAGGAATAGTCACAATCCCTCGAAAGAGTAAGAAAAAACAGAGACTTATAATGAAATACTGGAGTGGTAGTAAATAAACCCGCAAGGAGACATAACAAACAAAGATTATTAAAGACACATATCTTACTAAAATGTGTAATCTTTTAGACATAGTATTTAATAGACTTCATCTTAATTATTAGTTTCCCTTTGGTTTTGAAAAGGAAGAAAGTAATTTAACTCGATAACTACAAGTGTCTAGAATTGATATATCAAATTACTATAAAAATGGACATTTGGATGTACAAATCGACGGTAGTTCCATTTTCCGAAAATAAACTCGTGAGTCTTCGAGACTATGCAAAGAAAGATCATTTAAAAGTGACAGTAAACTTCTTTATCGGAAGACTACACATAGTGATCTATTCAAAGTAGACGAGAAATTAAGACATATTAACCTTAACATGTCGAACGTGAGAAACGCAGACCAAAGAAAGGGTAGTACACAGACACTATAAGTAGAAACAAAAATGTACACCATCGTCCAATAACAAAAAAGAAAAGGAAGTATCAACCGGTAAGATACCCGAAGGGTCCACTACGATCACCATTTTCTTGGACTGACGGTCACGTCCTCTACATTCTCTGTACCCAAGTCAGGGACCCAGTCCTTCTAGAGGCCCTCCTTCCGTATCGTTGGGTGAGGTCATAATAACGGACCTTTTAGAGCACCTGTCTCCTCGGACCACCCGATATCAGGTACCTCAGTGTCTCAGCCTGTGCTGACTTCACTGAACCGTATGTGTGTCCGATATCATACTTGTATAGTCTTAAACACGTAACTACCTAAAAACTCAACAACACTCTAAGATCTATAGTTCTTTTTCGACAACATTTATAAACATCTGCCACTGACGTCAGTACTTTAATTTTCTGTGAACGAAAAACCTTCCTTTCGATACTGTTCAGACCTGTCACTTAATTTTTCGTCTCTGTAGAGAAACGACTGTTTCCAGACAGATCAGTTTCGATACCAAAAAGGTCATCAGTACATACCTACACTGTCAACCTAGTATTTCTTCAGACTCAGGATTTTTTAACTATTATAAAAACTTGACACCACGACCTCTCCAGAGAACTCTCAGGGAACCTATCGTTCTTCTAGTTTGGTCACTTAGGATTTCCTTTAGTTGTGACTTATAAGTAACCTTCCTGACTTCGACTTCGACATTATGAAACCGGTGGACTACACTTCTCCGTTGAGTAACCTTTTCTGGGACTACGACCCTTTCTAACTTCCGTCCTCCTCTTCCTCCACTGTCTCCTACTCTACCAACCTACCGCAGTAACTGAGTTACTAATACTCAAACTCGTTTGAGGCCCTCTATCACTTCCTGTCCCTCCGAACCGTACGACGTCAGGTACCCCAACGTTTCTCAGTCTGTGCTGACTCATTAACTTGTTGTTGTTGTTTTATTAAATCCTTGTACAAAAAACTACCTACACACGTATGTCCTAACCTTAACGATTCAACATCCGTAGACATACGACACTCTTCATTACGACACGTCAACTAGTTTGACCAAAATAACCAAATATCAGAGTGGTCATTACTCACAATTAACGAGAGATAGGAAGGGTCACGAACCATAAAAGTTAGAAATCAAAACCAGAAGACCACCGACACGACACTATCTAGTAACACCAAAATTAAAAAATTCAAAAAAGTCAAAAATTTTAAAAAATTTTAAATTTATTCTATTTTTAAAAATTTTTTTAAAACAAAAAGACACCATTGACTATTATAACTCATGGAGAAGTAAAAGTATAATGTCAAACCCATCGGGAAAACACTTCAATAACGAGTTTAGAATGTCTAAAAATTAAACTAACAGACAACAATAGAATGACCGAATATCCTTAAGAAGTACTCGAGACTTATCCTCGAGAAACAATCTAAATAAACGTTTTTAGAAGAGGGTCAAGTACTGAACAAAATTAGTCAAGTCCGACGATGTTGTCTTATAGTTTCTGATCCAGTAAATATTTGTCTTCTTTTTTTTAAAAAAATGGTATCAAAAACATCCTCTGTCCTTCTTAATTTTTTTTGTCGTCCGGGACCGTTCCCGACGTCTTCTTTAAATATTAATAACTATTTGACCTACGATATTCCGTACTCTGAGAACCTTGTTCAGGTCTCTCTTGTCAAGTATTAGAACTTTTGTTCTATACTAGGACTACAGTCTTTTGACTGGGGTCTGACAAAGAGTCGACCGCAGAGTCTCAGTGTACAAAATGCATAGACCACTTTTTAGATATCTATTTTTATAATCAGAATCACTGACTAAACAATAACTAATGACAAAGGATTAATGAGTTACCAATTATTAGTAAAACAAAAAACCGGGACTTCCGGAGTACTCAATATCAAATTGAGGGACGAATAAGAAAGTAAGTGTCGACTTTCATATTATTTCGACTGAACCTAAGTCAAAGTCGTGGAAGTGGAACCTCGTCATAACCAGGGGACTAGAAACAAAAAGAGATTTAAGAACACAGAACAAAAAGTAAGAGAGCGGCATAGTATGAAAGTTTTGGGGACGAACAGCTCGACCAGAGTTGTCAAAACCTCCGAATTCAGGTACTAGTTCTTCGATCGTCTAAGAAGCAGATCACTTCGGGACGAAGGACGAAGTATTTACGACAGGAAAGAGACATATGAGAACACCACCTTCCCCGTCCCCTTGAGAGCCCATAGAGAAAATATTTTCCTGTGATTGTCCTATGTCCTACGAACCCCGACCACGTGCCCTTACTAGGTCTCTCTACTATACCCCACTCTCCACCCTCCCCCCAAGTCCTAACCCTTGAGTGTATGTGGACACCCGCCTAAGTACAGTTACATACCGTTTTGGTTATGTCATAACACTTCATTTTATTTCATTTTTATTTTTAATTTTTTATATATATTTTCCTGTGATTAAGACAAATATTCCCGAGGTGGGAGTACTGGATTAGTGGAGAGTCTCCGTGGTTGAGTTCTATTATAGTGTAACCTCCAATCCAAAGTTGTACGCTTAAAATCGACCCACTGTATTTGTAAATCAGACACCCGTACGGAAAAAAGAAGAAAAAGAATTACAACAGAAAAATATTCGTCTCAAAGATTAAAAAGTTTAAAAAAAATCATCAATCACCAAAAATACAGGATAAATTCTTCAGAAACGAATGGCGGTTTAATACTTCAATAACAGGAAATAAACGGAAGTCAAGTCAAGTCAACGAGTCAGCACAGACTGAGAAACACTGGGGTACTTAGCGTCGTACGGTCCGGAGGGACAGGTAGTGGTTGAGGGTCTCAAGTGAGTTTGAGTATAGGTAGCTTAGTCACTACGGTAGGTCGGTAGAGTAGGAGAGGGCAGGGGGAAAGGAGGACGGGGGTTAGGGAGGGTCGTAGTCTCAGAAAAGGTTACTCAGTTGAGAAACGTACTCCACCGGTTTCATGACCTCAAAGTCGAAATTGTAGTAAGGAAGGTTCCTTGTGGGTCTCGACTAGAGGAAATCTTGCCTGACCAACCTAGAGGAACGTCAGGTTCCCTGAGAGTTCTCGAAGAGGTTATGGTGTCAAGTTTTCGTAGTTAAGAAGCCGTGAGTCGAAAGAAGTGTCAGGTGAGAGGGTAGGTATGTAATGGTGTCTTTTTTGGTATCGGAATTGATCTGCCTGGAAACAACCGTTTCATTATAGAGACGAAAACTTATACGATAGATCCAACCAGTATTGAAAGGAAGGTTCCTCATTCACAGAAAATTAAAGTACCGATGTCAGTGGTAGACGTCACTAAAACCTCGGGGTTTTTTATTTCAGACTGTGACAAGGTGACAAAGGGGTAGATAAAGGGTACTTCACTACCCTGGTCTACGGTACTAGAAACAAGAGACTTACAACTCGAAATTCGGTTGAAAAAGTGAAAGGAGAAAGTGAAAGTAGTTCTTCGGGAAATCAAGGAGAAGTGAAGGACGGCACTGCCACCATAGTAGACGTATAGACTCCGATAACTATAAAGAGGGCCGTTAGAACTAAGGTCGAACACGAAGAAGGTCAGACCGTAAAGAGTACTACATGAGACGTATCTTCAATTTATTCGTCCCACTGTTGTATTCGGAACTGCAGGAGGAAAAGGATAAACCTTGGTCAGACAACAAGGTACAGGTCAAGATTGACAACAAAGGACTGGACGTATATCCAAAGACTTCCCTGTCCATCTTCTAAATTTATACAAAATAGAAAGTGTAAATCCAGACACTAAGTTGACCTTGACTGCAAGCACATACCACACACAATCCTCCTAATTTTAGAACTTTAATAAGGAACAAAGAATCCCCTTTTTAATTTTCTTTCTCTGTACCAGAGTTAAAAAAATTTCTGTAAAAAATAAAATTTAGATAAGATTTTAAAATAAAATAACGGTTTGAGAAAATTTTTATGAATATGAGACTGTTTGTCTCCCTTTGACTCTACAAAAAGAAACCAGAAGGAAGGTAACAAATCTAGAACTACTCAAATTTGGTATTAATTAAATATTAATAATAACTACACTACGGTNTACGTGGTCGGGGTTCGTTCGACGTGGGATGCAGTCTGTACCTGACCGCTAAGTTAAGAATGTACTGTCATATGTACAATATTAAGGGTAAGATATGAATATGAGACTGTTTGTCTCCCTTTGACTCTACAAAAAGAAACCAGAAGGAAGGTAACAAATCTAGAACTACTCAAATTTGGTATTAATTAAATATTAATAATAACTACACTACGGTTACTTAATAAATTTTGACGATCACTAAAATACAAATCATTAAAAGTCCGATTTCGATAACATTTACATACTTAGAGATAGTCCAATTATTTTTAAAGTTTTCGAGAAGAAGGTAAATAAACCAAGGAATTATTATTCATGAAAACGTCAAAAATTGTGTGAAAATGTACAAAATTATAAGAGACTTAACCACGTCAAATAAAACCACTTGAAATGAAAGGCAAAAGACCGGACAAAAGAATTTGAATCATCATCATCATTATTGTGAAGTAAACACAGGCTGAGACGTTGGGATACCTGACATCGGGTGGTCCGAGGAGACAGGTACCCTCAAAGGTCCGTTCTTCTGACCTCACCCAACGGTACGGGAGGAGGTCCCCTAGAAGGACTGGGTCCCGAACTTGTGTGCAGAGAATACAGAGGACGAAACCGTTCACCCAGGAAATGGTGATCACGATGGACCCTTCGGGAAAGAATTTGAAACGTGGTATACATTCACACTGATTCTAGTGGTAAATCACTATCTGACACCAACTTATTCGTGGTCTCCGTCTGAAAAGGATAAAATACATAGTGACATAACGCTTACACTTACTGTGAAAAATGAAAAGAAGGTACCCATAGAGGATCACCGGTAAACCTGTTATAAACCATTAAAAAAACATTACCTTCACTAAAGTAAATATTTTTCTCTTATTTTCGTTCTTAGTACCCAAAGATACTTTAATTTCTCTAACTTTAGAACTATACACAGAGGGACTTGTCCATCTAAAAAAAGTCATCTCCATATCAACTGTATGTTGTAAAATAATCGAAGTCCATATGTCACAGTACTACGTCATAAACACATATCATGTTTTACTAGTCATGTTATTCAGATCAATTGTAGGTAGTCATACGTCAATGTCGAAAGAAGAGAATACCATTTTTGATCGAAATGAGAAACTCGTCGAAAGTTTGAAGACATAATAATTGACATCAGGGAACGACTTACAACGTAACGGTCCCGAAGTAAATAAGATATAAACCTTTAGACATGAACACCTGAGGAAAGTGGATACAAAAACAATGTCATAGTGTTTCGGACGGAGATAAACAACTACCTATATTAACTTTTATTAAAACTAAATTCTAAAGATGAAATGGAGAAAACATAATCAGAAATTGAAGAGAATTGAAAAAAGGATAGGACTAGAGGAGTCAACAGAATATACCGGAATTTAAGAGAATATAAAACAGTAGTTCTATGTTCTAGTTTAAAAATAATTGAACTAAACAGAGGAAATGTGGTCCTTCCCGCAGACGTTAGGGACCGTTTATAAACTAGGTGTCCGGACAAGGTCAGTCGAGAGTAAACCAACAAACTACAAGATTTACGACCTTTCGATCTTCACCAAAGGTTCAAAATTTCCAATATAAAATTCACCAATTATTCATGGACGTATTATCGGAGTTAAAACGGAAACCGGACGGTTCGGACTCGAGGATTGAGAGACCGAGAAGTGTGGGACGGTCCCCAAGAGAAAGGAAACCTTTCTAGACAAACAACACTGTTGTTTTTACGGGGACACGGCGTCAGTCATCACGAACGAGGAAGGAGGACCTGACGAAACCTCAAAATTGTCAGACCTCGAAGACACAGTTGTAGGTCGAAGGACGAGTACGATACAGTGTAAGTAATCGAAAACTTTTTTGACTTAACAAAATTGGTATTTATAACATTTTTTACATTCAGTTTCTCCTCTCACTTTTTCAACCGAATTTCGAGTTGCAAGTCTTTTGCTTCTGGTACCGTAGACCAGGGTAGCGAAGTACCCTTTATCTACCCCTTTGTCACCTTTGTCACAGTCTGAAATAAAAAACCCCGAGGTTTTAGTGACGTCAACCACTGACATCGGTACTTTAATTTTTTACGACTCAGGAAACTTCCTTTCAATACTGGTTGGATCTATCGTATAACTTTTCGTCTCTGTAATGAAACGGTTGTTTCCAGGTAGATCAGTTCCGATACCAAAAAGGTCACCAGTACATACCTACACTCTCAACCCGACACTTCTTTCGACTCACGGCTTCTTAACTACGAAAACTTGACACCACAACCTCTTCTGAACTCTCAGGGAACCTGACGTTCCTCTAGGTTGGTCAGGTAAGATTTCCTCTAGTCGGGACCCACAAGGAACCCTCCTTACTACGATTTCGACTTTGAGGTCATGAAACCGGTGGAGTACGTTTCTCAACTGAGTAACCTTTTCTGAGACTACGACCCTACCTAACCCCCGTCCTCCTCTTCCCCTGCTGTCTCCTACTCTACCGACCTACCGTAGTGACTAAGCTACCTATACTCAAACTCACTTGAGACCCTCAACCACTACATGTCCATCCGGACCACACGACATTAAGGACCCCAGTGCCTCTCAACCTGTACTGACTCGTTGACTTGACTTGACCGTCAAACAGACTACAAAACAACCTATAATAAGTCGGTGGACACAAAACAATAAGAGACGTTTCCGGACATCTTCCGTCCGTATGTGTCCAAGACGGGGAAGGGGTATGAAACGGTCTACTCTACTGCCACCACAGAGGCAAAATGACCCCATTGACGGGGTCTAGTAAGTCGATCACCACTGTTTCATAAGAAACTTGTAAAGGACTTCCTAACCTTTCGTCCGTCACGTGTCTTTCTCACTTCTTGGTGTAGGATCTGTGACTTTCAAACAGGAGTTAATAAATCAGAGGTACCCTTATCTTCGAAAAGTATCTTTACTCCCTCTTATACAGATGAGGTCGGTCGCAGATTTACCGAGAGTAACGGGGCTAGAAGAAACTTAAAGAGAAGATTGTAAGACCTAAAAATCGTCTTACGTTCATGACTATACAACTTTGACATATGCTATCTGGTACCCGTAGAATGTTCCTGTACAACAAGTCTTACCACCGACATCCAAAGACAGAACATAAAAGGGAAAGTCCAGAATCAAATATCTGACAGTCGGGGGTTCTCTAGGACACAAAGGGACTTATGGACCATGAACCGTATCACGGACCGGTACCACCAGTGCGTCGACCGTAAATAGTTTATACATCTACTCTGTGGGCGAACACTGAGAACTGACACCCGACCTCACCTTAAAGGGGACAACATGGAGGTCAAAGAGTAATTGAGACTGAAAACAGTCCGAAACACCGGAGACAATCAGTAAACAATTGCACTCCCTGAACACTTCCACAAGCCTATCTAGAAAGACCTACACAATGATATGTCTCAACTGGTGACTGAGAAGGGTCCTTTTGTACGACGAAGGAAGGGAGGAAAAGGCAACTCGGTAGAAGTCACAGTCAGTGGGTAAGGAAGGACAGAAGTAGTAGAGCCAAAAAGATCAAAGTTCTTAATTAGAATTATTGAGGGACTCATCTCCACGTAGGGTGACACTTGAGGAAGGGTGCAGGTCGACAGTACAACATCGAAAGTCTTAGTCAAATCTTTTCTCTTAAACCATTGCTCGACCACTTAGACGCCGAAACAGAGGACTGTTGGACCAACAGACCGAACCACAGGTCCTCTCTGTAGAAGGTTCGGACGGGGTCACGAAACAGTCCTTACTTCCGAAGTCCATTTACTACAAAAGTAAAATCCTTCAGTGACAGACGAACAAAATCCCTCATCTCGGAACCGTCGGTGTTTGACCAAGTCTAGCCTAGAAGGGTCGGGAATTGGAGAAACACGGAGTCAAAAAGTTCGATATTTTACCCTCATTGCTATATGGATCAAATATCCAATAAGACACATCCCACGACCGTGTCACGGACCAAATACTATTTACGAGACACTCACTAGACGATAATAAATAATAATGACTATAAACTAGAGATTCGAGAGTCAGTGTCCCGACGGGAATACAACTAGTTTGTAACAACACTAGAGTAACACACAGACTCCTGGGACACTGAAGAGTCGAGAAGTTCTCGTTCTTAGTACCCAATCGTAATGTAGCGACAGGAAACATGTCACAGACCAGGTAAGTATAAACAACTTGAACTGACACCCTCCAATCCGAGACAACTGAACCTCTATGACGACAGAACATGGAATAATCGACCACTTACACGTCTCACTGTGCAACCCACTTTCAGTTCACAATCAGCGAGTCAGTGAAGACTGAGACGTTGGGGTACCTGACATCGGGAGGTCCGAAGAGACAAGTACCCTAAGAGGTCCGTTCTTATGACCTCACCCAACGGTACGGGAAGAGATCCCCTAGAAGGACTGGCTCCTAAGCTTGGACCCAGAGGACGTAAGAAATGGTAGACTTGGTAGTGCCTTCGGCTCCCGTAATCTTTCCGACTTCAGACACCAACCGGAAGATTTAGTGACGAAAGGGAGAGGTGATGGGAGTTTCCTCTCAGTCACAAGTGTAAATATTTCGTCTACCAGAAACCATTCTTCTAACATACACACGTACATACACAGATATGTATGATGTACTCATCAATTGTGGCACGTTCGATCCTCCCGTATCATTACCCACTCCCTTTATTGTACTTCGTCGGGAACCTATGTTACTTCTCTAGGTTCCCGGTCTCAAGAGAAATAGCCATATAAAATCGGGGACTCTTTTAGGGTTGTTGAGACAGGTCTCCTCGTAAGGATCTTATTACGAAAGTAAGAGGGAAGTCCTAGACTGCCCTAGGCTTGAGATATGGGTCCGTCGGGTAGAGGACGTGGGACACCAGATGTGCTGACGACGACAAGAGGAGAACACGGAGAATCGCCAGTAGCGGTCAATGTATATGGTAGTGTCCATTCTCTACTTTGACTCTGACGTCTCTGGACACCTGTACCAAAGTGTAAATTAATCCTATTTTAAAATAGGATTAAAATATGGATTAAATTATGGTACGACAGGAAGGTTTCATTCCCGTCAATGAAGTCTCATAGAGGTCCGGAAGAAGTACGTTCAGCTCTGTATTTATTATTCACGTGCACCATTATTTGAGTAGAAGACATCGTAGGTCAGTAGGACGACCCAAACATGGACCGTCTCTTGGACCCCTCACACACAACCCCTCACCCCGTACTCCCACTCCATTTCACCTCGGACCAATGGACGTCTCCACAGAAGGTCTTGGTCTGACACCATAATAAAGATAAAAGTATTTAAAAACGGACAACCCTATCAGAGAAAATGTTTACCGTAAATTCTTTCGAACACCGTAAATTCACACCCTATACCAAAAACAATTAATCTCCGTTTCCATGTCTTTAAAAATAAAATACCATTCTATATTACTTGACTTCCCTAAACGATTCGTCTTTATGTGAAAGTTCTCCAAAACGATCTTACATAAAAGGAGAAATTCGACCTGTATATACTGTAAAGAACTGTAAATCAATTCTTTGTTCCTCTAAAACTAAACTTTTTCTTTCTGAACTCGCAAAGTAATACTTTCCGGTGCTCCTTTACGTAACCAACAAATCTGGCACAATAAGATCATCCAGTCCTTTTTATCTCTAACCGTGGAACGTCTTTAAAGACCCTTCGTTTGTTCATTAGGTAGACAGTATTCTGCAGTATTGATTGTTTTCACCTGTATAAAGAATAATAAATCTTAAACATATCGGAAATCACCTACATCATCAAGGTAAACTGAACACAAAAAAGCACATATTTCAATTTACAATTCTTTAACATAACACAACTCCCTAAAGAGTTTTGGACATACACACACACTATCGTACAAAATTATTTTACAAATGTGTAAATATAAACCGGAACATACTTAATCCATACAATTGAACCTCTACAGGTCGAAGTTCATATAATTGAGGTGATAATTAAAAAAGGGAAAACAAAGTTGTCAAATTAATCTTAGTCAGAGTTTCCGACCGTGTACGAACACTTAAACACGAAAGTATAAAAAGACTGGACACACCAGAAACACCCTCCTTATTCAGTTTGATCTTTACGGTCGCAGACGGTTCGTCATTCAGTTTTACTTTTTCATTTTATTTTTTTATATATGACCATAATTTTTCATTAAAGTATACAAAGTAATTGACATTTTCCTTTTGACAAAGAAATTTCGAAAAAAAGAAATCGATTAATTGCAATTGGACTTACAATGAATTTATTAAGTCGTCATATGAAGTTCAAGACTTAATATTAAAATGGTGACCTACATACTGAATACCTCGAACAGAAAAATAGAAACCCTTAAAACACGATGAACAATACAGACAATATTACTGTTTGTAACTTAAATTTTTTACATATTTTAAGACTATATGGACTTCCTTCATTGTAAAAGACTGTCCTAAAATTTTTAACAAAATAGACAAATACCTTTACCCTTAATATTTCTAAAATTGGTATTCTATATTTTTGTTTGAAGGATCCATACCATTTATACTTCTTAAATTTTTAGAATTTGAGTAATTAAAGTTCATTTACTAATGTATATATTGTAATCATTTGTCATAAGATTATCATATTGAATTATATACTCATCCTTTATGTATTTTAACATAAATAAACGTATAACAAAAGACACACGGAGTATCGTTTGTCACAGTGTATCTTTAAGTGTCAAGTCTGATGTACCTAAACCTACAGTCAAGACGAAAAGGTCACAAAAGTACCCGTTAAACAAGTTGAAAAATTTTAGTGTATATTACTCTAGAAGGGAGAATTGGTTAAAGATTCACACAACATACCACTAATTGAGATTCCTGTATGTTCAATATATACATACGACCCAAACATGGACCGTTTCTTGTACCCTTCACACACATATACATTGACCGCTACTGGCGATTCTCCGTGTCCTCCTCTAGTATGTTCGTCTAGAAATCTTGAAAAAGTAAAACACACCGACTTTGATCTGAATACTTTGCCTGTGGAGGACATAGGGAAGGGGAGTGGAGGACCGGGGTGGTAAGATGGAAGACAGAGACACTCGAACTGAAGTATTTGTGGAATATATTTACCTTGGTACGTCATGAAAAGGAAGGTACTAATTGAATAAGGTAAATTGTACTGTGGGAGTTCCAAGTAAGTACAACGTCATACACTGTCCTGAAGAACGAAAGATTCTGACTTGTGTATACGGTAACATACATATGTGGTGCAAAAGAAGTAGGTAAGTAGGTAGTTATCTGTAAATCTAACAAAGGCTAAGACCTTACAACATTGTGACGTCACTTGCATCCTGACGTTAATAGAAACTAGGACTACAGTTATAAATTGTAAAGACACAGAGTTAAAAGAGTGGACATGCAATCCTTATTATTAACTCAACAACAGTTTACTACACTGACAAATGTAATCTGTTCGATTTCATTAAATGTCTATTTAATAATCTTTTTATCCTTTCGAATCAAAGGATACATATATCAAAAAAAAAAAAAAATACATCAAATTATATGTCTTCACATGACGATCCTACGTCTTTGCATTGGTTCTCTTTTGTATTAATTACTTTTCCATTGTAAATACATCATAGTTTTTTTATAGGTCATGAATCTTTATTATTTTTTATAAGTTCTAAACGTCCATTTTAAAATCACATATAATTTCTTCTGGATTTATTTACCTCTTTATGTGATCCAGGTTCCTATCCTTTTCAATTTCAGTCTCTCCATCGTCAAGGAGGATTTATTAGACATCTATCCTCTTAAAAAGTACTTTGAGTTATTTTACTAGAAATATACTTTCATTTCTTCCTAGTCACTAACTATCCTATGAGGACTTTTTATCACCTCATCCTTCAGAAGATTAGTGGGTTTGACAACTCCGACAACCTTACTCTTGACACGTAGTCTCATCCCTATCTATTTAACTGGTCTGGTTGTGTCATCTTATCGTCGAAACCTTCGTCTGGGTGTGTCTCGAAACCATACTCTGTCTACAGTGTACAGACTAGTCGATCCATTTCTGTCTGGTAACAGGTCAATTCCCTCGACCCCTTTTAGATACACCTTTTTTTCTAATTTCACCCAGACATGAAGTACGGTACAATTTTTTCAGTCGAAACCCATCTAATTTATAATGTTCAGATTTACTTTCACAATTTTAAATATAATCTTTTATAGTATTAGGAACCCTATTCCTCCCTAAAGAATTGATACTGATCTTTTCTTTCCTACATGAAAACTGATTTAATTTTTATTATAGAAAAAGAAATTTTTTACTTCTAAGGATTCCTTTCACTCTTCTGTTCAAGGTGTAATCTTCTGTGATAAGAGTCATGTATACCCGAAGGGACCACCGAGTCTACCATTTCTGAGACGGACGTCACGCCCTCTGGACCCAAATTAGGGACCCAACCCTTCTAGGGGACCTCTTCCCTTTCCGATGGGTGCGGTCATAAGACCGGACCTCTTAAGGAACCTGACATGTCAGGTACCCCAGTGTTTCTCAGTCTGTGCCGACTCGCTGAGTCGTATAGTGTCGTGCTTAAGAGTTATGTATTGGTGACTGTCTCGTAATCTTAATTTTTTATATATGAAATTTTTGATTAGTCACTCTTACCGTGTTTGTCGGGTCAACCTCTTCACCACTCTCCCTGTCCGTAAAGTATTGTCTTCTCTGTGTCCCGGTCCCATGTGCCGTAACCACCACTGCCTCTATGTTTAAGTCTAGCGATGGTATAATACGGAAAAGACAGTCGTTTTTAATTCCGACCGTCACGGTTCATAACTTCTTGTGCACCTAGGTGTATAAAATATGTATGACCCATCCTTACATTCGCCTACTGAGACCCTCCGAAATGGAATACGTCCATTTGTAAGGGTGTCAGGGTGATGTCCCGAATCTCACTCACGGACACTTATAAGTATCGCCGTGAGACGTGTCATCGTCTTCGGACCTTCGCCGGGTTCACGGGTAGTGACTCTCTCACTTACTTATTTACCACTATAATACGTTCTCAGTTTTAATTACTTAATGTCGTTCCACATCGTCACACTCAGTCAGAGTCCTTACATCCACTTTTTTAATTCAGGGTATTTAATGTAAGTAGGACTATAAAAAGAAATATTTCTATTTGTATTGATTTTACTTTGTCGTATGAAAATTACTTTTATACATCCATGTCATTTTGGCATATTCTTTCTTTCGTTTCCCTACTATTTGTGTCCTATTTGCCACTACTAATGGAACCCACTTCCCCAAGAATACACGATTATGTCCGAAAACAGTTCTAGAACGGAAAACAGAATAACTATCCAAGTATCTGTATAATTATTGTTGATAAATTCTTTGATTTATTTCCGTCCGGTGCGAACACACGAACCGAGTCAGTAATCTTACACAGTAATTGGATTCCAACTACTACTTAGGTTATAAAAGAAGTACATTTTGTCAAAGTTTATACATACGCACACATATATATTCTTAACAACTCTCTTAATTTACTGAGGTCTCATGGTCCATATGTCATTCACGAGTCATTGCATTCGATAATAATGCTACCAATAACCATATTAATAGAGAATCGACACGTCTTATAAGGGGACATAATCCCGGTAATGATATGTAGACTTTAGTTTGAACAAACTTCGGATGTTCTTCAATCCATTAACTAGGGTTTAGTTGAATTATGTGCACGTTTTCTATCACGAAGAGAAAAGAAACAAAAGAGGGAAGAAGTGGACCCACTGAGGGTGAAACATCCAGAGTCAAATGACAAAATCTCACATCAGGGAGGTGGAGAAGGGAAGTAATAGGAGACGACGACTAATTGTAAGGTATCACGGACGTTTTGAAACATTAACTGACCGCATTAACTGACCGTAAATGGATAAACAACAGGGACCTGAGCTTCGAGATGTCCCTGCCCCTAATATGGTTAAGTTAAGTGGTCACAAGTAGGTCCTTAGTCATATTCTGGACTGCGTGTCATCCACGAGTCGTCTATGATCCATTTACTTGTCCTTTCCGGAGACAAAACGTTTATCATCTTGAGTAACTTGGGACCTCAATAAAACTTGTATCTGACAATCTCATGAGTTGTGTGTTACCACCATTATCAGAGTTAAGACAGACTTTTATGAGTAACTAAAGACCTTCATCTGTGTATTTAAATAAAGTGATTCCTTTACTTGTCTTTCTCCGGTATCATCTTTACTGACGGAAAGTAGTACGACTTACCATAAAATATGGTAAAGATCTTACTTTTCCTATCCTTTTACGTGACTCAAAAGTCCCGGAGGTCTTACAGATAATCCATTTCTTAATGGACTTTTTCACACCCCGTCCGTCCGAAGAACTACAAAAGTATACAACAAAAGAAGACAAAAAAAATGTTACAAGAAGGAGACACTTTCTGTATCGTAGTAAGAATAATAAAGACTGAGTCTGTACTGAACGAAGTGAAATAGAAAGATTATGAGTAAGTCAATCATCGGTCGACACAGACGGTCTTGCCGGACACACTGAGCAGACAATTGGAGTCAAGGAAAGTCAACGAGGAAATACAGGCTGAGAAACGCTGGGTACCTGACGTCGTAAGGGCCGAAGGGACAGGCAGTAGTTGAGGGTCTCGAACGAGTCTGAGTACAAGCAGTACTTGTCTGGCTCACCACCACCAAACAAGTAAGTCAACACAGACCGAGAAACACTGGGGTACCTGACTTGGACGGTTAGAGGAGACGGGTACCCTGAAGGGTAAGTTCTTTACGACCTTACCCAACGGTAAAGGAAGAGGTCCTCTAGAAGCGTTGGGTCTCTAGTTTGGACCCAGAGGACGTAAAGTCCGTCTGAGAAATGGATGAATCTGTGGACCTTTCGGGGAATTGGATCATCCCCGAAGTGCAAAGAAGACGTTTTATTACCCCACCCGAGCAGAAGGTAGAGATTTTGACTTGGGACTTCGCATGTAAAAGATGTGCGTAAAGAATGCACGTGCACTAGTCACAACAGAAACCGGATAGAGGGAAAATCTCGAGTACATAAAATATTTACCACACTTGTCCAAGATTACGTCAAAGAAGGGACTTCATTACCGACTCCAATAATTTCCGGGGTGGTCGGTCCCTGAAGGGTGAGACCAAGCATGCAGTAGGAAAGACCCACCACGGTACCCACGTACGAGATCGGAACTTGAAAGAAAACGTCTTCCTCGGTTTCCCTTTGACTCTTCAACTCACTATCTCATCCTCTCCGACAACTGAGTCGTCCCAAACCTCCTCTAGACCCAAGACCCAGTCCTACACGACGGTCTATTGTCACACTAGCAATCAAAAACCAGGAACCAAAGGATCGATACGTCAGTTTCCTAAACCGACGTCTATAAATCCTGTGGCACAACGAACGAGATGGTGAGGTACTAAAGTAGACAATTGATAACACGGTCGACTGGAAGAGTCCACAGAAGACCAGAGACGATAGGTCTCCTGACGACGTCCCCGTGTATCCTATGTGTCCCTTTCTGAGTTAGGTACCTACAATTCTCGAAAGATGAACGGTCGATGACGTTTATACAATAGAATTGAAAGTGTAATTGGGATCCTTCATTAAGAATGAGTATAAAATAATCATGTCTTTAACTCAGAATCTCTTGTCTTTATTGAACGGGGTTCAGATCCCGGAAACCCACCGTCTCGGGACTAAGTTTACCCAGAGAAACTCATAAGGAACGGTTTGGGGTGGGAATTGTGACGGAAGAATAATAACTCCTGTTCCTACTACATTATCTTCTCAGCGTCCGAAACTCAAACTCAACGACGGGGTGGTGACTGGTACACTGGAGACCTCCTACTAAATTGAAGAAAGTCGGAGGTAGAGGAACAGACATCGTGATTTGTTTAACACTGTGATTCTCCTATTTTATCTTCGTGCATTTTTTAACAGATTATGTAAAACCGCATGTATCGTCCGTAAGTCATCACCTACGAGAATTAAAAACATATATAAGTATAGTCTGACTTATAATTTCTACTAAAAAAAACGTGTGAACGAGACATACGACGTGATAACATCCATAACAACCACCAATTTTTGACTCGACAATTTTACAGACCAGAGACCATACACTTACAAATACCAATCCATTGTATATTTCAGGTTGTGAAGTCCTATTAAAAAACATAGGTAAAACGTCGAAACTTTTAACTACAGAACTCCATTCCACTGAAAGAATTCAAGATTAGACAACGTAAATTACTTGGTAAATGTACGGGACATTTAATCTAATAAAGGTTTGATAAATGTTTAAAGGGTGTAAATAGACTAAATAAACCGTTTTTAACACTGTCACTCCAATATAAAGTTCATATCGGGATCACAGACTACCTCTTATTTTATCCTTCGTGTATACACACGAGTTAACACAGGTTGAGAAACACTGGGGTACCTGACATCGGATGGTCCGAGGGGACAGGTAACCTAAAAAGTCTGTTCTTAAGACCTCACCCAACGGTAAGGGAAGAGATCCTCTAGAAGGGTTGGATCCCTAGTTTGTACGCAGAGAACGAAGAGGACGTAACCGTCCACTTAAGAAATGACGACTCGACGGACCCTTAGGGTTTTATCCTTCGTTGAGAAAGGTTTTCTATCCTTGTGTAACGACGATCTGATCTAGAGTCACAGAGGAAATAAGAAAGAATACCTTGTAAACCACTAAACGAATACACTGATAATGGTCCACGGAAATCTGGGGATTTTAAGGTGATACCGTTATTAACAAATTGACCTTCCGAAATCCTAGAAAATTCATACTTGTGAAGAGACGTTTAAAACTTTACGGTATCCTTTGTGAAGTTTTAGATTTCTAACTCAAAATGGAGAATCTAGATTTTGTTCTTGTAAGAGGTAGAACGTGGAAGACACAACTTTTATAAAAATTGAACACAAAACTTCGAATAAATGTCGGAATAGAGTAAGAAAACTGGAGATGTAGTCTCTTTTGACATCTTTGTCATCTCCTATAGTAAAACTCAGTTATAGTAACTAACCAAAACTTACAAAACCAAAAATACGTGGTTTAGGTTAATATGATAAAAATAAATGTTGTAGACTACACTGAGGTCTATCGAGTCTCCCAATAAAATACGAAAAACAAGGTGAACGTAGCCATTCGAAACGAAAATATCACGTCACTCATTTCGATCATACTTGGTATCTCGTTGAAAAGACGAGAAAGACGAATTCTTCTTCTATGACACTCCTGAAGGGACCACCAGGTCACCAATTCTTAGGTACAAAGGTAACGTCCCCTGCATCCAAGTTAGTGACTAACCCCTTGATTCTAGGGGACACAACGTGTTGTGATGGTTTTATATTTATTTATTTTTAATTTAAATTTTTTACAAAATTTCTACTTCTATGAGACTGGTAGATCAAGCCGGTCCGACCTAGTGGGAGGATCGGGAAAGTCGGTAACTCTCCATCACTGAAGGGACCTGTTCACTGGTGGGATCAAAAACGGAACGTTTTATTAGACACATGAAGGTACAGTGGTTCAGATTACTCCAAGTACAGAGTAATTGTACTCGGAATCGTCAGATCTACGAAGACAATGAATGCATCCTAACTACTACAGTCAGTTAAACTAAAAGAACTCTAACCTCTCAGTAGGAAAAACTTAATTTTTTTTCAAAAAAAAAAAAAGGGGAACCTTTAAAAGTAAGTATCTTAAAGTGGACATTAGCAACATATTCTTCTTTCCTAGTTTTCTATCTTAATCTATTCTTTCAACTTAATACAGGAACGACGAGGTACGTAAACAAAAAGAATTTTATCTAAAATTTGGAGAGAATAGAGTACAAATAAAAATAGATCTTAAAATAGAAATTGACGACAACGAAGTCTGTGTCAAGTGCTCCCTTTGTACGGGGGATAGTAGGGAGACCCTCCTTGAGTCACAATAGTGAATGGATATAACGTCAAGAGGTAGCAGAAAGCTCATGAATAATACAGGGTGTACAACACGGGAAAGTCAGGGATGTTTTTGGGGATCCCTACGAATACCTATCAGAGTAAAGACAAGTTTACTCCTTGTAATTAAAGTTCTTACAACTGCAATAAAAGAATTTTGGTATGAGGGTTATTATTATTTTTATAACGACATAAAAATTAGTACATATTACATGGTCCGTTTCACGATTTACGAAATATATCCCACAAGATAAATTTCGGAATACCATGAAACTATAATAGGAGTCAAATGTCTACTCTTGTCACGAACTCTATAAGACGCTCAAACGATTCCACAGTGTTCCCCATCTAAGACCAAAATTTTGGTCCGTTTTAACAATTAAGATCTCGAGTGAGTAAAGTTTATTAGTGGCTAGACAATATCACGAGTGAACGGTAGGTAAAACTATGTATTTTCGACACTTAATCTTGATAAGTCCAGAGACTGAGGTTTCTAATAAGAGACACGACACTGAAAACGGGAGGTCAATGGGAACTGCAGGAGGACTATCGAGTCATCCATTTCTTAGGCGGACGTTACGTCCTCTGGGGTCAAACTAAGGACCCAGCCCTTCTAGAGGACCTCTTCCCTATCCGATGGGTAAGGTCATAAGAACCCGCAGGGAACACCGAGTCGACCATTTCTTAGTTGGACGTCACACCCTCTGGACCCAAGCTAGGGACCCAACTCTTATAAGGGACCTCTTCCCTTTCCGATGGCGTGAGGTCATAATACCGGACCTCCTAAGGTACCTGACATATCAGGTACCCCAGCGTTTCTCAGCCTGTGCTAACTCGCTGAAAACGAGAGTGAATGGGAACTGTAGACGTAAGGAGAAATTTTATCTGAAATCCTTGAGTTGAGACTAAATATTGTATCGTAGATACCCTTTGTACCGAAACCAAATGACAACAGGTCCTTACTTAAGGTACCATACAAATCACAGTAGAATCCATATTCAACATCAGGCACCCGGAGGACATAAGTTGATATTTAAGTCAGGAGATAATATACAGACAATCTCACGAAAGAAACAAGTAATCGCCCGTTTCCTTACCTAGTAATCTTATATGGAAACATGTCAAAAACTCAGTCTATAAGTTTTATTGAATAGTCAGAAAAACTCCTTCGAATGATCGTTAATAATATAAAACTAACATTTCCCCTTAAGTAAATCAAGTACATAAGAAGAAAGATCCAACCTTATTAAGAAGTAATAAGGTGAGAACGATGTCATGATACCCACCCTCACTGTCGAGCCTTGTAGATGTTTGTTCAGTGATTTTTTCGATTTTCTACGGTCCTAGGACTACTCGACGGTGGAGGGGGTTCTGGTTACGAGTCCATAGGTTATAGAAGTACATGATAGAAGACAATGTACAGGTGTGTATAATTAAATTACTTCATACCAGTATAGTTTTTTAATGACTCACTTGAAACCTTCCACCTTCTTATCTGAACATTCGTCGGAACGTCGACCCTCAAGAAACACTTCAAGACATAGGAGAGAACAGAAAGACAGAATAGATCTTTCACCCTTACTAAGAGAAAGTATCTGAGCAACACTCCGGATTCACTGAATTACACATTTCGTGAAGTCTGCCTGCCATGACCGGCACCTTATCTGAGACTTTTATAATCAACAAAAATAAAGGAACTCCAGTAAATCATCTAAAGTCAGAAGAGTTCATACATAGTCACAGCAATAAGAGGTTCTTTCTTTTTTGTCAAAACCACAACACGGCAAGGATTATAGTATTACATTTAGTCAACAGTTACTTGACAATAAGACCTGCTCATCTCCTCTGTCCACACCCTTCTTGATGACGTCGACACACTCTCGACCCCACCTTCATGTAAGAGACTTTCGCGGTTTTTCCTCGACATTAAGACTCCCCAGTCCCTCTCCCCCGCCGATAATTCTTATCGAACTGATGGTGTATTTCCCGTCTCCACCGTGAAGTCTATGTCTTAGTATAGAGTTCGACTTGTCTAAACTCTTCACGCCAAACTGACACCGACCTTGGATCCTAAATACCACATCTCATCGTACTAAGTCTCATTTTCGACTCAAAGTCCAAAATCTCCCGGTCTAATTTAACACCCGATATGTAATCTTACGGGCTTTCATCCTGTGTAGATGTTTATTAAGACGACTCCAGTAATCCTCTAGGGGTACTAATGACGTATCCCAGAAGACGGGTAAAGTTTTAACCCTTTCCTCATAAAGTTCCGATACATAACAGTGGGACGAATAAATTGAATATATGGCTCATGTAGTACACTTTACGACCCGATCTACTTCGCGTTCGACCTTAGTTCTAACGGTCCTCTTTATAGTTATTGGAGTGTATTTGTCTACCGTGGTGGAAATACCGTCTTTCACTTCTTCTTGATTTCTCGGAGAACTACTTCCACTTTCTCCTCTCACTTTTTCGACCGAATTTTGAGTTGTTTTTTTGATCCTAGCACCGTAGGTCACGGTAGTGAAGTACCGTTTATCTACCACTTTGTTACCTTTGTCACTGTCTGAAATAAAAGAACCCGAGGTTTTAGTGACGTCTACTACTGAAGTCGGTACTTTAATTTCTACGAACGAAGAACCTCCTTTTCGATACTGTTTGGATCTGTCGTATAATTTTTCGTCCCTAAAACGGCTGTTTCCAGACACATCAGTTACGACACAAAAAAGGTCATCAGTACATGTCTACACTCGCAATCTGGTATTTCTTCCGACTCACGACTTCTTAACTACGAAAACTTGACACCACAACCTCTTCTGAATTCTTAGGGAGGCTGACGTTCCTCTATGTTGGTCAGGTAGGATTTCCTTTAGTGAAGACTTATAAGAAACCTTCCTGACTACGACTTCGACTTCGACTTCGACTTCGACTTCGACTTCGAGGGTTATGAATCCAGTGGACTACACTTCTTGCCTGAGTAATCTTTGCTGGGACTACGAGTCTTTCTAACTTCCGTTCACCTCTTCCCCCACTGTCTCCTGCTCTACCAACCTACCGCAGTGGCTGACCTATCTGTACTCAAATTCGCTCGAGACCCTTTACCACTTCCTGTCCCTTCGGACCGCACGACGTCAGGTACCCCAGTGGTTCTCGGGCTGTGCTAACTCACTGACTTGTTGTCCACTCCCGACGGTGACCGTGTCGCCGTACCTCCAATCTCTCCTGTGTACAAGTCTTTGAACTCCGTCAAAGAAATCCTGACTACTGATCGACGTAAACCCTCGAGACATGCCCCTAAACTTCCACCGACGTCCAACAGACGAGGTCAAGGGATCCCAAGAAGACGTCTTCCACGTAGGTAGTTGACTCTTTCAGTGTCTCTTTTTCACCCACCCCCGTGGGTCCCTCCCATTCGTGTCCCCTTCACCCGAATGGGTATGAAAGAGTACCTTTCAAATGTAAACGTCTCAGACCACGAGTCGTCTCTCCTGTGTGAGACACAGGGGAACTGTCCTGTCCTCTACACAAGTGTACACAAGTGACTTCGTCACTATTCCTTACTCGAGAGGGTCCCTTTTCAGTCAATTGTTACTAGGGATCCGGTATAGTTCATACCCGGCATGAACTCATCTACCCGGTATCGTCTATTTCCCTTCTTGACTTTCTTGTGACTTTTAACTCCCCTCTCACCAAGTGACTCGCCGTTCCTTGTCTTCCTCACGAACCGGTGTCGGTCTCAGATCCTACGCTAAACGGTCACCACCATTTCCCGGACTCTCCCTGCCACAAACCGATTCTCTGTCCCTAGGAAGGAGTACGTCGACAAGCAAAGACAACACAAAGGAAAGAAAATCCACCAATTTTTGTGTTTCCCAAATCATCTTCCGTCAGACTCGCGGAACCCTTTCCTCATAAAGTTCCGACACATAACAGTGGGACGAGGACACAGGCCGCCATCAGAGGACACCGGCCGCCCATACGGGAAACTACATCTGCCCGTCCACGTGGGACATCCGACGGGAGGAAGGGGGCCCAAGACCTCGAATTCCTTTGAGTCGTAGACCCGATGTACCTACTACCCGTGTCTGAACAGAACTCAGACGACCGGGGTCTCTCCCGTCAAAGTCATCGTGCCATCCAACCTTCGTCGCAGTGGAGTGTTATTTCCACTCCGTGTACAACCACGACAACAAAGGTCCACAAACAGTGGTTCCCCTCGTTCTTTCTTCCACCATTCAACTTCTTTTCAAAATCTTCTACCTCTTTTACACTTGCATGGATATCCGACCTTCGTTTTTCGGCACCTCTTCATCTAAATTTCGAAATTTTACTCTTAATCAACCATCGTCCGTCAGGACCTCACCTCCACCCCTTCCTCACCGTCTCTCATGACACCCTGAGCTCTGTTTAAACCCACTTGACTACGAAGAAACAGTCCAGTCTTCGTCGATACTTAACCAAGTTGTCTTTCTTCCCGTCCCAGTGTTTACAACCGGAAGGAGATTAGACACCTTATTTTCTGTACCAATATCAAAATACCCTCATTAATCGACAGAAAAAGTCGTCATTATAGTATAACTTCTAAAAATCATGGGTATTCGTACTGATTCTTTTTTTTATGTGCCCTTTTACGTAACACTTGTAACGGAAATAGGTCGGTCAAGTCGTACACCTGACCAGAGACCTGGACCGTTTGTGTCTCAATTCTGACCGACATGGGTCCCCATCGAGTGGTCCGGTCCTTCAAGGGATCCTAGAAAAGTCTCTTGAGTCTCTTCGACGAGGGGAGACGGGGTATTCAACAAGAAGGCTCTTGGTCGGTCGTGAGACAGAGGGAGTCAAGGAGGGTCGTCCAGACACTCGTCAACCACTCCTTCTCGGGTTCGCGACACCCGTGGACCCTAGGTCCATGGAAGGAATGGGGGTAAAGTCGACTGACTCCTATTCGTATGTGTCGTCGTCCTGTAATCTAGATCGTCCAGGACGATTCGTAATTATACGTCCAAATCGGACCGTAATTACTTATTTACTACAACAATGTAAAAATCACACTTGTCACCGTGTTACCCTAGAAGTTCAGGTAAAACGTCACCTGATTGAAAGACGAGGTGACCGACTTAGATTTTCTTTGTTCATATTTAATTTCGGGATGGACGTCCTTGACCCACAATGAAGCGGACGGGTGTCCCACCGTCTTCGACTAGTCGAAAGGAAGTTGAGTTTGCACCATCTAGAAGACGAAAAAATTTGATTTGTTTAGTTCTTATTTATTTTTGAAATTTTTTTTCAATGACAATTGTTTCCTCGGACGTTTACAATTGGAGAGGACTAAATAACTTTATCACTAATTAGGAATTCCTTATGGAAGACGTCTTTACTCTAGGATGTTACACATGTGGATTTGTTTAATCTAACTACTCGATAACAAAGGTAGTAACGGGGACGATCCAAGATGGACTAGCCACCACCATATGGGTAGTATCAAACACCGTAGTGACGTCGTCGTTTGTAGTTCTTAATGCCGTCAGCCGGGTTACGTGGGATCACTCATAAGTCACAAGAGAAACATGGACTCAACCAACGAAGGGGAACTTGACAAAGGATCCTTGATTTCGAATCACGTTGAAAAATTTGTCAAGGAACTGTATACCTCGTAGACTCGACCAAGAGGTAAAAGAAAGGATCAACGACCTACCGCACCCTTGGGAGGAACCCTCGGAAGATGCCCGGGCGGTCGAAGTAGTGAAAACATTTGACATACATGAAAGAGTCGTATAAATAAGTCAACTTTTCTGTAGGACTCGCGTTTATACTCGACTTCCTCGGGTGGCTCCTCGTCGTCGCCGACCGTCGGTTACTTTTGCCTCTTCAGTCAGTAGTCCTGAGGTACAGAGACAGGGAGTAGAGGTGTAGCCGGGACCCTTTGCTTGTGTGAAAGGTACGAGTCGAAGACCCCCGGTCGGAATGGAACGAGAACATACAGTGGGACACCTACAAACCCCGGAACCGACAAAGAAACATAATGGGAAACCTAAACCAAAAATCGAAGAAAAAACCTCGGTGCACAAACTCGGAGTCACGCAAGTAGCACCAAGTGGTAACACAGTTGTCCCTCCTACAGTCCGAGCGTACCTAGTACTGAACGACGGGTCCTGCCTCACGGATAAGTCAGGTCCAGTTGCACGTCGGGGGGTCGAGGTCGCCCGGCTCACCCCTCCGAGGGTTCACGTGGTTGTCGTCGCGTCTTAGAAGTACGTGTTTGTTCTCACGAAGCTCGAAGTTTTTGAGGAGGGTCCCGACGTTTAATTGGTTGAACGTCCGACGGCGCCGGGTCACGGTGTGGTTAAGGGATGGAAACTTACGGTGCGGAGTCGAGCTGTTGTCAGACTGTCTTGTAAGTTACCTGTTACTATAATTTTACGTACACCGCGGAAATCTTCAAGGTAAAGCTTGTTTATACGTGGGTCCGGCGGTAGTATTTTTGTCTTCATTTCCCGTGGCCCGGTCGTCTGAGTGCCAGGAGTCTCTTATACGGATGCTACAGGGGTGCTCGCACCTTCCGTCACACGTCTTACCGGACGGCTTTTCAGCCGACCCGTCATTACTTCCTGTGAGAGCCTCAGCCTCCCGCATGAATCGGATGTCTCTCTCTGTCATGTTGGGGGGGGTTGTTCTATCGTCACTACGGACATCGTGCGAAGGGTTTTCGTCGTCCTTAAAACTTTTCGGACAAAGTTGATCATCATTTTTTCTACGCCATTCCTTCGGTTGACATCAACTTGAACTTTCAGTCGTCTTCAGAATACCGGACTTGAACCGGTAAGTCTTGCCTGGTTAGTTTTCGTCACCCGTCCTCCCTGGGAACGACCCATGTCTATCGTGACCGTTACACTCCTGACCCAATACCTTTGTGCTTTGATGACACATCTCAACCACCCGAAGGACCCATTCTTTGGGTATATTTGACACTATCAGTGTAAGGAAATTCGATACTTGTACATTTTCGTCTGACAAATGTCGGTGGAATCCCTAAGTTTTCTTAAAACTTATTTGAAAATTCAAAACCTAAAACACATAAAATATAGGGGGTTCACAACGAAAAAATACTTAAAACCTTTTTCCGGGATTTTGTCACAAAATGTACAGTTTCGTGGTCGTTCTGTAACCCTTAGACTTTACATTAAAAGAACTTTAGACATTATAGATGAATTGCAAAGTCCGAACATAAATTATGTTATTTATCCACAAACAGTAACACAGTCAGAATTGTAAAAATGTAAAATGTCAGGGTCTTCGTAAATCAAGGTTAAATTACTTCAAACACGTAACCCTATCAAATTGGACTTAATATGTATTTAGTTAATAGTCTAAAAAATGTACTAGTCGAAGTGACTACTACCGTACATTTAGTTTACCGAAGACCTCACTACATTAAATATTTATGATAAAATTCATGACATTCAAAAAAAAAAAATTAGAGTGTTAGAAAAAACTTTTACGTTTACGGATTTTTGAAGGATTTAATGGAATAAAAGTGGGATAGTGAAACCAGAATAATTATGATGAAAAAATATAAAAACACCGAAAAGTCACCAAATATATAACCAAATGAATAAGAAAAAAAAAGTTTGCAATAAAAAAACGAAAAATTTTTTTCATAAACAAACCGACACGACCCAGAGTCAACACCGTACACCCTAGAAATCAACGATAAACCGAAGTGACCCAGAGTAAAGGTCGTACGTTCTAGAAGTCAACACCGTATGTTTGAGAAATCAACGCCATACACCCCTAGATCAAGGAACCGGTTCCTAATTTGGGTTTGGGAGACGTGATCCTCCTTTTCAGAATCGGTGACCTGGTGGTGGCTCTAGGGACAACAAAGAATAATTAACTTCATATTAAACTGAATGTTATAATATAATCAAAGTCTAAAAATATGTAATGTTTCTGTTACTAGTGGTGTCATTCAGATCGATGGTAAACAGTAATATTTTCGTGAATTTTATAATAACTAAGATAGGGAATATGACATGTAACGTAGGGGTATTGAATGAACACAAAATTGACTTTCAAACACGGAGAATTAGGGAAAGGGTACATACTTGGACTTACTTCTTCTCAATAGTATGTTCCAAGTGTAAGTAAATAAAACCTAAGAAAACACAACCGTTAACGAAACAGGAATTTGTCCATTTCAACGAGTCCAAGTACGATTTCACGATTAAAAATTTAAGGTAGGGTTCCCGTTTTTGTCCAGACTAGGTCTTCAATAGTAACCAACAACTACGTGGGGTCAGGAATAGACAGAAAACAGAGGTCAGAGTGACGTCAGGAAGGACGTTTTCAATCTACCCAGAAGAGACTGACGGAATGCGTACACGAATGGAGCTATGCGTTCTGTTACGGACTTTTCTAACCGTATCGAATCTGGACAAAAACCGTCGTCAGAGTTCCAAACTTAGTCTAATCTAAGTTTTCATAACCCACCGGTTCTTCAAGGAAACCAAAAGTTCATTTTTATCTTCTGTGTAAAATTTAAAAGTAGTTCTTGAAATAATTTGTTGTATAAGTGACAAAACAAGATGATGGAAGACGGTAAAAAGTCCGCTGAAGTGTCAAGATAGAAGGGAGTTAAAAAATAGAAGAACTCGTTTCTTGACAACGTCCACGGAAAATGTCAGAAGGTCCCTTACCTTTAACAAAAAGTAATTCTTTTGACATTTCTAGCTTTATTTACCTGTAAACTTCCGCGTTACAGACCACTTATACCACCTACTTAGTCTTGACATCGTCAAAAACGGACTAATAGTCACGAACTAAACTTATAAAACTCACACAACCAATGGAGAGTGTACCATATTGTAGCTAACAAAAGATAACGACAGAGCTAACGATAGTTAAAGTTCACCAAATGGACTGGCACCTCGTAATAGATAGTTCTTTAGAGGTCGTACTTTGAAGTGATTGGTGAAAACTGTGTCAGTCAGTGTCGTGGAAGAGGTATGTGATGTGTTTAGAACAAAACGCAAAATTAACGCAAAAATGACCAGAACTTTATTATTTCGTATTATACGTCTTTTACAACGAACAAAAGAAGGTAGAAGTTATAATTTTACCGATGTCTTTTTAGGTGTTTAAAACATTTCAAAAACATTTTACGTACGACTATTCTGTTGACAGTGTTATGTTGGATGTTTTAACAAAACTTACTCCAATTTCCTCGGTAGGATCCTTTTTTGACTTGGTTGGAAAACAGGTTGTGTCATATACAAGTTCTTTACGATTTTAGTTCTTCGAACTATTTGGAGTTTTGACTCTCTGAGTCTTAAAAGTACGTAGTTCATTAAGAGTGTCCCCTACTGTCCGTTAGTGAGTAATACCACTTTTACAAGTGAAAAGTAACTCAGTGATGGAATCTTTATTTAATAAAACAGAATTATTTTGACCATCAAGATATATCCGGAAAACAATCGACAACCAAAATTTTTTTGTAAGTAAAACCACCCCTTTTCCGTCAACTCACTTATTTAAACCATGGACAAGTAAATTGATGAAGGACCGGGTCCCAGAGGTCCATTCAACTATTTAAACACGTCCTAATACAAATCTTTACTGGTTCTGTTTGATTATTCTTTACCTTATTTTTTAAGAATAAATAAACTTAACGATAAATTTAAAACGAGACAATAAAACGTTATACAGTAGGGTTACAAATTAGACAAAGAAACTGGGTATCTAGTTTATCTTTTTGTTGAAAAAAGACGAAAAAGGAAGGAGGTGTCCTTCACTCTTCAACGGGATGGACGTTCACAAGTGAGAAGTCATTCGTGAAAAATTAAATTTGTATCGAAAAACATCCATTGTCTTCTTTCTCTTCGGACCTTGAACCTCTCAACCTCTGACCTCTCTTTTAAATCTTACTTTACTTCTAAGGTGATTTTTATAAGTCTCACAAAACTACGTGTTTCGTATCCACTATTCGTTACTGAATTACGGAATATAAGAATCATAAACCTAACTTTAAACTACAAATGTTTATTCATTTATTTTGTAACGTAGGAGACGTAGAACAGAATATTTTCTGTTTAGAAACTGAAGAACGATTAACTCTAAAGAGACAAAAAGTATCTTAATATTTCAGAATTCTATGCAAAGTCAAAAGAATTCTCTAGTCCAGTAAGTAAAAAGAGTAAATTTTAAAAATCGTTGACTCCGAGATTCCCGAAGACTGGACGACTTGTACGGTCGTCCAATGCAGTGTAGGTCCTGGTCTAGACACAAGGGACTACTACCGGTGACACAAAACGTGTAACTGACGAAGACACTTCCGTTTATGATAACGAGAAGTGTCACAGATGATCGATATTAAAATGATCTGAAGAAAGAGTAAGGATTATAATACTCAATTAAAGTATAAAACTTTCACTTTCAACGAGTCAGCACAGACTGAGAAACGGTGGGGTACTTAATATGTCAGGCACCTTAAGAGGTCCGGTCTTATGACCTCACCCATCGGAAAGGGAAGAGGTCCCCTAGAAGGGTTGGCTCTCTAACTTAGGTCGAGAGGGAGTAACGTCCGTCTAAGAAATGGTCGACTTGGTGTTCCTTTCGTGGTATTATTCCATATTAACCAATATAAGTTGAATTTCTTTGTATACGAAATAAAGTATTTTTAAAAAAGATTTTTAGACAATGCATGATACATTCCATACATTATCCGTATAATATATATATATACATACACACACACACGTATATATATATGTGTATATATATTTGAATGTGATCACATACGATTAGATAAAAATCCATTGTCTAAACTCACACATAAAAACACTAAATACATGCACACATTTACAATTGTAAAGTCTAACAATGATCCACCGTTGATTAAAGATTTAGAGTCCGATAAAACATGTACATTGAATTAAATTGATGTAGATACCAATTAGATGAATATATTTATTCATATGAAAATATTTCTTCCGTTAAATACACATCTACGATTCCAAATCCAACATAAGAAATAACTCTTTATTGTTACAATTTTGTAAATCTAGATACACAAAGTCCGTAAATTAAGTTTAGGGGTTTGACTTCAACTAACTCTGGTATTTTAACTCCTTAATTTTTTTAATTGACTTACGTAAACTACGTCCTTAATTCGATTTAGTAGTTCCTTTCACTACGTATGTGTCGTTAGTCTTCAAATTTTGTTTACAATTAAGACAAAAAGGAAAGTATAAGGGTCTTATTAATGAAATTATAAGTGAAGTTTCGAGAATCGATTCTCTACTGAACTAATAAATATTGATGAATACTATAAAAGGTCTGCATTCAGTAAGATAGTCAAAACGGTTAAAACTGTATAAAAGGGATTTAAATGTAATTATGGTAGTAGACCCAGTTGAGTGTAAAAGGGTGACTTTGTATTTTTATTTGGTTATCTAAATAAACATATTTATTTCGTGAGGACTTTCTTAACACATTGATATTCAAACAACCATCATTCTTTAGAGATTGAGACTACGAACTAAAATCTGTTTCTACTCTAACGTTATTCTAAAAGAAAAATTTTCAAGTATAATTAACTTAGAAGAAGGGTTGGATGGACGTCCAAAGGTCAGATCTTGATAGGTAATCTTCGAAGTTCGGTCACCATCAAAACTTTAAGACCTCTGGAGTTAACTCTTTGTGTTCACTTTATAAGTGAACTAGTAACATCCAATTATCAGGAAGAAAGATCGAAGAGACCATATAGCACGAGACACAAACTGCTTCAGAGTCCGTCGGACACCAATATCCAAAAAAAGTCGGAGAAGTCACCCTTGTAGTCACGGAGTTTCCACCTATGATTTGCACTTGAATGTCCTGGTATAATAATTCTTTGGGGGTAAATATTCCAGTCGCTACCAGGGGATAGAAACGAATATCTCAATCTACGAATCTTAATTAAGGACCGGTTTTGGAACAATTTGAAAACAAACTTTGCGTGTGACAGGACACAGTACACATATTTTATCATAAGTTATTTTCCTTTGTCAAGTTAGACAACAGACGATGATAGTAGATCAAACTCATCTATGACTACTTCCGAAACTAGTCTCATAAGGTTCATATAAGTTTTTCAAGTTTTAGAAAAGTCTCCCGAGTAAAGGTTTATCCACCAAATTTATTTATTAAGTCGATTAGTGTAAAAGGCAAAACATTTGTAACACAAGTAAGACAGAACCGTATATGATAACTACTGTAAAACACACATGTCTATTTAACTTACAAGACACACGTTTATGTACGTTCAATACTAACGAACGTTTCGGTCCATGTGAGTGTACGTGGTTGAGTCCAACTTCTAACGCCGATCCTTCCATGAAGTGCACTTTCGTCACTTGGGGTCAAGATTCGTCCATAAAACAATAGTCACAAGCAAGGAAATACTTTGATTCATTTTTACAATTAAATCACCAGTTGGTACTAATTGTTATAAAAATGGCGAATCAAAAAAATTTAAAAGTACAACTTAGACCCACTTGAAAAAAAAATTTATATTTGAATAAATAAAATTAACCTCCGAATAATGAAATGTTATAACATAACCAAAACGGTATGTAGTCGTACTTAGGTGGTGCCCACATGTGTACAAGGGGTAGGACTTGGGGGGAGGGTGGAGGGAGGGATATGGTAGGGGGACCCAGTAGGGTCACGTGGTCGGGGTTCGTAGGACATAGTACGTAGTTTGGACCTGACCACTAAGCACAGTATAAACTTCAATATATACAAAGTTACGGTAAGAGGGTTTAGTCGGGTGGGAGAGGGAGAGGGTGTCTCAGGTTTTCAGACTAGATATGTAGACACAGAAGAAAACGTCAGAGCGTATGTCCCAATAGTAATTAGAAAGATTTAAGGTATATATACGTAATCATATGACATAACCACAGAAAGACCGTATGAAGTGAGACATATTATCCGAGGTCAAAGTAGGTGGAGTAATCTTGACTAATTTACATAAGAAAAATTTACCGGTTCATTATGAGGTAACACATATACATGATGTCGAAAGAATAGGTAAGTAGACGACTATCTGTAGATACAACGAAGGTACAGGACCGATGATATTTGTCACGACGCTACTTGTAACCCCATGTGTACAGAGAAAGTTAAGACCAAAGGAACCACACATACGGGTCGTCACCCTAACGACCCAGTATTCCGTCAAGATAAAGGTCAAAAAATTCCTTAGAGGTGTGACTAGAGGTATCACCGACATGATCAAACGTAAGGGTGGTTGTCACATTCTCCGAAGGGAAAAGAGGTGTGGGAGAGGTCGTAAATAACGAACATCTGAAAACCTAGCGTCGGTAAGACTGACCACACTTTACCATGGAGTAACACCAAAACTAAACGTAAAGAGACTATTACTCACTACAACTCGTAGAAAAGTATGCAAGCAATCGGTAGACATACAGAAGAAACCTCTTTACGGACAAATCAAGAAACCGGGTAAAAAACTAACCCAACAAATAAAAAGACCTTAACTCGACGTATTCAACGAACATATAAAAACTCTAATCAACAAACAGTCAACGAAGTAAACGATAATAAAAGAGGGTAAGTCTTCCGACAGAAAAGTGGAACGAATATCAAAGGAAACAACACGTCTTCGAAAATTAAAATTAATCTAGGGTAAACAAATAAAAACGAAAAGAAAGGTTATAAGACCCTCCACCCAGTATCTCCTAGGACGACACTACATACAGTCTCACAAAACGGGTACAAGAGGAGATCCTCAAAATATCAAAGACCAGAATGTAAATCTAGAAATTAGGTAAAACTCAAATAAAAGTACACGCCACAATCTTTCACAAGATCAAAGTAAGAAAATGTTCACCAACGGGTCAAAAGGGTCGTGGTGAACAATTTCTCTAACAGAAATGAGGTAACATATAAGAACGGAGGAAACAGTTTCTATTCCACAGGTGTCCACACACCTAAATAGAGACCCGAAAGATGAAACAAGGTAACTAGATACAAAGACAGAAACACGGTCATGGTATGACAGAACCACTGACACCGAAACATCATCTCGGACTTCAGTCCGTCCAACTAAGGAGGTCAAGGTAAGAAGAAAGAGTTCTAACGAAACCGATAAGCTCCAAAAAACATAAAGGTATGTTTAACACTTTAATAAACAAGATCGAGACACTTTTTATAGCATCCTTCGAACTATCCCTAACGTAACTTAGACATCTAACGAAACCCATCATAGGAGTAAAAGTGAGATAACTAAGAAGGTTAGGTACTTGTGCCATATAAAGAGTTAGATAATCACTGGAGAAACTAAAGAAAGTGGTCACAAAATTTCAAAAGATATATATCCAGAAATCAAAGAAATCCATCTACACAAGGATTCATAAAATAAGAAAAGCAACGTTACCACTTACCTTAACAAAGGAATTAAAGAGATAAAAGAGTAATAATCACATATCCTTACGTTCTCTAAAGACACACGACTAAAATATAGGACGTTGAACTGACATAAGTAACTAGTAGAGATCATTAAAAGACCACCTCAGAAAATCCCAAAAGATACATCTCCTAGTACAGTAGACGTTTGTCACTCTCAAAATGAAGAAGAAAAGGTTAAACCTAAGGAAAATAAAGAAAGACGAGACTAACGACACCGGTTTTGAAGGTTTTGTTACAACTTATCATCACCACTTTCACCCGTGGGAACAGAACAAGGACTGAAATCCCCTTTACGAAAGTTAAAAAGTGACAACTCCTATTACAAACGACACCCAAACAGTATATATCGAAAATAATACAACTCCATACAAGGAAGATAAGGACGAAAGACCTCTCAAAAATAGTATTTACCTACAACTTAAAACAGTTTCCGAAAGAGACGTAGATAACTCTAGTAGAATACCGAAAATAAAAAGTTAAACAATTACACCACATAATGTAACTAACTAAACACCTATAACTTCTTAGGAACGTAGGGACCCTATTTCGGGTGAACCAGTACCACATACTAGAAAAATTACACAACAACCTAAGACTAACGATTTTAAAACAATTCCTAAAAACGTAGATACAAGTAGTCACTATGACCGGACATCAAAAGAAAAAAACACCGTAGAAACAGTCCAAAACCATAATCCCACTACCACCGGAGTATCTTACTCAAACCTTCAAATAGAAGGAGACGTTAAAAGACCTTCTCCAACTCATACTATCTACAATGGAGAAGACATTTAAAAACCATCTTAAGTCGACACTTCGGCAAACCAGGACCCGAACACAAACAACCTTCTAAAGACTAATGTGAAAGTTAAAGACACGAATACTACCCAGACAATTCTAAAAGATAAAGAATAACCAATTCAAAACCTTTCAACATGAAAAGATTCTTAAACAGGTAAAGAAGGTGCAACAGGTAAAATAACCGTATATTAACGACTATTATCAGAGAACACTAGGAAACATAAAGACACAACAGATAACACTAGAGAGGTAAAAGTAAAGATTAAAATAACTAAACTAAAAAGAGGGAAACAAAGAACTACTCAGACCGATTATCAAACAGTTAAAATAAATAGGAAAGTTTCTTGGTCGAAAACCGAAACAACTAAAAACGATACCAGAGAAAACAAAGAAAACGTAAATAAAGACGGGATTAAAAATTCTAAAGAAAGGAAGATGATTGGGACCCCAAGAAGTAAAGAAGGAAAAGATCAACGAAATCCACATCTCAATCCAATAAATAAACTGAAAAAAGAATAAAGAACTTCATTCGGACAAAACGATACTTGGAAGGGGAATCGTGACGAAAATGCACAGGGTGTCCAAAACCCAACAACACAAAAGTAAAAGTAAGTAAAGACACGTATAAAATTAAATAAAAGACTAAAGAAGACACTAAACAACCAATAAGTCGTCGCACAACAAGTCGGAGGTATACAACCTTAAAAATTATCAAAAAGAGGACATTAACTCTAGATTAGAATTACGTAACACCAGTCTTTTCTACGAACCTTACTAAAGTCAAAAAAACTTAAATGGTTCTGATCTAAATGTTGTGTCCCACACTAGATAGGACCTCTTCCAAGACACCCGAGAACTCTTTTTTCCACTTTAAGTAACAAAACCCCACTTACAGGATATCTATAGTTAATCCAGATTAACCAGATAACATAGTAAATTTCAAACGCAAAGAAACAATTAAAAGACAAATCAACTAGACAGGTATCCACACTCACCCCATAATTTCAGAGGGTGATAATAACACAACAACAATTAAAGGGGAAAGTATGAACAATCGTAAACAGAATGTATAACACCACGAGGATACAACCCACGTATATATAAATATTAACAATATCGAAGAAGAACCTAACTGGGAAACTAGTAATACATCACAATTCGGAAACAAAATTTCAGATAAAATAGACTATACTCATAACGACGAGGAAAGAAAACCAGAGATAAACGTACCTTATAGAGAAAGGTCGGGGAAGTGAAAGTCAGACATACACAGGGGACAAAACTCCACTCAGATAATTTCTGTCACATATATCCCCAGAACAAAAACATAGGTAAGTCGGTCAGAAACGGAAAACCAACCCCGTAAGTTGGGTAAATGCAAATTCCATTAATAATTATTCACACTAGGGCAACGGTAAATGAAATAACAAAACCCAAGCTCAAATATGTGGGAAAAACACAAAGGACAGATCTCTTCTAGGAAATCGTAAACAACCTCTCGACCAAACCACCACGACTTAAGAGAGTCGAAAACGAACAGACATTTCGAAAACTAAAGAGGAAGTATAAACTTACTCTAGGGACGACCCATGTCATTAGACCCGACATCTAATAAAAGAAAGTAGTGAAATTCATACAGAACGGTAAGGGAGGACCGAACTTCTCAAAGACAACTTTCTAGTCGACAATAGGAATACCCTTAGGGGAACACACAATAAACAACAAAAAGGGAACGACGAAAATTATAAACAAGAAATACAAACTAGAAACAAGTAAACTAATTATACATAGAACCTCACAAAACGGAACCCAAATAGGACAAACCCTGAGAGACACAAAGAACCTGAACCCACTAATAAAGGAAGGGGTAAAATCCCTTCAAAAGTTGATAATAGAGGAGTTCCTAAAAGAGTACCAGAAAGAAAAACGGAAGAAGAAGACCCTGAGGATACTAAACTTACAACCCCGCAAATTGTAACAGGACCTCCAGAGACTCTAACAGGAGTAAAGAACATTAAGTAAAAAGAAAAAAGGAGAGACTAAGTAAAAAAAGACAGTAAGATAGAAGATGAAGTGACTAGGATAGAAGACGGAGGCAAAAAGATGATAAACAACGGAGGTCTCACAAAAAATAGAGTAAATAACGTAATAAGTAATATATGACTGAGAAAAAATAAAGAGGATCCAGGAACAATTTGGAAAGAACGTAGAAGAGTCAGGAACAGAGGTCCGATAAATAGACACTAAGGTAAAACTAAAGTTCTAAAACCTAGTAAAAAGTGAGTAATAAACCTTAAGAAAGAGTCCATCTAAGGGATAGAGAAGGAGAAACCAAACCAAACCATCCGTAAAGAGGACAAGGAAATGGACGACCCATAAGGAGACAGAGAAGTAGGACAAATATAACGACACAAACCCCACCGGAAAGACATAAGACCTCAAACACTTCAAGAGAAATAATACCTCAAAGGAGCGACACCCACCCCAACATGCCCACCGAACACTTCCAAAGGACCGATCCCTTCGAACACAGTCACAAGACCACCCACCTCAACCTAAAGAAGAGAGACCTCACGTCACTTCACAGGTCATTACTCAATACTCTACAGTCACCCAAACCTCACTGAAACCCGTCGGACATATAACTTCGAGTCCCGACACAAGGACACAACGACCTCTTAAACGTACCACACAGAACGAGACCTTGAACAACCGGGAACCCACCACGAACCAAAGTCACATCCATACGTCCACAAACTACTCGAGGACAGCTAATTACAAGGGACCTCAGTCCTCAAGAGACCACAAAAGTCCTAAACCTGAATTCGGAGGACGAAGACCAAAATCAGAATAAAAATGTCATCAGAGTTCTGAAGAGGAAGATATGTCGTGGTAACTATTTTACAGATCCAATCTTTACTTTTCAAAGAGGTGTCACTCCCTGTGGGTCTCTCCAAGTGTCCCAATGTACCTCTTCTCTTCTCCCTCCCCCCTCAATCTCCACTGGGTCTACTCTACTCCACCTTAGTTTTCTCCTCTCTCGTTCGATCAGTCATTAGTGAAGGAATACACGTGAGGTGTCAGACCTGGTGAGTCTCTACAAGTGCCTCAATATGTCTCTTCTCTTCTCCCTCCTTCCTCTGTCTCCACCGGTCCTCCTATTTCACCCCTTACTTTTCCTCTCTCTGTCTAGGTCAGTCATTAGTCAAGGGGTTCACAAGAGGTGGTAGACCTTGTGTGTTTCTCTAAGTGTCTCAACACATCTCTTCTCTTCCCCCTCTCTCGTCTATCTCCGCTGGACCACCTCTTTTACCTCTCAGGTTTCCCCCTCTCTCGTCAGTCCAGTCATTAGAGTGAGGGTTCATTTTTACCCATGACTTCTAACCCAAGAATTTCCATGTTTTAACTATTGTTTATGGTTTCTCGTTTCTAATTTTTAGATCTCATCTCCAACCCAAAAGTTTTTATTATGTTATAATTTCTTTTTCAGTGTTTTTAGTATTTATATATACATATATATACTTCAAACGAAATTTTTTATCCCAGAGAGAAAAAAACCGTTTCATTATCATCCAATATTTTTACTTTTAATTTCTTCATTATATCCTGAATTTTTAAATTTTTTTTAAATTTTTTTCTTACTATCATTTTTTATCATTTTTATATAGATCCTGAAAGAGACCACCACAACACCCGTCACACCCCAGTCAAGTAAAAATCTATCAAGGAACCAGGCCGAATATAAAGAGTTCTAGATATCCGGGGAAAGATACATCAGCCATGATTACTGTCCCAAAATTAGATAACGTGGACAGGGAAGGTTCCGCCAAGGGAGACAAAATCGAAGAAGACAAACGACCAGAGAAGTCACAGACTAAGGGCGGGACTGTGTTTCCCCCGCCACCACCTGTGAAAAATTACGAGTGAACAAGTCAGCGCGACACCCCTTCCTCCCTGTGACGTTTGTTTACTGTGACCGCACACGAGCGTCACAGAGCCCGTGTGACCCGGACGGGGGCGAGAGCCACGCACACGGGAGGGACGGGTGTGTCGAGTCCGAGATCCAACGAGGCGGCCCTTGGCAGGCTCCGGTCGGGACCCGACGTACGTGGAGGGTCCAGATTCGGCGAGGCCAATTCCGTGAACCCATCAGGAGTCTCCGCGTCTGAGCCAACCCGGGTGCAAAACACGGGAAGGGTCCAGACTCGTCGAGTCCACTACTCCACAAACCACTCACGTCACCGACGCTGAATAGCGGAAGGGCCAGGTACAACCAGCCAAAAGACCCACATGTCGACCGCGTGGAAGAGTCCACCTACAACTGACAGGTCTTGGGGTTCTTCAGAATCAATCGTTTCTTCGGACGAACGTCAAACCATCTATTACAGAGAGACCCCGACGCTAACGGGGGAAGGCCGAGACCGACGGAAACTGGCCTCCCCCTACCAGACGTCGGCCAATAGAGACAAGTCAGGAAACANCTGTGACCGCACACGAGTGTCACAGAGCCCGTGTGACCCGGACGGGGTCGAGAGCCACGCACACGGGAGGGACGGGTGTGTCGAGTCCGAGATCCAACGAGGCGGTCCTTGGCAGGTTCCGGTCGGGACCCGACGTACGTGGAGGGTCCAGATTCGGCGAGGCCAATTCCGTGAACCCATCAAGAGTCTCCGCGTCTGAGCCAACCCGGGTGCAAAACACGGGAAGGGTCCAGACTCGTCGAGTCCACTACTCCACAAACCACTCACGTCACCGACGCTGAATAGCGGAAGGGCCAGGTACAACGAGCCAAAAGACCCACATGTTGACCGAGTGGAAGAGTCCACCTACAACTGACAGGTCTTGGGGTTCTTCAGAATCAATCGTTTCTTCGGACGAACGTCAAACCATCTATTACAGAGAGACCCCGACGCTAACGGGGGAAGGCCGAGACCGACGGAAACTGGCCTCCCCCTACCAGACGTCGGCCAATAGAGACAAGTCAGGAAACAAGACACGCGCCCGGACCGCCACAGAATCCAATCCCGACCGAAAAGTGTACCATCGATAGGGTGTCAGACCAAACGATCTGGTTCAATCAAGGGAGTCTAACGGGAGCCCCGTCAGTCCGGCCCAGGAATGAAATTCGTTACGTCGGGAACGGAGGGACGGGTCGGGGTGAACGGTCGTCGCCCACGTCCACAGACACCACGAAGAGGTGACCCCCTCAATGGCAACCCGAGTATTAGACACCCAAAATTAACAAATAAATAAAAGGGAGGATCAATACAACGGGAGACACCAAAGTTCCGAGAGGTGTCTGAGTTGTCACTCTCACAAAGGATCACAAATCTTTGAAGAGAGAAAAATTCTGAGGGAAGGGCCCTTTCTCGAGGCAGGGATGGAGAAAACAGAGAGTAAAACAGAAAATATAAAAAAGGATGGAGGAAATCTTCTGTTACCCGACGAAAAGACCCACGGACTACAGGAGACCACCGTAAGTCTTCAACAAAACACCGTAAATGAATCGCAAATTTACAAGAAAACTACTTAAACAACCCCTCTTTCACCAGAGGGGCAGGATAAGGAGGAAGTAGAATCCTCACGAAGGATCTAAGGTGTATATTCATTTTTATATATCATAATCAGGAAGAGTAGAGACTAAATAATTAAAAAGTGATTCGAGTTATCTTACCCTTTTTGATCTTTAGAGAAGTTCTTTTATTCTCTATAGTTCCCTTGTAAAGTACGTTTCTACCCTTGTTATTTCCTGTCTTTACCATACCTGGATTGGCTTCGTCTTCTATAATTCTTCTCCACCGTTATGTGTCTTCTTGATATGGTTTTTCTAGAAGTACTGGGTCTATCTGTGCTACGACACTAGTGAGTGGATCTCGGACTGTAGGACCTTACACTTCAATTCACCGAAATCCTTCGTAATGATACTTGTTTCGATCACCTCCACTACCTTAAGGTCAACTCGAAAAAGTTTAGGATTTTCTACTACGACAATTTTACGACGTGAATTATACGGTCGTTTAAACCTTTTGAACCGTCACCGGCGTGCTGACCCTTTCCAGTCAAAAGTAAGGTTAGGGTTTCTTTCCGTTACGGTTTCTTACAAGTTTGGTGGTGTGTTAACGTGAGTAGAGTGTTCGATCGTTTCATTACGAGTTTTAAGAGGTTCGGTCCTAAGTTGTCATATACTTGGCACTTGAAGGTCTACAAGTTCGACTTAAATCTTTTCCGTCTCCTTGGTCTCTAGTTTAACAGTTATAGGCAACCCAGTATCTTTTTCGTTCTCTCAAGGTCTTTTTGTAGACGGAGACGAAATAACTGACGGTTTCGGAAACTGATACCTAGTGTTGTTTGACACCTTTTAAGACTTTCTCTACCCTTATGGTCTGGTGGACTGGACAGAGGACTCTTTAGACCTACGTCCAGTCCTTCGTTGTCAATCTTGACCTGTACCTTGTTGTCTGACCAAGGTTTATCCTTTTCCTCATGCAGTTCCGACATATAACAGTGGGACGAATAAATTGGAGATACGTCCCATGTAGTACGTTTTACGACCCGACCTCCTTCGTGTTCGAGCTAGTTCTATCGGTCCTCTTTATAGTCATTGGAGTCTATTAGTCTACTGTGGTGGGAATACCGTCTTTCACTTCTCCTCTATTTTCAAAGAGACTAGATCCTCTTTGAAAGTCAAAAAGTGTTAGTTCATACTATAATAGACACCCGAAAAGTATATACCTAAATCAATACAACTTTATCAAAAGAAAATAAGGATCAGACAACTACAAAAAAAAAGTCTTTTCCATGACTTAAAATAGTTCACGAAAAGGAGGTAGTCAACTCCACTAGGACAAAACAAGGGGAAATAAAATATTTACACTATATAATGTAACTAAAAGTACATAACTTAGGAGGAAAGAAAAGTCCTTATTTAACATGAACCAGTCACTACATACAAGTAAAAATACACGACAACCAAAAAACAATCATAAAATAACGTCTAAAAATGTGACTATCTGGACATTACGAAGTAGAAAACTATACGGTAACCTAAATCCATAAAACATTTATTGAAAATACTATAATTTTAAAAAAAGAATGGGGAGTAATCGATTCAAAATTGTACTTACTCTAAACCTAAAAGAGTTCACAACTTTATAAATTTAACAAAAGAGAAATAAGACAATGACATCAGTTTTTGGAACTGACTTAAAACTTACAATTTGGTTGGGACGTAAAGACCTTATTTATGGTAAACTAGTATTTTATAATAGAAAGGTTATATAGTGACTCAAAATAACGGTATATATTAAAAATTAAAAAACGTGGACACAAATAATCTCTTCAATCAGATATTAAAAGAAAATTAGCAATAACCCAAAATCCACTTATAATATGACGGACGAATTCTACTTAACACGATGAAATCAATAAGAGACAAGAGACTTTCTTAAAAATATTCTAAGAGTAATCAATGTATGGAATTAAACCGTCTTAAAAGTTCACTTCAAAAGANTATATTAAAAATTAAAAAACGTGGACACAAATAATCTCTTTAATCAGATATTAAAAGAAAATTAGCAATAACCCAAAATCCACTTATAATATGACGGACGAATTCTACTTAACACGATGAAATCAATAAGAGACAAGAGACTTTCTTAAAAATATTCTAAGAGTAATCAATGTATGGAATTAAACCGTCTTAAAAGTTCACTTCAAAAGACCCGGAGTCAAAAAGAAAGTTCCCATCAAAAAAAATTAATGTCTAATTTAAAAGACTTTCTATGACTCAATAATTTCCAAAAGATATAGAAAAGTAAGTCAACATCCCTTAACATATTAAAAGAAACCTTTCACCTTACTTTAGACAGGTAAAGTGGATTCAACTGTGTAAATAATAGCACTTCAGGAAGGATTATAGACGAGTAGGAAATTCCACACATGATTAAAGCAGAAAGTATAGACTATTTCGATAAAACACAAACGAGATAATTTTTTTTTAGGTACAGGGATCTCCAAAACGGTGAACACAATTGAAAAAGCCCTTTAGTCGAGACCACAACAGGTAGAAGAGACGACACACGAACGAAAGAGGACAGCACAGAAAATAAGTAATAAAGCACAAAATCCCCCCGAATGTAACGACAAGAGCGAGATCGAAAAAATTTACCTCAATTAAGACATTACATGTGAATCTCGATATTCAAAGGAGTCCTTGCAACAAACTTTTGACACTTCTGGCTTTCTAATAGGTAGCTTTGGAACATTTGATATGTATTTACGGAAGTACAGTAAAAGATAAAACAAACAAATAAAACTCCTTTTATAATGAGATAAATGGGATGAATCTCACTCTTTAATAATAAATTTCAAATTAGGAAATAAAAATTGGGAGGACGGATCCTAGGAGAATAGACGAATGTAAAGCATTAAGGAATAAAACCATCAAAAAGAAGGTACGACAATCTTTAATGACCGCAACCCACGCCCCCTCCCCCCGCCACAATAAGGCACCAAATTTCTACGCACTTACATGAGGACAAACTTCTATGTAGCGTACCCACAGAGGAGTCATATCCGTCCTGTGATTCTCTGATAGAGCGACATCTGGTTAAGATTGATACAAAGACCTCTGTAAATCTAGTAGAATACATCTTATAATGGACTTTATCGTCGAAATACTCTTCGATTTCTTTTGGGACATTGAAATATTAGTTGTTGTTTTCCTTGGAACTTTTCTGACTAAGCTCAGTTCATATATCTAAAATACAATGTTGAATTCACAAGGATTGTAACTTACGTTTAACACAAACTTCACCAAAAATGTACTCTAAAGGTATGTAAAATGACGAAAGTCCCAATTTAACCGTTGGACTATGGTACTGTCCGGACCTTCTAAACCGACCAAAACAACTGACTTCCTGAACCGTAAGTATATCCCTATCCTGTCTTCCGGACCACGAATCTCTCTTACCCTAAACGTCGGTTCTACTGATGTGCTTCGACTTGGGAAGTTACACGATGTAGGCGTCCTTCTCTAGGGTGGGTGTAAAGCTCTGTCTCTCGTCCCCTCAAATAGTCAGGTCCGGACCCGACGTTCAACTATCGGTGTATCGAAATAACAAGTGTAAAAATGAAGAACGTAAGAAGAGACGAAGAGGGGTTGTTCTCTACCATCGTACTTTTGTACCGAAACGACCTACGGTGAAGTCGTCTACCTTCTTGTGAGTGGGTCACTGGATATCCAAAATACACGTGTCCACACTTGACAGAGAATGAATCCATAAGTCGTAGTAAGATAGACTTGTGAAAACCTTACTGGACGACAAAAACAGAAATAACGTGGGGAGGTAAAGTAGCTATGGTAGAATTACGTCACCCTAGACGGACATCAATTAATAAAGTCTTTACCTATGCACCGGGGTCGGTCCCGTCCGTCAGAGAAGGGACCCTTAACCTTGTTTATTCAAAGAGGGAACTATTAAACTTCTGAGTGCTAGGAAACCGACAACATATAAGACAGCATATCGGGAAAATGGTCTCTCTTGCTACGTCTTTTGGTCTCCCTTACTTCTGGTTTTTTTTTTTTTCTCTCTCTCTTTCAAAGTTTCCGAAATCTCACGGACCCAAATCTTTATAGAACTTTAGATCAACGTCAGAGATGAAGGGTCCACCGCGATCACCATTTCTTAAGACGGTCACGTCCTCCACGTTCTCCGTCATTGACTAAGGACCCGCCCCTTCTAGGGGACCTCATCGTTTGTCGTTGGGCGAGGTCATAAGAACGGATCTTTTAAGGTACCTGTCTCCTCGGATCGTCCAATGTCAGGTACCCCGGCATCTCTCAGTCTGTGTGTGGGCACTAAAGGTACTGTAGGTAGGATAGCGGGTCAAGGAGATGGTGACCCAGGGAGGGTGACGGCAAAAACAACAACAACAAAAAGTCAGCGATTTGACATAGGCTGAGATTTACTTCAATATCGACTAAAGACAATAAATGTAAAGTCTTCTCAAGTTCGATTATGTAGTCATCTTGGAGGTAGAGTAAAAAACCACATGAGAGTTTCCAATCTGTAGACAAAAACTACCTTACAAACCTTCTTTATGAGGTCTAGACTGTTCGTTTCCGACTTCGACGTTAACGTAAAAACCTATTTGTGATTAAGTAAAAGTAGTAAACTCATTTTTACGGATTTTTATTACACTTACATTGAAAACCGTGGTAATAAAACACCTAAAATATTTACTCAAATCGGTAATATGATTATCTTCAAATTCTTACTTTTTTATGTAAAGAAATCCGTTTTATCACACGGTAGCAGTGCAACGTGTAAATTATAAAACGTCCACTCTAAACGAGAGGTCGATTTTAATAAAAAGTATACTTGTCTTCTAACCAACTCACTATCAAGAATTAAGTTCATCCTTGTAGTATTGACTTTTCGATAAGTCTTCGTTTTTATGAGAGGATTTTTATAAAAACGTAAGACAATTTACAACAAGTAAATTATAAGTGGAAACTTATAACTTCGAGGAAAACTGAGTAGTTTATACAAATAAGACAGTGTTTTATTCTGTACGAAATTCTTAAATTGTTAAGAACTTCCAGACCAATATTAAAGTACAATGATCTCGCTTTATCTTATAATCTTACCTTGAGAATCCTATAATCTTACCTTGAGAGGGACGGAGTCAAAGTTGATTCCACGGTCAAACTATTTAATCCTATTATTTACCTCACTTTAGTAGTGTACATTCAGAATAATTTCTTGACATTTCTGTACACAAGGTGTTGAGACATAGGTAAACTGTCTGGATTCCTAGTTTCTTTTCCAGTCCATCCGCGAACACTTCTCTGACCTCTTCTCTGGAAACCTCCTGAACAATGGTAGGAACCTGTCCCTCACCTCACACGACGGTGGACATGGAACTCGGATCACCCTCACTAAAGGTACTCCTTTGGATCTTTCCGATGAAATCCTAGGTTGAGTGGGGATGGAGAGTCTTTATATCATCTGTCTTACGTAGTCGTTTTATTACCTGGAGGATTTCTACAGATGTACGATTAAGGACCTGGGTCACTTGTACAATGATATGTACCGTTTGTCCTGAAACGTTCACACTAATTCCTAGAACTCTACCCCTTCAATAAGACCTATTCGGTACACTCGGGTCACATTAATTTTCCTAGGAAACCTGTCCCTCCGTCCTCCTAGTTTCCTCCACACTACTACCTTCATCATACTCTGCTCGGTTCCTTCCGTCCATTGGAAGTCTTCGACCTCTTCCGTTCTTTGACCAACAGACAAAGGAGTCGCTGAAGTCTTCATAGTGTCGGGACGGTCGTGGAACTCAAATCGGGACACTTTGACTGAAACCTGTAGACTGGAGGTCTTAACATTTTAGTGTTTAAACACTATTATCCTTTGATTACGTGTCTCACTACGAAACCACTGTCTCAAGTCTCTCAAGACGACGACACTCCATCAGTCGTCCGAGTCTTTCACCCCTCTTCCTACCGACTCATAAAGGGTACCTGGTCTACCCCTGGAGTTTCCTCTCTCTGGACCGACTCATAAAGGACACCTGGTCTACCCCTGGAGTGTCCTCTCTCTAGACCGTTCCCCAAAAGTAAGCTGAATAGGTCATCACGGGAGACATCCTCGTTCCGTCAGAGTCGTCCACCAGACCTCATATGGCAACTGAAGGACAATAATTCTTCCTTAAGGCTTACTGACACACGTAGATATGTAGTTGTTTTGACATTGTTTCATACCCGGGTCTGTTGAATTCCGGTCGTATACTGTCAAGGTTAATTTTAAAGAGACAGGGAAAGGGACTGCACAGTAAAGACTATCTTCGATTTCGTTGGAAATCCATCTACCCCTCCTATTCCACGTCTTTATCTCTTTGACCAGAGGGTACGGAAAGGATAACGACCAAACCTTGATAACATCAATGTCGTCGGATTTTCTCTCATCTTCTAATCTGTGATTTCGTTTAAGTGTCGAAATAATAGAACTTGACCTGAGAGACCGATGAATTATTTTTCAACAATTACCAAATTTCCCTGACATCTTGGAAGATCTCAAAAGAGAGTCCTTTATCAAAACAGAGAGTGGTTTATCACATTTGTTTGTTATCCCCTGTTTTATGTCAATATAGAAAATTTAAAATACTTTCAAAGGTTTGTGCATTTCTTAATCTTTATTATCGTACTTAAGGGGAAATACTACCTGACTTAACACAGGGGAGAAGGGGACGGAACGTTTTAAGTATGCAACTTCTGATTGAGGTTACACTGACATATACTTTTATCCTAAAGATTCTCCATTGATTCCAATTCACTCCAGTATCCTGATTATAGAATCCTGGAATCTACTTCTCTTTCTCGTTAGGGGAGGGAGGGAATGAGAGAGTCAGGGAGAGAGAGAGTTTTAGGAAAGAGAAGGGGGCTGGGGGACGCGTGTTAGATTCCTTTAAGTACACTCCTGTGTCACTCTTCAACCAGTGAATGTTTGGTCCTTCTCGAGAAAGGTCTCTCGTTAGTACGACGTGGGACTGGAGTCTGAAGGTCGGAGGTCTTAACATTCTGTAGACAAACGATTTAGACGGCCAGACATCACAAGACAATAACGTCGGGTTCGTCTACTTAGACGAGAACTTGGTCGGGAGTTTTAGTCAATAGTAATAAGAAGCAACTGAAAAAAGGAAAAACATGGGGGAGTAGGGATGACGGGTAAAATACTTTTGATAAAAATATAGTTTGAATCTGTAGTAACCCGAAGGGACCACCGAGTCTCCCTCGATGGACGGACGTTACTCCCTCTGGACCCAAACTAGGGACCCACCCCTTCTAGGGGACCTCTTCCTTTACCGTTGGGTGAGGTCATAAGAACGGACCTTTTGGGGTACCAGCCTGTTCGGACCACTCGATGTCAGGTACAACAGTGTCTCAACCTGTACTGAAGTGGAAGTGAAAGAAAACCTATAGTATATTATAAACGAAGATTGTAGACGTAGAGGTTTCTTATTTCCCGAATGTGGGTTGGGAACTCCGCAGTAGGAACGATAGGTAATCCTAGAACGAAGGGTTTGTACGACCTATACGACCATTAACTTCAGTCAACACCGGAACGATAAACAAAAATGAAGACTTTACTTTTGTGTTCATTGTACATAGTCCATCGATAATGACACATTATTTGGTGCGGTCTTGCATCACCGAATTGTCCGTAATTAAAAAAAGTGTTAAGACACCCAACCCACCCGTAAAGAAAAGAAAACTCTGTCAAACCGAATAGAGATATCAGTCGACCGTCGAGACACACACCGACCTACCACGTCCTTCAGGGGTCAACCCCACAAGACAAACTGGTATACAAGAAAGGATAATCATCTGATTGAAACCTAAGAAGTATCACACCAAGTTTCTCGTAATTCTCTTTCATTGGAGGTTACGTCTGTACCAAAACTAAGGAAAACTAGTTAAATGATTACAGGGTAGGTGGTTTCATTCAGTATACCGACTCGGATTTAAATTCCCCTGTTTTTATCTGAGGGAGAGGACAACGTTTCTCGATGTCGTAGCAGTACAAAGTGTTCTCACACGTATGTTCTACTCAATTATAACGTTTCGTTAATAGGAAGGTAATTTTTATTTATTTTTCTACCCTTCTTAAACACCGGTAAAAACATTGGATGATGTCACCACACTCTGAGAAGGACTCACTATTAATTGACTCCCAAAACAAAACGTATATCACGTACATTTCAGACCTATTGTTTAATTGTCAACTCTTAACCATCACCTTGTTTCGTTTTGTCACAATTCTCCTTTCTTTCTTACGAAAGATTGGTAAGTAACTACCATATATCTTTTTAACATACATACATCAATATACATACAAGGACTTTTGAACGATTTAAATGAATTTTTAATATCGTTGAAGGAATTCTAGAAGATATATGTACTAGTACACCGGATGTTTATGTCAAAATTGAGATTACACATACACAAATGAAAGAGAACGGAGTAAAGATTATATCTCCTTTTCGTAAATCAAAAAGTTGTAATTAATACAATCCATATGTCAAAAATATCACAGGAAATAGTTCAACTCTGATAAGGAAAGACAAGAATTCCCCCTTCAAAACAAGTAACTATATAAAAAAAAGGATTCGTAAATCTCGATGTCAAAGAAGATTTAAGATAAAATCGAACATGGAGTGTTAAAAAGACAAAAGAAAGTAAAAACCAACAAATTTTTATAATTTTTTAAAAAAAGAGTAGTAAAGACAAAACTGGTACACAAGGTCTCTTCACACAACCCTCTAAAAGGTCCATAGAAATGATATAAGGATTAAATTAAGGAAATAGTAGTCTCTTGTGTGAAACATATAGAATTCAGGAAAGTTTAAACTGAATAAAATATGAGTCGTATACTATACAGAACAACTTATAAATTACTTGTACACATTTCTTACATGTAAGATGACGACAACCTAGCTCATAAGATATTTACATTTGATCCAATCAATCTGACCACCATAAACTCTCCTGATATAAGGACTAAAGACAGACCAACAAGATAGTGAACGACTCTCTCCCCATAACTTGAGAAATTGGTACTAAAACCTAAACAGATTAAAAAAGGAAAGACAGTAAAACAACAAGTACATAAACTTTGAAACATTAATCCACGTATGTGTGAATTCTGACCATACAAGAAACTTAATTAAACAATATTTTATAAACACAAAAATAAAGACTAATGAAAATACTAAAAGAAGACAGTAACCAAAAGTCTTTAAAATAATATACAAACCACACCAAAAACAATACATATATAAACAACCTAAACACGTGAATAACAGAAGTATTTTGATTATTTTAGACATCGGAATAAGAAAACTTATAAAAAGAAACAGGACGTATATTCAATCGGGTGTTGACGGGGGTTTAGGAGCCTCAAGACACAAAACAAAACAAAAAACAGATAAAAAGAGAGAGAAGAAGTCAAACCTATAAAGGATAACGAAATAGAAGTTCAACTGACTAAAAAAGAAGATCTCAAAGATTAGAGAGAATTTGAGTAGGTCACCTAATAAATAAAATCTATGACATATAAAACAGAGGTCTTAAATTAAACTCGGAAGAAACATAAAAAAGTAATACACATACCAAAAGAAATGTGATAATTAATATGAATATTATTGAGAAAATTCAGAGACATTAAGGTAGGACACTCAGTAGAGGTCACTAAAAAAAAGATAACCGACTGAAAAAAGGGTCAAAAACTTCGTGTAAAAGGTCGAAGAGTCAAATAATTAAAATGGACTTCCAACACGTAACACTAAGAAACGAAGCTCACAAACTACGAAAACAGAACTCCTCGTAAGGAAAAAAGACCTTCTGTCGATGCAGAACATCCAAACAAGTGAAGAGGTCTACCAACAAACACTCCCGAACAGATCACACGAGAAGTGACATTCCGATAAAGTGGAGATGGTGAGTCGTCACTGTGAAGAGTCCGGAGGCGAGAGTCACCCGTCACGAGAGTCACCTGTGTCACCGGACAGATGTGACCGTCCGATTTGAGTCTGTAGAGAGTCAGGATGTGTTCTCCACTATTTAAGAGTCAAGAAAGGGCTAAAGCACTTAAAGTTGGATCCACGTAATCCCAGACGTCTTCTGAGGATACGTCTAAGGACTTCGAGAAAGAAACACATTGTCGGAGGACATACCAAGAAAGGTCTCTTTCTTGGTGTACTCGGAGAGACTTAAGGGTAGAAGGAAAGTACTTGTGTCACTGTGAAGACTCGATAAGAACCCAAGAGAGAAGGTCACACCAGACATTTCACGGAGGTCCGTCTTTCGACCCCACTGATATAACGAGTAAAACTAACAAAAAACCCCCTTCAGTATCAAAATACGAAATACAAGAGATTACAGGTTTTTGTCAACAAAGTTTATAAAATAGGGAAAAAGATCAAGAAATAATACCATCTACTCAGACTAGGGTCAATGAGATCACATCCATCTTCCCTTCTGGAGTAAGGTAATCTGAAATTCTCTTTAATAATTCACAGAACTTTTAAAAGAGGTTCCATATAGTTTGACGAGTTTTATGTAAATGATAAGTATTCGTTTGTAAAATAGTTAAGAAAACTTTTAGTCTCCTCGATTAACACTATTTCGATATCTAGAATGTCATCTTTACCTTCAGAGTCATTAATTGTTCTTACAAAAATAATTACTCTGTTTTCGTATGTTACTTCATGGTAAATTGACCAGTACCTTCGTATTGACAACTCCTAGATACATTAAAACGATAAGAGAAGACTTAAATCGTTTTGAAGAAAAAAGAGAACAGGTACCCCTAATATTATTATATTATTACAGTAACTGAAAGTATAAAAAATTTCCGACTTGAACCAATATAAACCCCCTGAGTAATTAAAGATACGAAAATCTTTGTATGAAAAGACCTATTTAAACTGATTAAACTTAACTATATTTAAAGAAAAGAGAGGAAAGAAATCAAAATAAATTTCTGGGATTCCCCTGTATAAACTTTAATAGGTAAGTAAATCTCTTTAGTTTCTTTCAGACACTCTCTAAACCAAAGAAAAGTAGAAATCAAAATCTTTAATATAAAAGTGTCTAAAACTGTTATAACCTGAGGATGTTCTGATCTTAAAAACATACTTAAAATTTCGTTCATCTTAGAAATTTCCCGAAGGGACCACCGAGTCTCCAATCTATGTTTTGTTTGTATTTGTAATTTTTACGATTATTCACAGGGTCTAAGATGTAAAGAATAGTATAAGTAGGGACTGTAGAGTATGGGTTATCTTAAGAGAATTACTTGACTAGTATTATAACTTTTGGGTGGTAAATGTGACGACGGTGATCATACCTGTGTTAGTAGGTTCTTGTTAACTTTGGTCTTGGTCCTCGTTTAAGTCGGTTCTTAGTCTAAAACGTGAGAGGTTAACGGGTCAATGAATTGGACACCGAGTTATGTTCCTTCGCACACACCTTTTTAGCACCTACACTGAAAATCCCACGTCTCACTTGGATCTATTACAAGTTTCCTGTACGTGTACGTCATTTATAGAAGTCTAAACCCCTGAAGAGTAGAAGGTGTCGGTGCACATGGTTAAGAAGTATTGTTTTAAGAGAGAGAGATGGAATCTCTCCATGTTTCAGTAGCAGTACCTACATATAGACATATAGATATAGTATAACCAAGAGAAAGGGACCTTTTGGGTCTCATTACTATCGAATGCCACTTTCTACAACCTAAACATTAGAGGCTTCTAAATCGAAGCACTGGTCCCTGGTCGAACTAGTGAGTTCTCGAAAACACATCGTCTCAAAATAATTTCACTTTTTCCCTGTCTCTTTCAAAGACTGTCTCTGTAGTCTTCCCTCTGTCTCTCACCGGGGTGAACAATCAGAATAGTTCCGTAATATATGAAAATGGTCTGGGTGAGGGTGTTGTACGTAGAATTTAATTGTTCTAATCTTGATTGTTGTCTCTCCAGAATGGTCTGGGTAAGGGTGTCATATGTTCAAAATTCTATTGTGCTAATCAGTCTTCGCAGAACAATTCCTCTTTATATAGGAACTCGTTCTATGTAACAATATAACTGATTCTGGTTCGTTACATCTTTTTTTTTTACAGAAAAAGAGGAGGAGATCTCGGAACCTGAGGAAAGAGGAAAAGGTCCCGGGACCTGGGGAAAGTAGAGGAGTCCCTAGGTCCTGAAGAATAGTTGGACGGATCCTTAACTGAGAGAGTCATTATGTTCACAATTTGGTGAAGACTCATAATTCTAATCCTGATAGGGTCCTTACCCTTTTGTGGTTCTGTTTTCCTGGACCTTAGTGGTATAATGGAACACCTTGTCTCTAAGGATGGATGGGACCTGGTGCACGGTGGACTTGACGACATACTGCCTCGACCCTAGAAGACAGAACAACTTCGGTAACACAAACGAAGAGACAATCTCAACGAATCGAATACGAGGTTGTACCACGGTTGTCAGTTGGACCCGTGTAAACAAGAAGAAGTCCAATCATAAAAAGAAGGGAATTCAAACGTAGAAACTGATGTTTTTAACCCTTTAATCTGATCGATACACAGGTACCGGAGAAACGGGTTGAGGCATTGGGTAAACTCATCGATATCATTTAAACATTTCTTTAAGTACTACACAAGAACGTCAAACATTAACATTAAGAACATGAATAATTAAGTGTGAAGATGACGTATCAGTATTTCCTAAACTAAATCCAGTATGGACCTTCCTGATCACCAAAAGGGATGAAAGAAGTTAGATTCGGACTTAAAACGTTATTCCTCAAGTACTAGATTGGGTGTCAGTCGAGGGTCAGAAGAAAAACGACTGACTTATCTCGTAGAGATAGAAACCGACGTTTCTATATTAGTTAGACTAAAGTCATAACTGGTAGATCACTACAGGTACACAACTCAGAAGAGAACACAACAACCTTCTCCCACAAACGATACTGGTCACGTAAGAGAACCGTTTTGAGATAATTGGAAACGGGACTAAATAACACATGAGGTTCCGGTTTAAACGGACAATAAGGTCCATAGAGAACTGAAGAATGAAAACGTAAGATCAACGGATATTACTTTTCCTGTAGAAAAAACCCACAATCAAATCTTCCAGAACATCCAGAAGTATATCACCTAATATGTCACTGTTTATCTAAGTTCCCTAATCTAGACTATCTCACTGACTTCTTGATAACTACCTCCTCCAAGAACTGTAACATGTCCTCTGTCACTAGTTCTGGTAGGGGTTCTTTTTCTTTACGTTTTTCCGTTTTACCAATAGACTCCCACGGAATGTTTATCGACACTTTTCTTCTCTACACTTTCCGTTTCCTCCTTTCCTTTCTATATGGATAAACTTACGTCTCAAGGTTTCTTATAGTTCCTCTTTATTCTTTCTGAAGGAGTCACTAGTCACGTTTCCTTATCTCCTTTTGCTATTTTACCCTTTATGATTTCTAGAGAAGTTATTTTAATCTCTATGGTTCCCTTATAAGGTACGTTTCTATCCTTGTTATTTCCTGTCTTTACCATACCTGTATTGTCTTCGTCTTCTGTAATTATTCTCCACCGTTCTTATGTGTCTTCTCGATATGTTTTATCTAGAAGTACTGGGTCTATTGGTGTCACCACACCAGTGAGTGGATCTCGGTCTGTAGGACCTTATACTTCAGTTCACCCGGACCTTAAGGTAGTGATACTTGTTTCGATCACCTGCACTACCTTAAGGTCACCTCGATAAAGTTTAGGATTTTCTACTACGACACCTTCACGACGTGAGTCATTCGGTCGTTTAAACCTTTTGAACCGGTACCAGTGTCCTGACCTTTTCCGGTCGAAAGTAAAGTCAGGGTTTCTTACCGTTACGATTTCTTACAAGTTTGATGGTGTGTTAACGTGTGTAGAGCGTGTGATCTTTTCATTACGAGTTTTAGGGGGTTCGGTCTGAAGTTCATACACTTTGTACTTGAAGGTCTACAGGTTCGACCTAAATCTTTTCCGTCTCCTTGGTCTCTATTTTAACGGTTGTAGACAACCTAGTAGTTTTTTCGTTCTATAAGGTCTTTTTGTAGATGACGAAATAACTGAAACGGTTTCCGAAACACATCTAGTGTTGTTTGACCTTTTAAGAATTCTCTACCCTTATGGTCTGGTGGACTGGACGGAGGACTCTTTAGACATACGTCCATTCTCCGTTGTCAATCTTAGTCTGCACCTTGTTGTCTGACCAAGGTTTAGCCCTTTCCTCATACTGTTCCAACATATAACAGTGGAACGAATAAATTGAATATACGTCACATATAGTACACTTTACGGTCCGACCTACTTCGTGTTCGACCTTAGTTTTAAAGACCCTCTTTATAGTCATTGGAGTCTATGTGTCTACTGTGGTGGCAATGCCGTCTTTCACTTCTTCTTGATTTCTCGAAGAACTACTTTCACCTTCTCCTCTCACTTTTAAACCGAATTTTGAGTTGTAAGTCTTTTGATTATAGGACCGTAGACCAGGATAGTTAAGTACCGTTTATCTCCCCCTTTGTTACCTTTCTCACTCTCAAAATAAAAACCCCGAGGTTTTGGTGACGTCTACCACTGACGTCGGCACTTTAATTTTCTGCGAATGAGGAACCTTCCTTTCAATACTGGTTGGATCTGTCGCATAATTTTTCGTCTCTGTAATGAAACGATTGTTTCCAGGTAGATCAGTCACGATACCAAAAAGGTCATCAGTAAATACCTATACTCTCAACCTAATATTTCTTTCGACTCACGACTTCTTAACTAGGAAAACTTGACACCACAACCTCTTCTGAGAACTACAGGAAACCTAACGTTCCTCTAGGTTGGTCAGGTAGGATTTCCTTTAGTCAGGACTTATAAGAAATCCTTCTGACTACGACTTCGACTTTGAGGCTTTAAAACCGGTGGACTACGTTTCTTGACTGAGAAAACTTTTCTGGGACTAGGAACCTTTCTAACTCCCGTTCTCCTCTTGCTTGTTGTCTGCTACTCTACCAACCTACCATAGTGACTGAGCTACCTATACTCAAACTCCTTCGAAGTCCTCAACCACTACCTATCCCTTTGGACCGTACGACGTCAGGTACCCCAACGTCAAAGAAAAGTAAACTTTATATAACGTTTGAAGGTCAAATATACGCAATTACCTTATCCCGGTGTCACATTCATAGGATTTAAGTTAAGTTGGCCATAATTAACCCATTCATTTTATACGTTCGTAGGTCAACCAGGATAATCCCCTGTGTTTCATAATATTTTATTTAGAGAGTAGGAGTATCCCTCAATTATAAAATTACCTCTTTCCTATAAGTATTAAAATGACATTAAAGGGGTTTACCAATAAAGTCATTTTTATTATTATTATAAGTCAAAATCTCCCTTTACTGTTACTAGGACGTAATAGTTTTTTATTACGTTTACAATAAAGATATGTCAAAAACCTTACGTACTTTAAAAGTACCTTAGTGTACCTTTTAAAATTTGGACCCACGTAAGTCTGCCGTGTCTCTCCCTCTATCCTTGTACTGGAGTTTCCTTCTCTCAACGAGATACTTCACACTTTTCAGTGATAATTCCCGACATCAACAATTGACTCTCAATTGAATAAATGGAGGTAATATCGAACGAAAGAAAGTAAGAAAAAAATCCGTAGACATAGTAGTATGGAAAGAAATGATTTCAAAATGATAAGTTCATGATACTCATTCGGAATGAGTTGGTCTTTACTATACGTCTTATTAATCGAATCTCAATATTATAAAAGAAAGACTATAGTACTCTTTCTCTTTTTATTAAGAATAATCTGAATGTAGACCTAACCATCTTAGGAATGCTATGGAGTTTATATTCTTTTCAAACAGTATTGTGCAATAAAACTCACGTCAAAAATTGGATATTTAAAAGGAAAGAAGGAAAACAGACCACCATATTACCACTCACTTCAAACGTATACGTTTTTTCAGATATACCATACTTTAATTCAAGTTTTCCTACTTTTCTATTCCGTTCCTCGTTGTTAGTCGACGATATTTAATATTGAAGGACCGGTGTCACTGAACGTTACGTCCGTTGATTTTATTTAACACTCACTTGGGCAGTTTGACGACAAACTCCTTAAGACTCTTTATCTTTTAAGTCCTTCTTAGTCTCAACCCATTCAAATAAAGACTAAAAAAAAAATTTACTCTAGAAGGTGTGTGACAGTTCGAATGGGTGTGAGTCTTCTGTTCCTTTTCGGTTCTGCACTGACTAGTTGGTCAGGTCTATGTTACTCCGTAAAAATCCTAATCTGGTAGATGATGAATGTCTGTCACCCCTCGACTCATTCGGTTCCCTGACCACGGTTTCAGAAACCGGGGACGTGGTTGTCCTTCCCCGTTACTTAGGTAGAGATCCCATGAGGTAACGATTCAACGGACACGAAGTACTCTACCACTCTTAGAGTATCATTGGAAAGTCCCTCCATCCCTCTATTCACCCTCTACCGAAGTATTGTCGAGTAATCTCCGTAGGTTTTAAAAGAGGTAAGGTCCTACCGCAAGTCGGTCCTGAGTCTATTAGATGTCAAGTCCGAAACAAATATGGTCAAGAACGTTCCAACGGTCCCGTTTCGACAAGGAGATGTGTTTAGTTATTTGAACTTACCCAGATCTCATTTTAGAATTTGTATAATAAATATTCACTCTACTGAACGTTTGTGTTTCTATTACTACTCTACTACTACTTCTACGACTGTTCCATTTTAAATTATATTTATTCATACATTAATACCGAAACAAAATCCCTTGACTGGAAGGTTTTACTCTTACTTTTACCCAAAGAGTCTTTAGGAGTTTCTTTATCTGAATCCCCAAATGTTTTGAGTTCCCAAAATGACCTATTGAATTATTCTTGTATAACACTAGACTCACGGTTCTCTCATTTACCCGAGAATCCAGGATCTCTAATCCTATAACAAAAGTCGGGGTACCTTCACTATGCGAAACAGATTGAGTACATGTCCTTGTACTGATCCCCTAGTGAACTTCTTGTGTGTTAAATCCAACTCCCCCGACTTTGGTGTGATCTATCCTTCATTCCTAAAACATCAAGTCTCCTCTTAGTTCTCCTCAATAGCAACAACAATTAATCTAAGGAAAGTACAAGCTCTATGACACAATGTACGAAATGCACTTAATACTTACTTTCGGAGTGTTATGGTTGTTAATAATGGGAGTAAAAGGTGTACTCCGTCGCTTCTGAGATACTCCAATTTACCGAAGGGTTCCAATGGTACCACAATTGATCACGGACTCAACCCCAAACTTGAGGCCACCTGATGGGGCCAAGTGTGAGGATACGTCATATGACACTATAGAGTGACTGTGAACTGTCGTAAACTTCCCGAAATTATAAATTTACCTCATAATTCCTGACTTACCACAAGGGGGGTGTAAAAATACCATTTGGAGATTGGGGGTTACACTGACACAAACCTTTACTTAGAAATTTCTCGGTTACTTACACCTCAAGGATTCGGTTATCTTGTCTACGGGAAAATTCTTCTCTAAGGTCCCCAGTCGTGTGTCTCTTTTCCGATACACTCCCGTGTCGCTTCTACCGGAGTCGTTCGGTTCCGGAGTTTGGATGGTTGTGGAACTAGGACTTGGAGTTGGAGGTCTCGATACTCTTTTATGTAATGATGGAAAGGTCGATGACTCAGACACCACAAAAATATATCATCGATCTCTTGATCGTATTCCCCAATCTAATGAAAGTATAAACTGTTCGTCACTCGACTTTCATACTCTATCATACTCTATCCCCCTGGGACCGGGAACTACACCACCGGATGCTCCTGGGGTTCCCTTCACGGTTTCACCCGCGACATCTCTCTGTTGAAATCTGAGATATTTCCCTTCTTGGAAGAAATTTCCCCGAGGTTTTTATAGGAATAATTCAACGGAACCGAAACTCCATAAAGACTAATTTTACGTTAACTTAACATAAATCGGACTTACTTAATGTATCAACTACAACTACTTTTCTAAAGTTACAAGTCGTCAACCAACCTGATCTATTAGTCCCGAAGGGACCACCAAATCAGTCATTTTTTTTAGGTGGACGTTACGTCCTCTTAGGTCCGAGCTAGGGACCCAACCCTTCTAGGGGGTCTCTTCCTTTACCGATGGGTGAGGTCATAAGAACGTCTTAGGGTACCTGTCTTCTCGTACCACCCGACGTCAGGTGTCCCAAAATTCTCAGTCTGTTTTCGGAAGAGACGTAGATAACTCTATTAGTATACCAAAAATAAAAAGTTAAACAATTACACCACTTAATGTAACTAACTAAACGCCTATAACTTCTTAGGAACGTAGGGACCCTATTTCGGGTGAACCAGTACCACATACNTTCTCGTACCACCCGACGTCAGGTGTCCCAAAATTCTCAGTCTGTGTTGTCGGTAAGGTGGTGGTCTATTAGAGATTTCAGAGTGTTAAGTACGGAGAGAATAGAAACGTGAAACATGGGTGACTCCAAACAAGTCTTTCTATATAAAACAATTTTATCAAAATCTAAATACTTTTTAACGTTCCTGTCGTGTCTCAGGGAAGTATAGGTGTGGGCCAAAAGGGAACACAATGACAGAATGTAATGACACCATGAACAGTCTTAATTACTTGGTTATAGGGGTGACTTGAAAGTTTGAAGAAAAAAAAAAACTTTTTTAAAGTTGAAACTGAAATCAAATTAGTTTACCTTAGAAAAGAAACATAACTTTCATTGACAACTTTTATATTTTTATGGCCAACGAAGACTCTTAAGATAGGCCGGTTTTTTAAAACTCCTTTTTTCACTTTTGAGTGAGGGGTCTAAAATCGGTTCACCCGTCCTGTTTTCGAAATCTTAGAACTCTTAATAACCTATCGAGTTTTTACCGGTGACCCATCTTGAACTCTTCGAGGAGGAGAAGAAGAAAAAAAAAAAACCAGTAAACAATTTTTTGTATCTTTTCGGTACCCTTTCGGTCTAAAATAAAACGAAAGAAACACGAATCCTATCGCCAACAGAGGGGGACTCCTCTCCCCCTCTTGAGACCTTTAAGAAGGACTAACCGTCGTCCTCGGAGAGTCCGAAACCCCCGTCCTAAAGACTGAGACACGGGACAGTGTGTCCGACGTCAAGGACAGTACGTCCAAGACATTCCCAGGAAGAGACCTGTGGTAAATGGACCGTAAAACTGTGTACTCCACGGACAACGTCTTCGTGTTCCCATTGACAGACTGAGAAGGAAAGTCGTGATAAAGACATCATTCTTAAAAATTTTAATTTTTGATATGTCCCTTCCTATATTCTAAAGTAGGGTACTAAGTAAATAAAAGGATCTCTTAATACACAAACTTTTTAACAGTGACAGAGAGATGTCCATAACCGTACAACTTTTGAATCGGATTTTCTACCACATGAGGGTGGATTTTTTAGATTAGATATTTTAGGGTTTTAAAGGGTGTTATGATATTTGTATAAAAAGTAGTGTTTGTCGTAGGGGTTCTCCGTCCAGACTTACGTCAAGGCACAGTATTTTCTTCGTTGTACCATTGTAATTGAGTCGACTACTTTGGGGATCCTCCTCCGATATCATACAAATTTACCGTCGTAGGTCAACCCGTGACTTAATACACTTTGCAGGATTTCATTTTCGAAAGACGGGTAACTACCTTTGAGTCTGTAGTGAGGTAAATCGTCGGAAAGAAAAGGAGATTTTACCGTTTCGATAGAGAAGAAGTGAAACAGTATCGTTTCTACTATGGACAAGGGTCCGTCAGTGTGACCTCTACCGATTGTACAAGTGGTTTGACCTTTTGTTTGTGTAAAAGTAAGATGTGTCTGGACACGTCATCAATTCTTTTTATACTTATCGGTCTCAATGTCTAGGTATCAACACCTTTTGGAATTACTAACTAACTCTATCAACTTTTCATAAAAATGTAATCGTTAGTCGTCTTAGTCGAAATGGTGGATACTCTGTTCTACCCTTAGTCGTCTAAGGTACTTTCATTCTGTTTCTTTCCCTTTCTAAATACGTATTGTTCTGTTTTTACACGGGGGTTTGAGTGGACCTATGTTAAAGGTAATTAAGAACTTACTCCTCCCTAATCTATAATTCGTATCGAGGATTTGTAGATGACATTTGTACATAAGGATGTAATTGATAACTTACTTTCCGTTCGCCACTCAAGTAAGGTATAAAGTCTAAGTCAGGAAGAATTGATTAGGAACATGACCAAAGGTTTTAGGGAAGTAACTTAGGGAGTCGTCGCCAACGCTCTCCAGGGAGCTGATACAGGAGTGTGTGAACGGGTAGTCAGTTACCGACCAGACGTCTCATCCGTCTTGGTCCGTGTACCGACCGACAGATCCAAGAGGGACGTGTGTCGTAGGTACAGTCCTGTGTCGGTATGCCGAGAGACTGTAGAAACTAGACGCAAAGAGTCCGACACCACCCGCCTAGCACACGTAGTCTTAAGGGTCTCCCCGAATAAATTGTATGTCTGAGATTCAGGGGGAAGGACGTAGGGTTCATTACTCAGTTTTAGAGACCCTCACAGTAAAATTTCTGTTAATTGACGAGAGTTACTCGTTTGTTCTAACTCTTGATGACAAAGTCCAAGACGGTTGTAATTTCCCTTACAATATATCTTTAAGAAACCCTTTGGCTCTCTATTAACGGTCAAAAATTATAAAGGGACCCTTGAGAAGATGAACATAGGTATTTACTAAAAGAGCCCTTCCGAAGTGAACCTACGACTTTTATAAATATCAGACACATCCCTCCAATGGATATTAATGGATGGACTCTTGGGTATTCTGTCTTGGTACAATATATAGATCTCTATTAAAAAGATTAACGAGTTCGTTACACCTTTCGTGAATGAATTTTTGATTTAACTTCAGTATGTTGATTCTGTTTAGATAAAACAACCAAGGGTGTAAAGAGGTATATAGATTTGGGTCATGTGTAAAGGTGTCGTTCAATGTACACCAAAATATTTAGTAATTACATTTAGTCTCATTACATGATTATAACAAGGTGAGTCTTAGAATGTCTTTTATAAAAGATACTAATACAAGTGAACTGTCGTTGTTAATATGACACATGAAGACATCGACCTGGTTATATATTTGGTTTTTAGAACTAAAAATTAACTGACTGAGCATACTTTACGAGAAAGAGATGTTCCAGTATTATATTTTAATATATACATAAAACTTTATATTAGGTTTTCATGACACAATCCTCTTTGTCATAAAGCCGTTTTGATTTTTATATAAGAACTTCATACCACACTACTAATTCTCATATCTGACACCTTGATCCTAAAGATCTGAGTTTTAAGGTCAAGAGTGTAAAGAATCGACTTGTAGGAACCCGTTTATTGAAGAGATACGGATTCAAAAGAATAGACATTTTATCGTTTTTATTAACGTGAAGAGAACAACCAAACGACACTACCAATAAACTCAGAATATATATTCTGGTTATCTTGAGTCAATCACATCATAATAATAATTAGATAAACTACTGTACGGTTTTAATACGAAGTTCAGTAATTAGGCAAAAGTCACATAAAAGGAAGGGGTAAAACGAGAACTCCCAAGAAAAGTTTTAATAACTTTAGTTGTTGTATTGTAACTAAAGTCTACATATAATCAATACTATACTATAACGTATATAACGTTTCACTAGTGACATTCAAGTCAAACGTAGACACTTATTGTAAAAGGGAACACTACTCTTGAAACTTCTCGGTAAGAGGATCGATGAAAGTCGATGCGTTTGTCACTTTCACTTTCTTTCACTTTTAGTAAGTCGTACAGGTCGAGAAACGCTGGGGTACCGGATATGTCAGGTACCTTAAGAGATCCGGTCTTACGACCTCACCCATCGGAAAGGAAGAGGTCTCCTAGAAGGGTTGGGTCCCTAACTTAGGTCCAGGGGGTGTAAAGTCCGTCTAAGAAATGGTCGACTCGGTGTTCCCTTCGGGTCCGTTTGTCATCATAATTATTGATACCAGTGTCACAACGTGAAGTAGGGGGACTGCATAAGTGCGACATTGACGTGTACACATGTAAAACTGGGGGAAGCGAGTAAAGTGAGTGGGATGGGGGTTGAGACCGTTGGTCGTTAGACAAGAGACACAGAATACTCCCAAGAGGGGGATGGGGAAGTCGGGTATAGTTACGACTTTTTTTCTAATTTTCAATGGTGACTGAACTTACGATTTCCTCCTAAGAACCCAGTCAAAAATATAATAGTCACTCTTCGAACTCCCGAACCCCGACCCCTTTCCGGTATTACCACTGATCTCCCTTTCTTGACCTCCTTCTCTAACCCTCAGGCGTCTCAGCCTCCCTTTCTTTTCCGGGAAGTAGACCTCTGCTGAGGGTCACTCGTACGGTGGGTAACACCTGTGGACAGGAAGCGTAGGGTGTCCATCTTTTTGACGAGGGGTCGTAGGGACTGTGCATCTTCGAAGACGATTGTCCGACCCCTTGGACCGGTGGAACGTACCCAAATCCGCAAACTTCCCTCTTGGAGTTGTAACGGCTGAGTCAACACATAACTCGGTCACCCCTACAAGGATTCTTACCTCGTCACTTGTCTGTTAACGACAATGTTAAGTCTATGTACGTAGATGGATGTATGACCTTTTTACGACGTAACGTTTTTCCAATTCGACCTCAAACCCACAAAAATTAAAGGTATAAGATCTTAATACTCTTAATCCTCCGATGTGACTAATTAATATCTCATCAAAACTCATCTCATTTTTTTTCAAGGACGAGTTTATTAAGAAGGGATCTTGAAAATTATAAAGGGAGAATTTACTTAGTGAAGGGAAACAGGAAATTGTTTTTGTCCGAAAATTTTTTTAGAGTGTTTAAAGAAAGAGTACTGTATTTAGAGTTGGAGGGTGGTGGTCAATGGTACAGAGTATCGAAGATAAACGTGAACCCTACTGATCATAGTGTGACGATCAAAGTATAAAGGTGATAAATAAGGGAGGATGTAGACATGTATCTGTCTTTATATCCTCATATACATATATAATATATTCGTACTATTACAAACCTTTTAATGTAAAAGGTTTAATTAATTCGGGAATGGACAAGTTCAACTAAAGTAAGTAACGAAAGGAACTGAAAAGTCTTTATAGACTGTGGTTAAGGGAACAGATGAAAGAACTTTAATAGAAGGAAAGGTTGTATCATTATACTACTAAAAGAAAGAAAGAAACATTAAGGAAACACCTTAGAATCCCCAGTAGAAACTGGAGTTCTTTGTCAGATCACGTTTTTTGGTTGTAAGACTACCTGTGACGACTTACCGACTGGGTCAGAGTCACGAATTTGGAGAAGAGGAGTCGGTAAAAGCAAATATATTAGATGATCGGCAGATACCCCAGTGTGTCTCAGTCTGTGCTGACTTCGCTGAATCGTCGTCGTCGTCATGTGTTAATTCATATTTTAGACATTCGTCATTTTGATAGATGGTTTTCTCGTCCCTGCCCCTCTTCAGTAAATTTACCGTCTCTACCCCTTCGAAAGATATCCTCCACTGTGAACCCTACTCCCTCTCCCTCTCCCACCCTACTAAACCCTCTTACTGTAAGATTGTACATATGATAGTACATTCTTAACTTAGTGGTCAGATACAGACTACGTCCTATGTCGTACGAACCTCGACCACGTACCCCTACTGGGTCTCTCTACAATACCCCTCCCTCCACCCTCCCCCCAAGTACAAACCCTTGCGTACATTCTTAATTTCTAAAATTTTAATTTTTTTTTTTTTTTCTACCTCTTTAAAGTTGTCATTCTTCATTTCTATAAGGTGTACCTACTTTGGTGATCTTGTTACCGTGTCTTTATCTTTTTATAATTTTTAAGAATTGTCAAGACCCTACTTCTTACTAGTGGTCCTACTTCCCTGTCTACACTTGGCACCATCCGACACCCCCCACCCCTTTTGCATCTAGTATCGATTTACGATACCCTAGACCGACCGAAATAAATCTATTTTCCCTCAGAGACTGTCAAATCCCTCTCCTCATAGTACTATCTCGATACATAATCTCTCGAACTCATAGTCACACCTCTTGTGTCACCTCCTACTCTCTCATCTCCACCCCGTAGGAAAATTTTTTTAGAGTCAATTATAGTCAGTATGTAATAAGAGGGTATAAAGATACGATTTATAAATCAGTACGGAACGGAAGATTCTCGTATTCGAGGAATTCAGTCCTCGGTATAGTACAAAAAGAAAGTTCATATGATCGAGTCTATAATAGTGGGACGGAACATGTAATAGAAGTATTAAAAGTAACAATATAATTTATTGTAACTCGTAAACGGTGTATGGTCAACAAACACAGATCAGTGATTCAACAACTGCGAAGGGGTCCCTGATATCGGATGGTCCGAGGAGACAAGCATCCTAAAGGATCCGTTCTTATGATGTCATCCAACGGTAAAGGAAGAGGTGTATGGTCTGTGATACGTTTTAGTTAATGTACGTAATAGAGTGAATTAGAAGTTTATACTAACAGGGGTTAAATGTATACACACTTGTCCCTGAATCTCTTGAATCAGGAAACGAGGATTCGTACCTCTACCATTGGTCATCTCGGTCCAAAGTTTTGTTCAAGAGACACTGAAGTTTCAATAATTGTTGTTACAATTTGCCCGAGGGTACCACCGGTCAGTTGCTTATGAAAATTTACCAACCCATTTATTTTTACCACCTAGTGTCTTACTTCTGTAGTTGAGTAGTAAACTCAACTAGATATATCCGTTAATTTGTATAGGTAAGTATAACCCTTGTGTCGTACACAAACTTAACACGTTTCATAGAGAGAGGACATAAAGATCTTATTATGCCAATTATTTGTTACCATATTTTATAATGAATACATTTACTTGTAGTAATTCCTTAGTTTATCATTTATTACAGTCATGACCTAGGTATAAGGGATTACAGGGAAAAGGACAAGAACACATAGGGGTCTGAGATTATACGAAAATAAGGGTAGTAAGGTATTTGATATCGTTAAACCCTACCCTGAAAAGTTAGATGACCACCAAAGAAACTGATTTGTGAACCCTTAAATACAGGAGGGCCCAACTTGGAAACGACTACTGAGAAACGGTTACTTAAACTTTCAGTTCGTGTGAACTGAGTCTATTGACATTTATTGAAGGAAAGATTTATCGTAACTTTGTACATATAATGGCATACATTTTATCTACTGGTCACACTCAAACTACGTATTTCGTCCCGTAAGTTTCGACCACGAGACCCTGTTGGATCTCCCTGTCTCACCCCTCCCTCCACCCTCCCCCCGAGTCCTACCCGTCCTGTGTACATATGGACACCGGTCAAATACAACTACATACCGTTTTTGGTAGTGTTATAATATTTCATTAATAGGAGGTTAATTTTAATTAAAAATTTTTTTGAAGGAGAGATCTCACATGGTATCCTCGTTTGACTTCGATGGGACACGTCCTGAAACTCTAGTGTGAAAATAAACTGAAGTAAGGGAAGTGAAGGAACGAAAGAATTCAGAAAATAACCAAAACGATTACTCTAAAGGAACTATTTAGTGAACGTATACTTGGAAGTAGAGTCCTAGACTAAGATCTATAACTGTATACTTTTTATTATATAATTTTAGATGACTTTTACAATTACAAAGAGAAATTTTGTTTATTACCAAAGAAAAGTTATGAATTGTACCACGGAAGAAGTAAAATCCACCCTTTTTTAGTTGTCATAGTACAATCCTACGGGAGATAATAGTGAATTGAAAAGTACTCTAAACTAAAATGGATACTATTAAAAACATCGTTTGCTGTACCTTCTTTTCAAAAGACGACACAAGGACATATTTTCACGTTGAATATCTGTAAAATAACATACTTTTGATCTTTAACGGAATTTAAAAAGTGATAACTTAAAGATCCTCAAAATTTAAGATTCAAGAAATTAATATAAGGTTTATATCGTTTACACAAAATTCACTCATGTAAAACTTAAGTGTAACAAGTATAGTAAGGTAAAGAAGGTCGTAATACTCGTTTTGTAATTATACAAAGAAAAGAAGTAAAAGATTCGACTTGTAAAATAAAGGAGGTCGTCCTAGTGTCTATTCGTGTAGTAAGGTTTAAATCATGTGACCTTTGGAGAGTACAAATTTAGTATCTACTATAAATACCCGAAACATGGAAAACGATTAAATAAGGTGTCAAACGAAGTCCATTGTAAGACTTACTACTGTCAAAGAAGACGTAGGTCTGACCACTCCCACAACTTTAGAGGTTTACCGGTCCGGTATTTATATCTGAGTTATCAGGAGTACTAAACGTTTGAGTGACCGGGGAGAAGGGAGGTCAGTGGAAGGAATTCAACATTCACTAAGTACACGGGTAGAAGTAGATTAGGATGAATACACTGACTGATGACGACTGTACCTTATTTCGATGGATTGGATCTTTAAGAGAAACTTGAACATTACTTTTATCTGTACCATTAAAAATCAATTTCTATATAAAAATATAAATTCGGGAAACTCTATATAGTACAATCGATTAAAGACACAGAACCTCTAATATATAACTTAGGTCTAATCTCAGATGAGATTTCGGAAATTCACCTCACTTACAAGAAGAGAATTCACAATCGACTGGAAGGTCTATCTTCCGGTCCCATACCCTTACGTCTCTTGGATGACATTCTACCTCTTCGTCTACCTTCTGTCTTCTGACTATACGTTTTTACTGGTTCCTCTTTAGATAGTGGTTCAAGGTCCCGGATAACCTACGACCCGTTCTTTCTTCTTCGATTTTTCCGTCTTTGACTCCCTTTCTACTTCCTTCATCGTCCTTATTCCTTCTCAACCTGAAAAGGTTACATGACTCGACTCTACTGACGGAAGACTACGGAACCACCAAACTAAGTACAATTTTGACACCCTAGTCCTTTTGTTCATGATATAATTTTAGGAGAATATGTTGTTAATTCTTACTAAGTGAGAAATATTAACTTCCCGTGACGTCATCCGTTGTCCCAACGTTTATTATTATTACTAGTAGTAGTAGTAACACTATTATCATTGTTTTTATCGAGCGTGAGGGTATCTCGAATGAACATACCACATATAATACACGGTCTAAGAGGGGATTCCCGAAGTGTACCTAATTGAGGAACGTTGTTGGGATACCCCCACGAAGGTAAGAGAATAAATAAATAAAAAAACAAAAAGTCCACGATGACAAGATTAACGGTAGAATACTCACTACTTAGTCTTTATGTTTCTCCATCTCGTGAAACGAGTCACAGTGAGTCGTCCATTTTTTCGTCTCAGTGTTAAATTTAGAGTCCTTCATACCTAAGTCCTAGACGTTATTTGACGGAAGTTTATTCCACGACAATCTACCTCTCCGTCCTTTACAGGTATTGGTATATTTACTGGTATTTTGGGTAAAACAGGATTTATAATTTAATTACGATGTGTGTCACCTACGGAGTCTCCAGACCTCGACCCTCGGTTACAACACCAACCGATGAACATGTTCAATATCTTGTAGGTCCTCAGTTTATGGTTTGGGTCTGAAACTCTTTGTTTCCCCCAAGTGATCACTGTATTGAATTTTTGGGGTCTCAAAACCGTGCTGACAGTATCTTACGTTTACTATAATAGTTTTATAAGAGAGGGAATAAAACCTAAAAAAGGAAGACAGTCGAATTAGAGTCGTTTCAGGAGAAGTACACCCGGTCTAACTAGGATCGTTGAAGTCTCAATGTAAGACGGACAAATGGTCATCCCTCCAACAGAAGAAGACACAAAGATCTTTGTAAACGTCCTAACTATGAGTGTCTAAGATTAAAGGTACCGAAATCACTACATAGACGAAGGACTTGTTTAATGACACGTACCAGACCAAATAAATAAGTAAGGAGTGTGGCCTTCACACGAGGAGACTTAGACATACCTAATTTTCGGATCCTCTCTACCAAAGGGTTTCCTTTTAGATTCACGTCAACGACTTCCTTTCCCTTTACTACTTGAAACCTTCTTTTATTTCGTTTTGTTGTCTAGGGAACAGGGATTTAATGGTACCCTGTAACATAACAGATCGGTCCAATTCATGTGTCTATTGATATCAAGTATCAATTCAACGAGTCAGCACAGACTGAGAAACACTGGGGTACTTAGCGGCGTGCGGTCCGGAGGGACAGGTAGTGGTTGAGGACCTCAAGTGAGTCTGAACGCAGGTAGCTCAGACACTACGGTAGGTCGGTAGAGTAGGAACCAGCAGGGGAAGGGGAGGACGAGGGTTAGGGAGGGTCGTAGTCTCAGAAAAGGTTACTCAGTTGAGAAACGTACTCCACCGGTTTCAGGACCTCAAAGTCGAAATCTTAGTAAGGAAGGTTTCTTTAGGGTCCCGACTAGAGGAAGTCTTACCTGACCAACCTAGAGGAACGTCAGGTTCCCTGAAAGTTCTCAGAAGAGGTTGTGGTGTCAAGTTTTCGTAGTTAAGAAGCCACGAGTCGGAAGAAGTGTCAGGTTGAGAGTGTAGGTATGTACTGGTGACCTTTTTGGTATCGGAACTGATCTGCCTCGAATCAGTCGTTTCATTACAGACGAAAACTTATATGATAGATCCAACCAGGATTGAAAAGAAGGTTCCTCATTCGCAGAAAATTAAAGTACCGACGTTAGTGGTAGACGTCACTAAAACCTCGGGGNTGACAAAGGTGACAAAGGGGTAGATAAAGGGTACTTCACTACCCTGGCCTACGGTACTAGAAGCAAAAGACTTACAACTCGAAATTCGGTTGAAAAAGCGAGAGGAGAAAGTGAAAGTAGTTCTCCGAGAAATCAAGGAGAAGTGAAAGACGGTATTCCCACCACAGTAGACGTATAGACTCCAATAACTATAAAGAGGGCCGTTAGAACTAAGGTCAAACACTAAGAAGGTCGGCTCGAAAAGAGTACTACATGAGACGTATCTTCAATTTATTCGTCCCACTGTCATATGTCGGAACTGTATGAGGAAAAGGATAAACCTTGGTCAGACAACAAGGTACAGGTCAAGATTGACAACGAAGGACTGGACGTATGTCTAAAGAGTTCTCCGTCCAGTCCACCAGACCATAAGGGTAGAGAAAGTCTTAAAAGCTGTCTATTGACATCTCTTCCATTTCGACTTTTAAAAATAAAACCGGTCTAATATCTCTCTGATTCTATATACATTAAAAATTAAACATCCGTTACCTATCTATTAGTAACGTGCGTAAAAACGTCATTTCATTCATTTAGGTTGTGATTACATTCTCTTAATTAGATCTTCTCTATCGATCCGTTAGTAACCAAGGGTTTAGTAAATGATTAAAATACTCTAAAAGTCTCCTTTAGCGTGTTATATAGTCTAACTATATAACTATTTAAGTACAAGTATTTTGAGTTCACCTATGTGTTTTGACGAGACTTTTAGAATAAAGTGACAGAACTCGTTACCAGTGAAAGACTCTACCCATAAAGTATGACCAGGGAGGTAACAGATTTGAGATTAGGAAAGAGAACGGGCAGCCCGGAAGGACTTCCGGAGGCAGGAGTGACGGTGGTGTAGTCAAGTTTAAGGGAAGTGAGGGTGAACTTGATAACGTCATAGAGCAATCTACGACTACGGTGGGAACAAAAACAATACCGGGGCAAGGTACCGAGATCGGGTAACACTACCCATGATCCAGGATCCCCACTACACCATCTCAGCCAGTAATTTTTTAGTAAATTACTTCAGGGTGTCATCTCCTTTCCTTTCCTTGTTTTTCCACTTACTCCCTTATAACTCGAACAAAAAACCGACTTCTCTCCTTTGGTCATCTCTCTTAATACTACGTTTCTTTTTCTTCCCCTTATTAATTACCTGGTTCCGGGGTCTCACATCTTTACATAAAGTTATTTCTGTAGAATGAGACTTTGTCCCCTCTTCATTGTTCCTGAACAACTCACAACATAACTGTTTAACTACGTGAATGGACAAGACGACCAAAGGATGGGACTTGAGTTTAGACTTCTACGACACCCCTACTCATCCATGATCTGTTTAAATAAGTCACGAAAAATTTAGTGAAGGATCCGGAAAGATATGGATAACCTTAAATACTGGGTGACTTACACTTAGTAACATCTTACATGTAACATAATCTTTGACTTTTTGATTTTCTTTAAATTGAGTTTTGACGTTACTCAATAATGTAGACAGTCTTACCGACAGTAGTCTTTCTTGTGTATTTTTTATAATCCTCCTACCCCTCCTTTCCCTTGGGAGGGAGTGACAACTATCCCTACACTTAACCACATCAGTGACAGATTTTATCATCTCTCCAAAGAGTTTTTTGATTTTTATCTTGATAGTATACTAGGTCGTTGAGGTGAGGACCCATATATAGACTTTTTACGTTTTTATCACTAATTTTTCTATGTATATGGGATTACAAGTATCGTGATAATAAATGTTAACGTTACTTTACCTTCGTTTGATTCACACATAGTTGTCTACTCATCTATTTCTTCTACATTATACTGTTTCCTGATGATAAGTCAGTATGTTTCCTTACTTTAGACCGGTAAACGTAGTTGTACCTACCTGAATCTCAAGTAATACGATTTGCTTTACAGTCTCTTCTTGTTTATGACATATTATAACGAATGTACACCTTAGATTTTTTATGTTGTTTGATGGGAATAATTGAACTACCGAATAACAAATACGGACTTGGTAACGTCTCGGGGTTTGGGTGTCTAAGTCAAGTAGAAACCCGTCCAAGAACTGCATGACAAAAAACATTTGTTGTACGTACTTGGAAATCAAAACCCCATTTTCAAAATTACCAATTTACCACGACTTAAAGTCGAATCATACCCTCGTGACTTATAGTCTTCGTCCGTTTCTCTAACCCTAGTTGTCGTTGTAACGGATATTTTCCTGTTATCTTAACATTTAGGTGAGATGAAGTCAAAGTTTTTACTGTCTCCATCATATAATCATGTACAAAGAATCTTTGAATGCCTAGTTTGTCTGTAATCGTTCGATCTTACAAACTTACTGTATCAATTATATAGGTCCTATTATCTAAATATATCTTTATCTTTACATTTTATACGTATCTTTTAAAAACTGTAACAATTTAGAAGTATTTTGTAATTATTTTGACATATTTATGATACACTGTTTCTTTAAAGGTATTTATTTTCTCATGGTGTGTTTTATTAAATTAGTATAATCTTTAGTCATCGTTTACCTTTTTATCTTTTAACCGTGTAAATCTTTGATTTTAGTATGGTAAGTTATAGGAACAAATCTATAAAGTATTAATCTTATTAATAATTAATAGTAAGTGTTTAATAATCATGATTATTAAAGTATTAGTCTTACTTATATACTTTAACAATGTACTATTTTAAATACCATATATCAATCTCTATTACAAGTCATCTTTTAAATCTCGAAATTTTGTAAATGATGTCATTTTTGTTTTCAGTTTACTTGATTAACCAGAAGATATCTTTCTTAATTGTTACACACTTTCTCAATTCGGATTCATTCTTCATTTGTTCTTTTAATTTTAATACTGTTATTAAAAATATACATCGTAAATAACTGGGTGAAAGTACAAAATGAGCTCAGTGTTATTATTTCTGTTTACGTCTTTAATTACTTTAACTCATTTTTACCATCTTTTGTAATTAGTTTGTTTCAAATCGGTAAATTTTTATATTTAATTAAATTTAACTTATTTTAGTAAAAAGACAACTCGAAATAGTTTAATAGTTCCTTTTCTATTAAGGATGGGATGATTAAAAAAAAACCTTTCGTCTATATACGGATTAAGTATCATATTGACCGATCTTTTTGGTAAGAAGGTTTGTACTTCTACGATACTTTTTCTTTTAAAATCCGGGGAACGTGAATCTTTACATTCACGATTTTACATCATTCTATGATTAATTTAGATTGTTACATTGTATAGTACTAATTCATCTTAAATAAGATCCTTAAGTTTACACTAAATTATTGTCCCAAAGATACGATTACCTAATTTCTTTTTTAATGTAATTAACTTTATTTTTACCATATCTTTTACATAAACTATCGTAGGTTAATGACAAACACTAAATTTTCCAGACCTGTTGATCTATATTCACCTTTTAATATATTGAGTTATTTTTAGTTATTTGTAATGAATAACTACAAATTGTTATGCTTTAAGGGGTGAAGGTAGTAATGAGAGTAGTGACATAACCTTCACGACTGGTTACGGGGTCTATTCTATTTGCTTATTCTCTGTACAGTTAGTCCTATCCAATCTAATAAGACGTTCAGTATTATTGATTTGTAAAATCAACGAATTTTCGGTGTCTCAAATAAAGAACGAGTACGATTTACAAGAAATACCCAACCGTCTTTCGGACCTGAGTAACTTTGAGTTTCTCCGTCTGACCACTTTATCGATGGTAGAATTTGTAACGATCAGCAACATAGACTCCTTGTCCCGTTGAACCCTCTCAGACCACTTTCACAATCAGTGAGTCAACACAGACTGAGAAACGTTAGGGTACCTGACACCGGGTAGTCCGAGGAGACAGGTACTTTTCCAGACTATAGGTGTCAATTTACAACACTAATGTTTCACTATTACACAGTCGACAGAGTCTTGAGTCAACCGGTCTTTATCAGTATACCAAGGTGAGTTATTCCAGGTCTCTCCATTCTATACCTTTATAACCACCTATAATGATTATTGATGGTGTCTTCCCATAATTAACTTTTTCTTCTGGTTTTTTGACAGAAAAAAAAAACATCTGAATTCTCACAAATGTATTTGGCTGTTCTTTATGTTTTATTAACTGTCAGGTTGATAGTATTGATTATTCTAGAACATCGTTACAACGACTTTTATGTACTAGTCAAATGTTTTCGTTTGTCATCACGATTTGTAGTGGACACGTATACAGGTAACGGAAAAGAGACGATTGACACCTACTTATAAATAGAAAGTACCGGTGAAATCTCGGTCTAAGATTAAAGAGAGTGAATAAGTTTGTCTAATGTTGAGATAAAAATAAGTAAGACCTTATAAGGGTCTTGAGTTCGTAAGATGTTCAAGAACGTTTAGAATTTTATTAGTCGTTTCAAGAGTTTGTAAGATGTTTACGAGTGTAGAATTCTTATTAGGACAAACAACTAACGTGTAGGTGGAGATTGAGGGTAGGGTAAAATAACAATGTCAATTCTCATTTTGAACTTTCTCGACAGACAAGAACGATAGAGGTTAATGAGAAGAAAGAAAAATAGGACTTAGGTATTAGAAAATGGTAAGAAAGGTACCACCAATTACCGAAGACACACCGATTAGGTCATCAATGAAGAGTCCAGAAATGATTAAACTGGATAGTGACCATAAACTATTTTGCTTAATGAAGGAGGAGATTTGGAGACAAGTGAACCGAAGATGTTTTATCATTGGAACATTCAAATGAGGTGACAGCGTACAGTGAGAAACATTAGAAACAAGTAAAAGAGACGTAGAGACCTCTATATCTACACCCTCATATGGTCCTAGTCAGGAACCTGAAGAAAAAAAGGGGGGAAAAGAGACAAGGAACCACTAAATGATATCAGAATATTCAATATACCATTACAATGAGTTTAAATATAGAATCTCTGTCTAGAACGGAGACTTGAGGTCTGAGTGTATATGGTGACAGATAAGGTCAGAGTGAACTCACAAATTACTGTAGATTTTACTGGAAAATATAGGGAAATTTTTTTCTGTAGATTTTCTACTTCCCTTAAAAAGAGGGATTTAAACAAGAAATTCATCAGAAGGTAAGTCATTTATCTTTGAGCTAAGACATTCAGTAAAGTCCTATTTTTGAAACTCTAGTAGTTACAAACTCTAGTAGAAAGAGAGGGTATAAGGTCGACTGCTCAACAGTTACTTAGGTCTTAGACTGGGGAAGAAAGGAGAAGGTAACGATGATTTAGCATGTCTAGTGGTAGTAGAGAATAAATGGGACAACTTTAGTAGGGATTGACCGGAAAGAAAAGGATGAGAACGGAGTGAACGTCGAATTAAAGTTGTGTCACAGGTTTCATTCAGACTGTACACCTAGTCAATACCAAGAGGAGGATACAGGGCCGGGCGAGTTTCCGTCACGTCCCGTCACACATTCTCGTCTCCGAGATCTTAATCTGACAACCCAACCTTAGGGTCAAGACAGTGAGTGGACGACGTACTGGAGTCCGTTCAAGGAATCGATACTTACATACACGTACCAAAGAAGTGGATATTTCATTCCTTACTACCATCATTGATAGAGTGTCACAACAACTCCCCTAAGTCAAGTCAAGTCAACGAGTCAACACAGGTTGAGAAACGCTGGGGTCCCTGACGTCGTGCGGTCCGAAGGGACAGGTAGTGGTTGAGGGTCTCGGATAAGTCTGAGTACAGGTAGTACAGTCACTACGGTAGGTTAGTAGAGTAGGAGACAGCAGGGGAGGAGGAGGGTGGAAACTAGAAAGGGTCGTAGTCCCAGAAAAGTTTACTTAGTCAAGAAGTGTAATCCACCGGTTTCATAACGTTAAAGTCGTAGTCAGGAAGGTTACTTATAAGTAAATAAAGTGACTAAAGGAAATCCTACCTGACCAACCTAGAGACACGTCAGGTTCCCTGAGAGTTCTCAGAAGAGGTTGTGGTTCAAGTTCTCGTAGTTAAGAAGCCACGAGTCGAAAGAAACATCAGGTTGAGAGTGTAGATATGTACTGACCTTTTTGGTATCTAAACTGATCTACCTGGACAAAACCATTTCATTACAGAGACGAAAAATCATACAACTTCCCTAATCTATTTAATTTTACAAATTTTGGGAACCTTATAACGGACCGTTTATTATGTCCTATACACAATCGACAATTCGACAAAATTATTTATGAATATAACTGAAAATTCTGAAATATGGTAGATGGGTAGGATTCTATTCGAGACACCATTAGTCTTTGAAAACAGACAAAGGGGTCATGTGTTTTATTACAGACAAATTACTTTCCACGAGTTATTTACAAACGATTCACTTAATTACCTATTATCTTCTTTACTTAAGTTTTCCCGGTCAAGTTATATTACCTCTAGGGTCCTAGATCAGAAATAATTTACGACATTTAATGTGGTACTTAGTGTCCTTTGTCCTGAAAAATTAATTATAACAGCTTTCGTAACCGAAAAATACATCTTTTTTGCTTGTAACCATAAAAATTTTGGATGTGGTGTATCTTTGGATTTAAACTTTTGACACTAAAAAAATCTATTTGGGGATTTAGTGTTTGGGATTGTTAGTTTTCACCCAACCCGTCTTGATCGTTTTCATTCTTTTATTACTAATTTCGTATCTATTTATCTCTTTTCTTTTGTCATCCTTTTTTATCGTCAATTTGGTTCTCGACCAAGACACTTCTCTAGTCGTTTTGACTGTAACTCATTTCAGTGACTTCTTAGAACCCCGTCCTCCGGATTCTTCCTTTTGACATACAAGACAACCACATCAACGAGCCAACACAGGTTGAGAAATGCTGGGACCAGACATCGGGTGGTTTGAGGAGATAAGTACCTTAAGAGGTCCGTTCTTATGACCTCATCCATCGGTAAGAGAAGAGGTCCCCTAGAAGGACTGAGCTCCGAACTTGGACCCAGAGGACGTAACGTCGTCTAAAGACAGACTCGATGACTTATCCTAACCCCAATAATATTAAACTTGTTATTTTCTTTTTACTGAAAAATATGGGTTTGACTACTCCCTTATGAACAATGACTAGAACACTCAGTAAAATATATTTATCTTAGTATTATACGTATGACAAAATATTAAATGAAAAAAGAAATTGTTATACAACACTTGTATAAAGGTACTTCATTTATATATTTACACTTTTTTAATTCCTAGAGTCTTTTTTTCATCCAACCTAACTGATGTAAATTTAAATTCTCAAAACAAACAGTCACTTCCTGTAACTTCTATCGTCTGTTGACTGTTTAATCCTCGACTCTTGGTATTAGTCTTGTGACCTTTGGTTTCCTAATAATAGATCTTGTATTATCTTTATAGACTCATAGAAACATAGACGTCAATTTTATTTTATCTTTTATAAGTGTTTGTTCCTTTAACCTTACAGAATGTTCTCTAAGAATGGGAGTAATTATTAGTCTCTTTATATTTAATTTTTAGTATATTAGGAAATATGAAAAGTCTAACCACTATATTATGACTATGGTAGTAATTTTGAGGAGTCTAACCATTAATCCGTAATCCTATGATCGTTTGTGACTACCACCATTACTTTACCCTTGGGAGTATAAGACGATCTCTTTCATAAGTCAAGTCAAGTCAACGAGTCAGCACAGACTGAGAAACTCTGGGGTACCTGACGTCGTACCCCAGGTACCCCTTTCATATTTAACCAACTTTGGAACTCCCTCCTCTTTAGACTTTTATCGAGTACTTTATTGTATACACACAGGAGATTTTGAGGGTGTTGGGACAAGAACCAATGTCTGAGGAGAAGTTGTACAGATTCCTACACAGGACACAGTCAGAGATAAACACCACCACCTTTGTCCTCCTTTGACAGTGACCCCTTTATTATCCATTTTACTCCGACTACGTGTGTCCCTAGACAACACATCGTAAATCCTCGTTATTAATTCATCGATAGCTAGCGAGCTAGCTAGATACATATGTATATATAATATATAAATTGATACACAATATCAACAAAAATATATAGATACATAAAACTTTCGTATAATAACTCACCTTTTATTGTCTTGGTATAAGTTACGTTAAATAAATTTCATTTTGGTATATAAGTGTACTTTATTAGGGATAATAGAATATTTTTATATATGCATAGGGTCCATTGTACAATCTCTATGTCTCTGGTCTACCTCTTCCTTACACCACTTCCACTTTAAGGGTTCAACTCTTTCGGGAAACCTCTAGATACCACAACCGTTCCACATATGTAGATGATACCTCTTTACTTCCTGTTTTTACTTCTAGTAGAGTACCGTATTAAGAGGACTAAGAAGAAGTCACTAAAACGTGGACTGATGAAGGCACACACACCCAGACACACACACACACACACACACACACACACACACACACACACACACACACCTCACTGCGGAGGTTGTGATCTGGTTCGACGTTCCGGTCACGACATAGACTAGACGAATAATACCGACTCTGCACTTCTGGTAACTCTTCTAGAGACGGGTAGTCACGTTTATTGTATGGACTAGGAGGTTTACGGAATCAGACCTTAAGGAAGTCTTTACTCCTATTCTTCATGTCTAAGTGTTCTTTAGTGTAAAACCCGGTCTTTTCTTTAACTTTCGTATTCCTTTTTTCTGGAGACGGAAAAGTACATTCATTAATTTTTCCCGTTGTTAAAGTTTAGAAATGTTTCAAGTTATAAATTTTTGTGGTGGTGGTACAGAATCTAAAAAGTGTAGTCTGTAATTGGTGTCAAAACCTGAAACAGTAAGAATTCTAAATCGGTGATAACGAATTCAAGAATGACACGAGACCCTATGTGTTCGATTTTCGGTAGGGAAGACGGGTATAAAGTTATTTTAGTTACATTTGTGAAGTATTTAACGGATCTTATGGACAGTCGTGTGCAGAGATGGTCAAACTGGACACTAACCCGAACACAAATTTTTAAATTCAGGGATCATAATATCCGTTGAGGGTTTATAATTTAGCTAAAATGAAGTTTTAAATAAAATACTGGAATAACAAACCTTTGCTCTAACAGAATAGTCTGTTTTCCTAACAATATTTACCACATTGGGTGAACGGACCCGTGACCCGGGCGAGACTCGTCTTAAGACTTGCATACTTAGAACCGTCAAGGACACTGTCCACTACGAAGTCCACGGACCGTGTGGGTAGGTACGTGTGTGGATGGGTGCCCCTTTAGTGTGGCTACGAAGTCGATTTCTCGACAAGACCTCCTTAACGTCCACTTCTTTACCCTACATGACAAAAAGATTTAGGGACCTAGAGTTAGGACGAAAAGCTTCCTCCTCTAGTCTTAGGACCGTCCACTCACAATCCACGTCTTCGACGAGTCCACTAAGACCCAGGGTGGCACAACGGTTGATCGTGGTCAGTAAGGTTGTGACAAAAGAAAGGAGGTACGGACACCACAGGTGGTCCCGACGTCCTCGTCGTCCGTCGAGTCCTCCGGAGGCCGGACTTTGGGCTACACGTCCCCTTAAATTCTGGAGTAGGGATGACCGACACCTTAGACCGTACACAGGTCTTACTGTTTCAGAGTAGGTGTTGAAATGGGAGTGGAATAACAGACCACATTGTGACTCCAAGAGTCTTGTGATGTGGAAGAGACCAAAATCTTTGTCCACTAGTCCTACACTGAAAACAAAGGAAAAAGAATGAAAAAATAACCCTATATTAACAAAGTGTTACAACATTTTGTATATATAGGGGAGGGAGAATTTGATGGAGGGAGGGTGAGACGAGAGGGTGGGGAGATCCAATAGCGACGTCCAAGGGTGATCTTTAGATAAAATACGTACCATAACATAAATACGGTTAGGATTAGAGGGTCAAGTAGGGTATGAGGGGAAGGGGAACGACGGTATAGGTGTTCAGGTAAGAGTTGTAGAAGAGATAAGGATGGGACGTTCATCCAACAGACATGGTAAAGAGATCTAGGGTGTACATACACAATTATATAAACAAAAAGAGAGAGATTGAATGAAGTGAGACATACTGTCTGAGATCCAGGTAGTATCTCAGACTACTCGTCTTTTTTTCTTCAGTCTAGTGTAACAGACTTTACTCTCCCTTCCCCAGTTTAAGACTATGCCCAAGGGTCACCTGTCGGTCCAGTGGTAAACACGTAACTAAGTACGTCAGACAGTTGTTCGTCACTCTATTTGTTTTTCACGAGGGCGGTTTGTGAAGAGATCCAAGACCGTTATACCTTCCCTCGTTTCGTCCACGTTCAGACGAATATTCGTCCATTTTATATGTCGTCCCTCGTGATTCACTATTTGTCTTTTTATTCTTTCCCGGGGTCCTTAAAGGGTAAACCCCCCCTCACTATTTCTTCCGGAACGTACTCCCACTGTAAACACATTTCTGAATTTTCCCACTTTCACTCGGTACGACGTTTCCGTCCACCGTACAGACCATATCCCCTCCCTACAGTTCCTTGAACCTCTCCGGACTTACCCTCGCTCACTCCTTCTTAGACTTATCTTTATTACTCTTTCCTCCAAATAAACTAAAACCTTTTTTTTTTGTTTTTGGACGGTACTGTCGTTCTCCTGTGCTAAGGGAAAGAGAACGACGAAAGAACTCAAGACCTCGAAAACGTCGTTCTGACTCTACCAGACGTAGGGATAAAGGGGTAGGGGACTTTTCCGTGAGATAATCAAAAATGGTCCTGAATTTGAAAGAAGGAGGTTATGGGAGTAGGGGTTTACAAAAGAAGAGAAGTGTAACTTGTTATAAGGAACGAAGGCACTTCTACTTTTGTCGATACAATCTTCTTTGGTCATTTTATTCTCAAGAGTGAATACTCGAACAGTCATTCTTATTTAGAGATTAACTACATGGTAGGTCGTGGTCCTCCTTGTCCCAAGGACTGGGTAACGGAAGTGGACACTCAGCAAAGACCTTAGTCCCCGACATCGACCACCAAGTCACATAAAAGGCCAACAAATGAGACCTTGGGGGTCCGAGTAGTCCTTGGGACGAACTACAGAAAACCTTCACTACCGTGCGTAAAATACCACCCTTCCCCGTTTCTACTGTCCGGAACCTGGTTTTTCCCTCGAGTGGACAGCCAACCGCAAACGTCAAACGACGGACGACACGAACGCTCGATTTCCGTCCCGGATCCCCTCAAGTCCCCGGGTACGCGGAAGACTCTCGCCCGAAGGGTCTTCTTTACGGGACCTGGAAACGACAATGTCACCACTCAGTCCCTCGTCCTCCACCCCCCGTGTCGACCCCACTTTCGTCTCTCCTATTTAATCAGGTCCTTTGTCGTCCGGTTCCAAAGGTCTCCTCGACGATGGCGATGGATGACGAAACTTCACTTTCTTCCGGCTTTTCGCAGTCTACCGAGTTTCCCTGGATCTCCACTCTCTTCTTAGTAAGAGTCCTCGGAGTCGTGGTTTTATCAACGTAAGTCCTACTGGGTTTGGTCTAAATCTCAGTCGGTCCAGTGTGGATGGGGGTGGTGTGTGTGGGTGTGGGTGTGGGTGTGGGTGTNGGGTGAGAGAATGAGAGAAGATAATAGATAGTCAATAGATAGCCAGACAGACAGATGGATGGATGGATAGTTCGATACTTTTTTGTATCAGTTTGGATGTAACAGTTTGGATCTTACTCCTCTATAACCAGTTTAGGACTTTAGGCAATAAAACCGTAGATCTGACCTTAATTCTCTAAGTAATAATACAGTTGTTTATAAATAATTCACTGATCACGTACAGTCATTTGTGTGTGTGTTTCTATATAGTGAAAAGTCATACTATAGTCATCTTGTGTGTGTGTAAACATTTCTGAGTTCCAGTTCTTAGACGGACGTTACACCCTCTGGACCCAAACTAGGGACTCAACCCTTCTAGGGGACCTCTTCCCTTTCCGATGAGGTCATAAGACCGGACCTCTTAAGGTGTCTGACTTATTAGGTACCGCAGAGTTTCTCAGTCTGTGCTGACTCGCTGAAAGTGAGTGAGTTCCAGTAAAGACTCGGAGTTCACTTCTCGGCAAAAGGATTTAACATAAAATTTGAGTTCCGAAATCGGTCCAATTCGTCTCCCGACCTCCCTGTGACGTGGATCCTTACTTCTGTAAAGTCTCGGAATAGAGGACCCCCACAACGTTTAATAATCGTCCTTTGTGTGAACCCCAAACACTAGATTCTATTAAACCCCTTCTATATGCTTCACATACCTCCCCGAAAACTATTACTCTCCTTTTTTATACAACCTTCTGGTACTCATTTGTACGACTTATCAACAAAAGTAATATCATTTACTGACAATACGTGTTTTTGAAATCTAATAAGTGTTATGAATTATTGTCTAAACTCCATTCTTTGAACCAAATTAACTAAAGGAATTATAAGGGGGGAGGTTGTATGAGGGGTAGATCTTAAGGTATGAAACTTATCTTAGAGACTTAAATTGGGTTTTTAGGTTGGAGTTGAGTCGTCAGTCCGTCACTTTCACTCCCTCCCCTGTCCACACGTCCGACCTTTCGACCACTGGGAGTACACGACACCGTCTCACCCGTATTGAAGGACACTATGGAACCTTTTGACTGGTGTGAGACTGATTCGGACGTCGAAATCCCTTTTCCTTTTGTAAGTCTTAAGACTCGACGGTCTCGTTGCGTGACTCCGGTCTCGTGTCGTACCCCTCTTGTCTCGAACCCCTCCTTTCTCCACGAGAAGAACGTCTAATTTAGGAGTCACTGTCTCAATTCAGTCCACTCCACGTCGTCTCGAGGTGTGGAGTTTCCTTTGTCAATTGTCCACCGAGACTTCTCAAATGACTCGTCTTGACCGCAGGGATTGGAAGAGGGGTTTGCAGAACAATTTTAGAGACCTTCCGGTCTACTCTGTTCGAACGTCGTTTGTAGTCTAAATCCTTCGAAGGAAAAGATAGTTCGGAGTAAAAAGTGTATCGGAAACCCACGAATCAACAATACCGGAAACCCATGGGTGTGCTTTTCGGTTTCCCAGTCTCTTGTCCGTCTAGAAACTCAGATCGTTTACTTTCCCGTCGCGATAGAGACCACCGAGTCGCCCATTTTCGCAGACGGATGTTGCACCCTCTGGACCCAAGCTAAGGACCCAGCCCTTCTAAGGGGACCTCTTCCTTTACCGTTGGGTGAAATCCTGAGAACGGAACTTTTAGGGTACCTGCCTCCTCGGCCCATCCGATGTCAAGTACCCCAGTATCTCAGACTGTGCTGACTCGCTGAAGTGAAAGTGAAAGTTAGGATTATGTAACACTTCTTTCTATGTTCGCCGATACTCTCCCTCCAAATTAGGTGAAACTTTAGGTCCTTACAAGACTGTGAGGTAGGAAAAAGGTACAAATTGAAGAACTACTTAGTTACGAACTCGACTTTAGACTTTCTGTTCAATAGTTGTCTTTAATCGGTTCCTTTTTTGTTTGACATTTCTCCCCGTGTGGATTCTGGTCTCTGGACGAGGTCGCATAACCTAAAATAACAACCGAGACCAAGACTGCGACCGGCACCATGTCCCGTAGTGGGACCGGAACTCTCACGAGGGGGAGGACCTTCTGACCTTTACCGTGTTCCTAAAGTCTATTAATACTGGTGACCGGTTCCAGTATTAAAAGTGGCGAAGTGATAGTGGTAGACAGTTTACCTTATCATTATTGATGGAACACTCTAAATTCCCTTTAATGTACTTCCCGCGTCTTTCGACCTTCCGAGTATCGTCGACGCGTCATTCACAACCGTAAAAAAAGAAAAAAACGACACGACCCAAGAACCAACAACTCTCTCGAAAGAAATGAACGTCGCTCACCCCCGATGAGAGATCAACGCCACACGCCCGAAGAGTAATGCCCCCGAAGAGAACAACGTCTCGTGTCCACTATCCGTGTGTCCGAAGTCCTCAATACTGTGTACCCGAATCGACGGGACGTGGTACACCCTAGAAGGGTCTGGTTCCTCGCGTGGCTACAGGGGACTATAGAAATATTATAGTGGGTAGGGATGGGTCAAAAGTACCGGTTCCACTTGGAATGACGAAAGTATTTGGGAAGGAAGAGACGTTTAAGGTTGAGGAGGGGGTGATGGGGAAGAAATTTGAGGACATAAGGGAATAGAATAACAGTTGTTCAAAGTAAAAAGAAGTATGAAAAAGTAATTTTTTTCGACTGTCTTCAAACTCTACACACTTTATCACTAAGCCACAATTTTTTTTTATTTCAATAACAGTTTATTACCGAAATAAGGGGCACGACATATCGAAAAATTGTAATCGGAAATAAGTAGTTGTACGAACATTGGGAGATTCTTTTTGAACAGTATTTGAGGTCCCATGGATCTTTCAATTACTCGTGTCTCACCCACTAAATATTTAAAAGTCCCGATCTTTCGGGGCATTGTCATACCAACAACTTAATGGTATTTACGACTTGAAGTACCAAGAGTATATCCAGAGTTGGTCTCATGGACTTTTCACCTGGTCTTTGTGTGAGTTCCTTACGTAAGGGTGTCCTTTATAAAACGACACTTGTACATGCGTACAGACGAGTCAACGATTCAACGTAGACTGAGAAACACTGGAGTACCTGACATCGAACGATCCTGGGAGACAGGGACCCTAAAAGGTCCTTTTTTTATAACTTCACCAAACGATAAAGGAGGAGGTCCCGTAGAAGGGTTGGGTGTCTAGCTTGGACGTAGAGAACGTAACGGTCCGTCTAATAAATAGTGACTCGGTGGACCCTTCGGGGTACTTGTGTATACACGAACACAAGGACGAATCAGTGAAGTCAGCACAGACTGAGAAACCCTGACATACCTGACATCAGGAGGTCCGAGGAGACAGGTACCCTAAGAGGTCCGTTCTTATGACCTCACCCAACGGTAAAGAAGGAGGTCCCCTAGAAGGGCTGGGACCCGAGCTTGGGTGTAGAGAATGCAGAGAACGTAATAGTCCGTCCGAGAAATGGTGATCGCGGTGGACCCTTCAGGACACTTGTACATATGTATCTACGATTTACGATGTCTGTAAATTATTTAAACCCACCTCTCCTTCTTATTACGATAGATAAGTTTGTATACCGTGTGTCCATTGTTACCTGAGACAATGTGACTCCATCAGATGAATGGACTAAACTGGGAGACCCTTACTCTTGGGTCGACGGTACTAGTCCACCCAATCAAGTAAAGTCCACGTGTAGAGTTATTGTGGGGTTTACCACCAAACGAACCATGGAATATTTCTTTCGTTCCTAATCAACTCTTCTTGACTTTGATTTGAATCTTTCTTTGACACAAATGACTTATTTATTTACTTGGTATTGTTCATGAGATCGTGTACGGACAAGAGTCCTACCAAATGAAGATCCTTGGCGATTTTGGGAATTATCGACACCGATTCCCACCACCAAGAGAAGACTAACAACGAACCCGGGAGTCTGTATTAAACAAAGACGTAGTAAGTGATGAAGTCCCATAACATAAACCTAGGTCCACACAAACACAAACGTAAGACCTGACGGAAAATGATCTTTAAATCAAAACTCGCTCAAATAGGTGGTAAAAACTTGACAACAAAGAAAGTCAGGTTTCACCCTCTTTATTTAAAGGGAATACCCTACTAACACCCTTAACCACTATTCTTTATGTGTCGAATGTCTCTACACATACTATGTTTCTAGTACAAACATGTTTCTAGAGTACTTACTGCGCCAACAAATAATAGTGACACCAACAACGAAAAGAAGAAGTAGGAAAAGACACCGGGTGGATGAAGGACCATCTAGTCAGTCCAGGACTATCTGTCCTTTGATCGGACGGATTTCCATTTAGTGTCGGACTGAATGAGTGCAAAGGTAGAGAATTGGTGTCTCAGTAGTAGTCGGGACAAAGGGGTAGAACTGAGAACATAAAGAACAGGTAATTGATGACACTACAACTGCGATCTCCTTCTGGTTATAAAAAAATTTGCACAAGGGACGACGTTAGTCCATTAATAAAAAGAGACGAAAGACCATCATCAACACACTCTCCGTTAAAATATCTTGTGACATCCTGTCCTTTCCCCTTTTTTAGTCCCAACGTACGATGGAGTTCTAAAGAGGGTAATTAGTTTTTGACTGAATAATAAATAAAGTCATAGTGTGACGGAAAATATGGACAGTCGACGTTGAGGACCCTAAAACACCAAATTTGTAAAGTAAAAGAAAATTCAGTCTCTATGTCACCTCATATTGTTGTTGTTTTTGTCATTCAATGTGTCTACTTGTGGTATGGTTTTATCGTTTACGTCATACCACGGTCTTTCATGGTAGAGGTCACCAGTCAAGTGTACTTTTCGCTAACAAACTGAACACCTGTGTCACCCCCTTCCTTTCCTGTCCTGCTTAACTCTCTCATCGAAACCTTGAATATGTAACATAATGGTATACATTTTATCCATCGGTCACCCTTAAACAACACACTGAGTCCCTTGAGTTTGGTCCCGAGGTCCTGTTGGATCTCCTCACCTTACCCCTCCCTTGACCATCTCCCCAAGTCCTCCCTCCCTTGTTTAGAGACAGATACCGACAAAGTACAACTACATGTCGTCTTTGGTTACGTTGTAACATCTAGTTAATAGGAGGTTAATTTTTATTTAAATATTTTACACCGACAAAGGAATGTTCGTGGAAATTTATATTTACCGAGAGAGAGGGTTATATAAATTAAGGACAATAAAATTATCAAATAAGGTTTCCTAAGACGAGTATATATTAAAATTATCTGGTTACCTCTGAAAATCCATTTTATGAGATAACATAAGTTAGAGTAAATCATTTATTTATACATAACTTTGGGATGATTTAAGTCTCCCTGATCGGATTTGGGGATGTCCCGAGGTTTCTAAAGGACAATTATTTGTTGAATAAACGAGAGAAGAGATGTACTTTATGTCAGATAAAATGTATATTTATCTTCAAAGAAAATTAATACCGTGTAGGTTTAACGTTAGTATCGAGAAAAATAAAATATATCGCACATAAAGGGTCCCACTTATTTTATGAAGTATTTAGTCTCATCTTCCTATATGAGTTAATACGTTCTACGATGAAAAGGTTTTTACGTTCGTCAACTTAAAATTTATAAAATGAAGTTAAACATGTAAATAATTTATTCATATAAAATCGTGGATGATACACTTCTTTCGACTCGTGACTTCTTAACTACGAAAACTTGACACCACAACCTCTTCTGAGAACTCTCAGGGAACCTGACGTTCCTCTAGGTTGGTCAGGTAAGACTTCTAGTCGGGACCCTAAAGAAACCTTCCTTACGACTTTGAGGTCATGAACCCGGTGGAGTACGTTTCTCAACTGAGTAACCTTTTCTGAGACTACGACCCTCCCTAACCCCCGTCCTCCTCTTCCCCTACTGTCTCTTACTCTACCGACCTACCGTAGTACCTGAGCTACCTGCACTCAGACTCACTTGAGGCCCTTAACCACTACCTGTCCCTCCGGACCACACGACGCTAAGTACCCCAACGTTTCTCAGCCTGTACTGACTCGTTGACTTGATTTGACATGACTACACGGTCTGTGAAACTATCATAGACCTAATACTTATTTTGTTTTAGGAATGAGAGATTCCTGAGTTTTAGATATTTTGTATGTTCAGTGTCAACCGAATCTATCATTTCTTAGAAGGAAATTACGTCCTTTGGACCCAAACTAGGGACCCAGTTCTTCTATGGGACCTCTTCCCTAACCGATGGATGAGGTCATAAGAACGGAACTCTTAAGTTACCTGTCTCCTCGGACTACCCGATGTCAGGTACCCCGGTGTTTTTCAGCCGGTACCAACTCTCTGATTGTGAACGTATACCATATGTGTCATTGTTTCCACACAAATTCCACACCTCCTCCGATGACGACTATATCTTCTGTCTCAACCCCTCCCTAGAGAACTAAAGGACGACGTAGAAGAGGTTTAATGGATAAGGACAGACCCACAAGGGTCAACCACTTCGGTTTTTAGATCCGTAGTAGATACTTAGTCAGGAAAGGAACTAGAGGGTGAATCAGGTGGTCTACCAGGTTAGTTTGAAAGGGGATTCGACATAAAAATTTAGACGGTTCTAAAGAGAGAGGACTGACAAAATGGGGAGTTTCCATTCGAGGGTAGGTTAGAGGAGACCAAGAGAAGTTATCGGTCAAAGGGACCTGATGGACGAAGGTAGAAACGGTAGAATGTTTCGTAAGAAATGTGTATATTCAGTTTACTACGGTAAGATAACGGATTTCAAGAAGTCACCGAAGGACAGTGTGAATTTTAAGTTGGGTTGTAGTCTGGAACCGGACGTTCTGGGTTGTACTAAACAGGGTTCGGAAGAAAAGGAAGAAGTAGAGGAAAGGAAAGGGTACGTCAAGGTGAAACATTATCGGTACTTTAAATGTTAATCGTGTGGTAGAACTAACGATGTTCTATATAATTAATGACAAATAAAAGTATATAATTACATCGACACATGTAGTTGGAAGAAAGACAAAAACTTATATAACTCGAACGAGAGTACAAGTTGAAAGACTTACTTTGAGAGAAGGGGTCTATAAGAGTACCTCCCTAGGAACAAACAAACAAACAAACAAAACGTCTAGAATCGAGTCTTCAATGGAGGAGTGAGAGAAAGTTGAGTGAGAAAAGTTAAGAGACGTTGTGAAAGAAAATAGACTTTAATAGAATCAGATAGTAAAGAAATAGAAAAGAAGGGTTAGGGAGGAATGGGAACGGAAAATGTATATGTGAGTCTATACTAAGTGTTCTAGTTCCTGGAGATAGGTGGATCACGAATCGTAATCTATAAACAACTTACTTATTTACTTACTAAAGTATCCCTTCTACTGTAATCTTGATCCATTCTAAAACAATAGATTTCCTTTGGTTAGGACTTATAAGTAATCTTCTTGACTACAACTTCGACTTCGAGGTTATGAATCCGGTGGACTACACTTCTTGACTGAGTAACCTTTTCTGGAACTACGACCCTTTCTAACTCCCGTCCTCCTCTCCCCTGTTGTCTTCTACTTTACCAACCTACCGTAGTGACTGAACTACCTGTACTCAAACTCGTTCGAAGCCCTCAACCCACTACCTGTCCCTTCTTCGGACCGTACGACGTCAGGTACTCCAACGCTTCTCAACCTGTACTGTCACTCACTTGCCTTGACTTCTAAAACGATCTGGTTCCTCCACCTCATAAGCTTGTGATACTTGACAACAAACAAGGGTTTGACGGAGTACCCTCTCTTAACATTTCTATTCTTTGACCGTCATGGCACCGATTATAAGGTTAACCTTTATTAAAGGACTAGTCATCCGTATCATAACTAACTTTATACGAAGTGAGCATCGGTCTTATTCTCACGATTGTGAACCTTGTACAAAGGTAAAAAATTTTTAAACCCCACAATCTTGACCTCAAATATGAGTCCTCAATAGTGTACCAAATATAGAAAGGTTAATATATTAGTGAGAGACCTAAAAAAAATTTTCACTTTAACATTAAATTTATGAAAACACCCCCAACACACACACATACACACAAACACTAACTCTTTTCCCCAGTACTCGTAAGTGACCGTTTAGACCATAGATACCTTGTATGAGTTACTGTTCTAGTGTTTAACAAACGTTCTCAGAGTGTTTATTTTAGAGTAAATTAAAAGACAGTGATTTCGAAAAAAAAAATAAAAAATAAAAAATTTAAAATTTTAGAAATTAAGAATGTACGTAAGGGTTTGTACTTGGGGGGAGGGTGGAGGGAGGGGTGTTGTAGAGAGACCCAGTAGGGGTACGTGGTCGGGGTCCGTACGACGTGGGATGCAGTCTGTATCTGACCGTTAAGTTAAGAATGTACTGTCATATGTACAATCTTAAGGGTAAGAGGGTTTAGTAGGGTGGGAGAGGGAGAGGGAGACTCAGGTTTTCAGGTAATATGTGTAGACACAGAAAAAAGGACAGAACGTATGTCCCAGCAGTAACGGTAGAAGGATTTAAGGTATATATACACAATCATATGACATAACCACAAAAAGAAAGACCGAATGAAGTGAGACATATTAACCGAGGTCAAAGTAGGTAGAGTAGTCTTGACTAAGTTTACTTAAGAAAAATTGCCGACTCATTATGAGGTAACACATATACATGGTGTCGAAAGAATAGGTAAGTAGACGACCACCTGTAGATCCAACAAAGGTACAGGACCGATAATATTTGTCATGACGCTACTTGTAACCCCATGTACACAGAGAAAGTTAAGACCAAAGGAGCCACACATACGGGTCGTCACCCTAACGACCCAGTATTCCATCAAGATAAACGTTAAAAAATTCCTTAGAGGTGTGACAAGAGGTATCACCGACATGATCAAACGTAAGGGTGGTTGTCACATCCTCCCAAGGGAAAAGAGGTGTGGGAGAGGTCGTAAATAACGAACGTCTAAAAACCTAGCGTCGGTAAGACTGACCACACTTCACCATGGAGTAACACCAAAACTAAACGTAAAGAGATTATTACTCACTACAACTCGTAGAAAAGTACACAAACAATCGGTAGG
>SJYO01041852.1:34895643-35035963 GCA_006410555.1 Capra ibex | reverse complement strand
TTTTTTTTTTTTTGGTGGTAAAAATTATGTAAAAGTCCCCCGGTAAGGACAAGAATTAACTTAGACAGTTCAAAAGAATACTAAACACCCCGAAAACCTTTATTTAGTCAAAGATAGAAGAGTAACAGAAATATCCCTCAAATGGTCAAAGGGTCCTTAACACTCTTAAACAGTCCATTAATACCTTAGACTAGAGAAGGCTCAGGTTTCACAACTGGAGAGATCTTTAGTGCTTTAATCTTACACCTGTTGAATTACTTCTACAAAAAAAGGGGGAAGTTTAATCGTAAATGTAAATGGGGTTCTGTAAATATTGGTATTATTCACAGACTACAATTACCTAACGTATCTGTAAGAATAGTAGACTTAAGATTAATAAGATAAAAGACAAAGATCATCTATTAATCAATAACGATCGAAAATTTACAAAAGACTCTCAAACCCAAACAGAGACGTAGGGGAGTAGGTATCTCGAGTAGGTAAAAGTCTCGATGTGTTAGTGAAGACAGAGTTACTGTAAGAGTTAAAAGTCAGGTCTGAAGAATGGGTTCGTGGTCTGAAATTTACTGGACCTGTAAAAGTACGTTTTAGAGTTGGTGACACATTTTAAGTTGTTTGAGTTGAATTGGTTTTGAGAGAACGGTAAGAGAACACAAATAGAAAGTGTCGAAGTAGGGGGTGTGAGGGAGCGGATGTAATGGAAGGTAGTAAGGGAGTAGGGAAGACAAGTCTGACACCGAGACAGAATGCATAATAGAGAACCTAAACAAAGAAGATCAGGGTAACCCATGTGTGAACATGTCTGTCGTAGTGTGGATTTAGTTCAGTAATTACAGGGGTAGACAGAGGGACGGAGATTAAGGAAACGGGAAGTTTAGGTCTATATAAAAGTTTTTATCGTAAACATCGTATTTTTACTATCTTTTCCTAGGTTCTTGAGAAAGTGCATGGTGTTTTTCCTCTTGAAACGTAATAAACACTTTTATTAAAAATTGTTGAATAGTATCGTGAATTCCGGGAGAAGGGAACAAAAACCGTTCGAACGTTAGATCTGTTAGTCCAGAGAGACGGTAGGAGAGGGGTTGGAAAAGTCCACTAGAACACGGTAAAAAGTGGAACCTACTGGAGTGAGAGGATTTATGAAAAGGTTCAAATGAAAAGGAAGTTCAGTGAAAATTTTGGAGTAGAAAGGTTTCTCAGAAGGGACCTGTGAGTTGAGATAGTAGAAAGGAAAAAACTGTCACATAAGAGTACACAACAAAACACATGCAACTAGCATAGAGGAAGGACTCTTGTACTCAAGACGTTCCGTCTCTACAATAAAAAACGTTAGAGACACAGAAAATGTCACGATCCGTAAAACAATTTGGAATCATTTATGTCGTTGTTTCTTAGTCAGATCATACCTTCGAGGTACTCCTGACCACAGTACGGACGAGACAAGGGTCTATATATAGGACATCTATTGTGTTACGGACCGGGCATTGTCCACAGGTTATATTAAAAAAGTTAACTCTCTTACTTACTTATTCTCGACTCACACTCTTAGTGTTCAGTGACACTTTTGGAAGGATACAGTTAAAAATGGGTATTTTTAACATTCCCATTAATTCTCTTTATTTGTTCATTCCCATTAATTCTCTTTCTTATGGATCCTATCTTAGAGTTTAAGTTCCGATACATAGGTACCCAATTTTATTTTCGGCGTCGTATATATACCCAATTTTTTGATGGCATCCTCCTACTGAGTACTGTCAGTCTTAGGTCAGTGAAGTCGTTCGAGCTTTTGGAACTCTAAAGACAATGGAAACCACACAGTACCTCCTGTTTTGCAGTGTCTCGTTCTCGCATGTCAGCGAAGTCCGTCAACCTTTGGTTCCCATCCCCTTCGTCAAGGGTGGTGGTCCTTCGTCCACCCTTCGGTGTCTCGTTCGAGACGTTATACAAGAATTGTTTCTTCGATAAACTCAAAAGAAGGCGAGTCAGAATCACAATCCAGGGGTACGATCATCGACAGTAAAGTAGGATGCAAGATGTAAACGAAGTTTACATTATTCTACTAAAAAAACACACATACGACAAGGAAATTATAGACAATAAGGACATTTCACGTTCGAAGTTCTTCCGAAGAGCACAGAGTGGACGGACCTGATCTCGAGTGTCGTATTGTCCACGAGTCATACCCAAACAATTTACTTACTCCTTGAGATGCAGACATGAGTCTACTCACGCGTATGCACACATACATGCGAGTACGCACACTCTCTGTATATCTGTCTATAATTCCACGACCTATCTGAACTTTTGACGTCCTGTCAGAGTCTCTTTTTGTGACTTTGGGTAATTTCCTTACCTCTTCTCCACAATTCTCTTCTTTTACAGTGTCAACTGCAACGTTTTAAATCTCTATTCTTACAATATAATTATCTTACTCCGTCGAGACACTGCACTCTACTGAGAATCGACAGAATGAAGTAAATATAAATATTTTACCCCTATTATCGGTAAAAGAAAATGTAATCTCAGTTAACCCCAATACACACACTTCGTAATTGGGTCAGGGACCAAGGATGTGTTCTTTAATGAGTGGGAGACCTGTCAAAAAGAAATTTGACTTCATCTCAACTAAATGTTATAATACATTCAAAGTCCATATGTCGTGTTACTAAATATATTTAAACATATATATATGTATATATGTGTGTGTATATATAATAAAAGTCTAAGAAAAGGGAATAGACAATAATAATTTATAACTCATGTCAAGAGACAAGATGTGTCATCCATGAACAAATAATAGATAAAATATGTATCAACACACATATACAATTAGGGTCGGAGGATTAAATAGGAAAAGGGGTGGGGGAAAAAGGGAAACCATTGGTACTTAAACAAAAGATACAGGCACTCAGAGAAAGTCTAAACCTTTATTCAAGTAAAAATAACCAATAACAAAAGTCTAAAGTTTATATTCGTTATAGTATACTCTGAACTAAATAAAATAAATCATACTATTAGAGATACGGATAAACACAACGACATTTACCGTGATAAATTAACAAAAAACACCGAGTCATTATAAGGTAGTATATATACATGATATAGAAGGAATAGGTGAGGAGATAACTACCTGAAAATCCAACGAAGAGACAGAACCGATGACATTTATCACAACGACACTTGTAACCTCACGTACGTAGAAAAGTTTAATACCAAAAGAGGTCTACATACGGGTCCTCACCCTAACGTCCTAGTATATATACCATCAAGATAAAAGTCAAAAAATTTCTTGAATGTACGACAAGAGGTATCACCGACGTGATTAAATGTAAGGGTAGTTGTCACGTCCTCCCAGGGAAAAGGGAAGTGTGGAAGAGGTCGTAAATGACAAACGTCAGAAAAATTACTACCGGTTTTGATGGAGTAACATCAAAACTAAACGTAAAGAGATTATCAATCGTCACAACTCGTAGAAAAGTACACGGAAAACCGACAGCCATCCAGAAAGAACCTCTTTACAGATAACTCCAGAAGAGGGGTGAAAAACTAACACAACAAACAAACAAACAAACAACTATAACTCGACATACTCTACAAACATATAAAACCTTTAATTTGGGAACAGTCGACGTAGTAAACATTTATAAAAGAAAGTAAGAGATCCAACAGAAAAGTAAGCCAACTATGAAAAGAGAATTAAGTATTTGAGTATCCGATAAGAAAAAATTTTTTATAAATAAGTGAATAAAAGTTAAAACAGACACGACCCAGAAGTGACGATATACCCGAAAAGTGATCGACGCTACGACGACGACGATTCGACGAAGTCAGCACAGACTGAGACACGCTGGGGTATCTGCCGTCGGGTAGTCCGAGGGACCAGGGACCCTAAGAGGTCCGTTCTTGTGACCTCACCCGACGGTAAAGGAAGAGGTTACGTACCTTCACTTTTCCTTTTCACTTCAGTGAGTCAGCGTAGGCTGAGAATCACTGGAGTACCTGACGTCGGATGGTCCGAGGAGGCAGGTACCCTAAAAGGTCCGTTCTCATGACTTCACCCCACGGTAACGGAAGAGGGATCAACACCAGTCGTCCCTGATAAAAGGTCAACGTCATGTACCCGAAGAGTAACACCCCCAAAGAGAATGTCACCTCGTGTCCGAGGTCCCACGTACCCAAGTCGTCAACATTCCATACCCGGATCGACGGAGTGTCGTACACCCTAGAAGGACCTGGTCCCTAACTTGGGATGTGACGTTCTGTCTAAGGGTTGTTAATCTAGTGGTCCCTTTGGGGACATCCGATAACAAATTCTCTTATACTACTTTGTTTGGACTCTTTTGGTTTTTCGTCCTTTATGTTTTGTATCAAATTGACTTAGTTAACATGTATAAATTTTCAGTAAGTTTCGGAACGTTTTTCTTTGATCTTTTACAAAGAAGACTACAGTAATGTCGGATTTATGATATAGACACACATGAATACATAGATATAGATAAGGAGGTAAATATAGAGTCTGTCGTACACGGGTATAGCCAAGTACATAAAATTAATCACCATCTTAAAAATCGTTGACTGTACCATTTATTCATTTTTAGTTGTAAAACATTTTTTCAACTTTAGAGAAGGAAGAGAAGGAGGAGTAAGTACCAACAAAGCTTCACTAGTCTATAGTTTTGTCTAAAAAGGATATCGAAACCTTATAGAATATGACAAAACTACTTAAATTTTAAATGGAAATCCATAATTCCCGGTACTACTTCAAAAATTTCATTCACGGTTCCATTGAAGACGTCTGAAACTGTAGACCATTCACGACCCATAAAAGGAAACGAGAAGTATTTCTATAAGGAGATACTGGGTTCACGGGTCTCACTACTACTCTTTGTCTCTCGTTTGGTCTTGAACACGACCCTAGAAAAGGACTTCACATATCCGTCCCTGAACTTTAGAGCGAGAATGTTAATTTTAGTGACTTATTTACTTCACTTCACTTCACTTCAGTGAGTCAGCACAGGCTGAGAAGCGCTGGGGTGTCTGACATCGGATGGTCCGAAGAGTCAGGTACCCTAAAAGGTCCGTTCTCATAACCTCATCCAACGGTAAAGCAAGAGGTCCCCTAGAAGGGTTGGGTCCCTAGCTTGGGTCCAGAGGGTGTAACCTCCGTCTGCAAAATGGGTGACTCGGTGGTCCCTTCGGGTATTTACAACTCCAAATTTTTACAACCCCAAATTTTTACAACTTATTTAAAACCCCAAATTTTTTTCTAGAGTCACCATTTTGACTGACATAGTTAAGTTTCGAGGAAAGATGGTTCCAGGGTTTACTTCGAGGTGACACGATAGTTTTGTTGTTACAAATCTCCAGTCAGAATCCTCTCCCACTTTACACTCGTTTTGAATATTTTATTCTTGTGAAGGGAAGATTATCGAAGATAATCTAAAACAATACATTGTTATCCCACTGTTATAAATAACGTGTATATTGTACTAAATCCTTAAAACCTATAATAAATTGGAAACGTAGTCGACATGTTTCAGAATAGAAAGAATAACCAGAAAATGTCTACTCGTCCGATCCCATGACACTCCAGCTCTTTGTCAGAGTACATTCCGGTCATTCACCGACTCGGTCCGAAAAAAACAAACAAACAAAAAACTTGGTCCAAAATTCAGGTCGATTTACCCAAGGAGTCCGGCACTCGATATGTCTCACGGTGACGATAAAGTAGAGCGATTGTTTTAGAGAGGAATCCTGTCCCCAATGGTCACCTGACTAATATGTATTTACCCTCTAATTTTAAAAAAAATGTAAATAAAAATGAAAAAAAGAAGATCAAAATAACTCTATAGCAACTGTATGTCGTGACATATTCAAATCCAACACGGATACTGAGACGGTAAGGTAAGGACCTATAAATAGACTTCTTTTACTTTTGTGACTAACATTTCTATACACATGGGGATACAAGTGTCTTCGTAATAAATGTTATCGTTTCTATACTTTCGTTGGTTTCGTCGGTAGTTGTCTACTTGCCTCTTTCTTCTAAGATAAGATTATCTTAGATAATCTTCCCTTTACAAGAATAAAATGTTCAAATCGAGTGTAAAGTGGGAGAGGATTTTACGACCTGACCTACTTCATGTTCGACCTTAGTTCTAACGGTCCTCTTTATAGTTATTGGAGTCCATACGTCTACTGTGGTGGGAGTACCGTCTTCTACTTCTTCTTGATTTCTCTGAGAACTACTTTCACTTTCTCCTCTCACTTTTACAACCGAATTTTGAGTTGTAAGTCGTTTACTTCTAGTACCGTAGACCAGGGTAGTGAAGTACCGTTTATCTACCCTTTTGTTACCTTTGTCACTCTCTGAAATCAAAACCCCCGAGATTTTAGTGACGTCTTTTTTTATTTTTTTATTTTTTATTTTAGTGACGTCTATCACTGACGACGACGACGACGATTCAACGAAGTCAACACAGGTTGAGATACACTGGGGTATCTACCGTCGGTACTTTAATTTTCTACGAATGAGGAACCTTCTTTTCAATACTGGTTGGATCTGTCGTATAATTTTTCGTCTCTGTAATGAAACGGTTGTTTCCAGACAGATCAGTTTCGAAATCAAAAAGGTCATCGGTAAATACTTACAATCTCAATCTGATATTTCTTTCGACTCGCGACTTCTTGACTATGTAAACTTGACACCACAACCTCTTCTGAGAACTCTCAGGGAACCTGTCGTTCCTCTAGCTTAGTCAGGTAGTCTTTCCTTTAGTCAGGTAGTCTTTCCTTTAGTCAGGTAGTCTTTCCTTTAGTCAGGACTTATAAGGAACCTTACTGACTACGACTTCGACTTTGAGATTATGAAACCGGTGGACTATACTTCTTGACTGAGTAAACTTTTCTGGGACTACGACCCTTACTAATTTCCACCCTCCTCTTCCCCTACTGTCTCCTACTCTACCAACCTACCGTAGTGACTGAGTTACCTGTACTCAAACTCATTCGAGACCCTCAACCACTACCTGTCCTTTCGGACCACACGACGTCAGGTACCCCAGTGTTTTTCAACTTGTACTGACTCACTGACTTGTCTTCACTTGACTTCTAACTGGAGATTGGTAACAAAACTATCATATCACCGTGAAATAAACCCTGGAACCAACTTTCCTCGAAACTTGACTAGGTCAGTTGAAAAGGTAAGTAAACGACTAACGGTGTAACCAACTATGTGTGTGTGTGTGTGTGTGTGTGTGTGTGTGTGTGTGTGTGTGTGTGTGTGTGATCCCATAGTGAGTCGGAATTTTTATCACTTTAGAAAGGTAACACTGTTGTACTTACGTGGTTCTCCCATAATACGAATCACTTTACAGTCCATCTCTTTCTGTTTATTACATACTGAAGTAAATACACACCTTAGATTTTTTGTTTACGTGTTTGTTTTCTTTTGACATTGCCTTAGCATCTGTGTCTTGTTTGTCCACCAACAGTTTCCCTTTCCTCCATACCGCTCCTCTCTGTATCCACTCCCTCTAATTCTCCATATTTTAGGGTCGACGTTTTATTTACTCAGTACCCATACTTTACATGTCACACCCCTATTATTACACACCCCTTATATCATTATTAATGATACATTATAGAAACATACCACTGTCTACCATTGATCTGAACACTACTAACACTTTACATACCTTTATAACTTAGTGATACAACACATTGTCCTTGATTGCATCACAACACCCAGCTAACACACTAAAGAAAATACTAGGTCCGTCTGCTGACTGTAGAGAAATAAGTGAAGACTACCTTTTGTCCACACAAAAGAGGACTTCTTCCTTCTGGGAGTTGGAGTGGTTTCCGAAACGATGGACTACACCGGACACACTATTAAATGAAATAAACGTGAAAGGAACAGTGACTGGAGGTTATTATCGTGGATCAAAACGAATGGTTTTTCGTTGTCGAGTATAATTGACGGAAACTGACAAGAAAAGGGTTTCAGTAGACGCAGACACCACCAAACGTTGACTTTAAAGGTTTTTCGTCGGGGAAAACTGTATCTTTAGTCCAAAGTATGTTTGTCCTCAAGGTGGAGGTCTTTCTTTTACTCACCTCCCACTCCCACAGTATTCAATCACGATTCACAAGTTCCTTCGTCCTGGGGTTTATAGTGTATCTGACTTAGACAAGTCCAGTGTGTGGATTTTGTCATAAAATTGTCTACTTTACTGAAAGGAAAAGACCAAAGGAACTTGTACACTGCAATGACTGTTCGGACAATCTCACGTAAACCCTTACACCATCACTAGATTATCTTTAGTCGTTCGGGAAGGGTCTCCTGAAAGCTACCTTCTCTTGGACAGTTCCGATCTTATACTCTCCCCACTACGCGAAAATCCGTCTCCCTTTTGTACTATTTTTTCTATCTCTATACCCTTCTTTATCTCCAAAACTTCCGACCTTACGGTTGATACTCTCCACCTCATAGATCGATCCACTGAGTCTCCGTCGAACCTTTTAGTATACGTGATGTGTTTCTTCGGATTGAAGTAAGAAGTCCATTTTCCTTTGGTACTTTTTACAATGCATATCCTCATTGTACTAATCAAAGTCTAAAATCTTTCGAGTGACCTTAATACGACCGGTGACCTAATCTTCATTCTTACCTTATTCCCTCCCGATCAGGTCTCCAATAATCTTATTAGGAAGATTCTCTCTCACGACCGAACTTAACTCCGTCATCGTTACTTAATCTGTTTCCTCACCTAGATTCTCCAGAAGCTTAGACATTTATCCTACTGACTAACATACACCTTCGTCTTCTCGGTCACTATTGATAATCCAAAGCCTGAACCTATGGTCCTCTCTCTGAACGTAGACAAACAGACGATTATCTCATTTCTGGGGCCCCACCACTTTTACAACCTATCTGTCCTGTCTACCTCCGACTACAGAACTCCAGGACCCCTTCGTTCTCCTGCACGCTACGGTTACCTTCCTCTTTATGGGGAAGGTGACTCCTACCTCTTGTCTTCTACTTCTTTCTCCTACACCCATTCAAACACGAGCGAATCGTCTATCCCATCGTCACGAGTTTTCCAACTCTCTGAAAAACTTGAGATTCTCCGTTGTCTGTTCTAAAAACCTATTTGTACAAACTATTCTCTGAACCTCTCTCACTTATATACTTGACAACCGTGTGTTCTTTCCTTACAACGGTTCCTTCTCTGTCTCTCACCGAGACTTTCCCGATTTCCTTTGGTGCCTGACCGTCACCATTGTAAGACGAGTCGAGGACTACGCATTGAACTAGGACATCACACAATGCTGATAATAGTAGTCCCGGCGTTACTACCGTCCCTCGTACAAAGTAAATTGGACTTCTAAGAGGTCACAAGTCTTTCCCGTACTAGGTAGAATTTACGAGTTATATCAAAACAACTGAACTTTAGACACCTCGATACCTCGTCATCTGTACTTTATGATAATCGTTTGTCTTGAAAAAAAAAAAAAAGTTCGCGTAATTTACCGTCATGGAACCTCTTGTGATTTTCATCTTCGCAGTTATAAAATCCTACCAAGAGGGTCCTCACTACCAAGAAACACACTTGTCCACATAGACTTTTCTGGTTAAACGACGGTTGTCAATGAAAGGACGATGTCTGAGGCCCAAAGTACTAAATTCCACTCTGTCTTGTGGACCGTAATAAATGTCGTGAGAAAGAAGTGCCACTGTTAGAGTCTCAGATATTACTAAAGTCCTTCTTTTCACTTCGCTTAACCTTTTTATCACTACATTTCCCTATTACTTCCTCTTCTCACTCGACTCCAGTTCACGGTTCACCTTGCAACGACGGACTGTGAATTATACGAAATTCCGTTCTCGCGTGTCGACCTGAATGTCTTTCCTTTTCGAGATCCAAGATCAAACTCGAGTTGGAGATTGATCAGTATAGTGGATACTAGAAGATAGTCAAAAGACTCTGAGTTCCAAAAAACAATAGGTTCCCCTCAGTGTGGAAAACCTAGTCTACTGAGGAAATTATTTATAAAACATTTGACGGGTCGTAAGATGTTTACACATGTTCCGATGTCTCCTCTTGGGACTACGTTTCGACTGAAAATGTAGCGTACGTACCCTAGAAACGGAGTACCGAAATTGAAACGAGGACGGGTGGAGTCGGATTCGACAGACAAAAAGAAAGAATTTAGAGAAGTCTTAAAATAGAGGTCTTTTAGGAATACATGTTCCTCCTAAATACAACGTTGAATTTGGATTATGTCACAAATGAGGGGTTCCATAGGAAAAGTCACATGGGTCATACTAATAGCTGTGTAGTGAGAAAATTAGAGAGTCATAAACGTTTATACTCCAGTAAACAGTTACGTTAAGTTACTCACGAATAACTCATCGATAATGTACGGTTCGGGACATAATCCAAGTCCCTTATGTCCCTACTCCATGTTATCTTCTCTACGAAGATGACTAAGATGAGTTCACCTACGATTTGTAAGTATAATTATATCTAATTATCTCTGTGTCCTCTCTTTAACTGATTAAAATAGACCCTTCAAATCTCTTTCGAAAGATTTTCGACACTATAAACTGGAACCGGTACTTCTTACTTGTACTAGCTGTGTTAAAGTGGTCTATCTCTTCCTCCCTTTTCTGTAAAGTCCATCTCTTTTGTCGGGCCAATTTCGGATCTCGACCGTTTCCCACGACACACAACTCCCCTTACTGTTCACTGGGTCGAGATCCGGTGAGTAAGAGGTTGTTCTTTAAGAAACAACAAGTCCGTGGGTTAGTACAGGTTGAGAAACGTTGGGATCCCTGACGTCGTATGGTCCGGAGAGACAGGGAGTGGTAAAGAACCTCAAACGGGTTCAAATGCAGATAACTTTAAACATGGTCGTAAATTTTTAGTCTATACCTGTGTCACCGGAGTTTTTTACCAATAAAGGTAACGAAAACCTCTCAATACCGACGGTCTCTTGAAACTTTGACACCATGTCTTCCCATCACTATTAACGATAATTTGTATATTTTTCTCGACAGTGGACCCTCTTGTCTCTAACACTTCCCGTCACAATTATTGAATACTTGTATATTGGTCTCGGTAGGGTGGTCGTCTACAATTGGACTGAGTAACACCTCGGGTAAAGAGTCCTATACGTTTATATCATAGTAATACAACATGTGGACTTTGATTATGTTACATTGTGTAGTTAATATGGAGAGAAAAATTTTTTCATCGTAACGTTTTCTGGTCACCTGATTAATCAAGGTACAAAACACCTCGTTGGTTTCTAAACGGTACTAAATCCTTTACTGATTATTTCCTCTTCTTTCGTATGCTCAACTACAAAAAGTCTGTAGTGTACCTTTAAGGATTAGTGACCTCTACAAGTCTATGGCCGTTCCACGTACTTCGGGAGAAGAAGGTGGATTTAGAGTACCGATAACTAATGTATCGATATTGAACAAATATTCTCAGTCTCCCTTCGACCGAATTAGTGTCGGAAACGATGAACAAGATACACCTTTCATAAACTATAGACATTCATGATATTTAGAGTCAACCAAGTAGACAAACTTTTCCATTCTTATTCTTGTAAATAAAGCACTCAAATGTCCTAAATGTCACTACATGTATTCCGTTGGACATCTTACGGAATTTAAACGTTGTACGTGTTCTACTTACCAGGGGTAATAATGAAAACAGAATTAAGATAACGGAAAAGAGATATAAATTCATAACGCTACCAAATTAAACCGTTTAAAGTGGTGGTCTAGAGTTTGACATAAAATTTACGTCATTAAGGGTGGATTGACCGGAACAACCTCGGTCCAGAGGACTTATCTTTAACTACACCCATTATTAAAAGCACACTCTTCTATCCACTTCTCAACACGAAATGGATAAAATATACACGGGTGTAACTCCGTCTTTGGGACCTACACAGGGTTCTTTAAGTCTGAGGTTTGATTTTGATATTAATTTACGGAAATAGAGGTTCGGACGTCTGAGTCAGTAGACGAAGACGTCAGAACAGGTATGTTGGATTCAGTAGTCTCATGACTTTCCTCGTTGAGAGTATTTCGACAGACCCGTGGTCGGTCGTGGAGGTACCGATCGTAAAGTGTTTCTAGCTCAGGGAATCTTTTTAGGTTAAACTATCCTCGTTCTCATTATTGTTTTGTTCCCTAATATTAAATTAGTATAGTTTAGTTTCTATATATATATACGTGTATATATACGTAAGTAATATACCATTATCGTTTTCCTTTTTCATTAAGTAAAAACACCAAGATTTTAACTTAAAAAGGGTTTCTAGTTTTATCTCGAGTAAAAAAACCTGAACCCAATTGCTATGACAGCGATTGTCTTTTACGACCCTCTTTTTCGACTTTGGTAACGTACAACTTATCGAAGGGATTTTAACTATCAGGGTAAATACGTAAACTTTTAGACTTAATATTTTCTTTACTATATACAGAGTCAATCCATACCGGAATATATTCCAAAAAGTAAAATCTTTAAATAATTATAAGGAATCCGTTAAGAAGGAAATACTCTTTCCGTCGACACCGTACCGTAAATTATTCAAACGTCGTTGTAATTCGAGCTAACTAGACTTAATCATATAGACGGAAAACGAAACTATCAAATAATGACACTGAGTGTCCATCTCTCTACATGTCAGTGGGTTAAAGATAACTGATACGATCTTTTACATAACGTACGGTGACTGATATAACGTTCAGAAACCCTATTAAATGTGTCACACAAAACAAAAACATATAGTGTAAAAAACAGGACCGTAATTATAGTCATGTATCTGTACAATTTGTTATGACACTTGTAACTCACTCACTTACTAACTCAATTATCGAACATACTGTAGTCTGTTTCATTCACCACCTAAGTTTAAAGTTCAAAATTCGAACTCTTGTAAGTTCAGAAGACCGGTTCCTCTTAGTCCACCTAACCAATCCGGTCTTAAGTCGGGTCGTCGAGTTTTGAGTCTAGAACTACATGAGTAAAACCGACATAGAGAATTAATCAACAAGATTCAACCCTCCGACTATCTCACTTAAACTTAGTCTAAGAGACTCCGTCGTAGTTCTCGATCTCTCGTTTCACTATCTTGTACTAGGAGTTATTCTTTGGACTGAACACTTGACCCTGGTACCACGTTGTCTAAGTCTTACCGAATTAGATCCTTCCGAGGTCCTTTAACGACAAACGTCCCCACATACAATATCAAAAATGAAGAATTATATACATGTCCACACCGTCTCCTACTCTTCGAACCTACCATACTTGAACTCGTTTGAAACCCTTTATCACCTCCTGTCCCTTCGAACCGTACAACGTCAGGTACCCCAGTGTTTCTTAGTCTGTGTTGAATCCTTTACTTGGTGTTGTATACATGTACCAATACGAGATAGCCGACTTTCAAATAGTCAAACGTTACCTGACTTTTACAAAATCTTAAATCAAATTTGTTTACTATTATCACCACTAACGATAGATGGTCCTTCTCAAGATCCGAAAATGTATCTAATAGAATGAATTTAGACCATAAAAATGGGAGTAAAATATTTACCTCGTGACTCCGGATCTCTAAAATCCATAGTACGTGTTTCATTCCTTTCAATATCTGAGGCCTGAACATAGAAACCTTGGACTACGAGTTCAGACCCGAGATTTGTTCGTCAGATGTTTTCTTCCCTCATGGTACCGGAGTAATAACGTTTTAAGTCTGAATTTCTTTTATCCTTTTGGGGGTCCGTTAAGTCCATACTGTATTTAGTTTAGGAAATGTTAACATGTCACCTTCACTGCTTATCTAAGTTCCCTAATCTAGACTATCTCACGGACTTCTTGATACCTACCTCCAAGTACTGTAACATGTCGTCCGTCACTAGTTCTGGTACGGGTCTCTTTTCTTTACGTTTTTCCGTTTTACCAACAGACTCCTCCGGAATGTTTATCGACTCTTTTCTTCTCTTCGTTTTTCGTTTTCTCTTTTCCTTCTATGCGGGTAGTCTTACGTCTCAAGCTTTCTTATCGTTCCTCTCTATTCTTTCGGAATGATTTACTTGTTGCGTTGCATTGTCTCCTATTGTTACCTTACCCTTTCTGATCGCTAGAGAAGTTCTTTTAATCTCTTTGGTTCTCTTGTAAAGTACGTTTCTACCCGAGTCATTTCCTGTCTTTACCATACCTGGATTGTCTTCGTCTTCTATAATTCTTCTCCACCGTTTTTCTGTGTCTTCTTGATATGTTTTTTCTAGAAATACTGGGTCTACCGGTGCTACCACACTAGTGAGTGGATCTCGACCTACAGGACCTTACACTTCAGTTTACCCGGAATCCTTCGTAGTGATGTTTGTTTCGATCACCTCCACTACCTTAAGGTCGACTCGATAGAGTTTAGGATTTTCTACTGCGACATTTTCACGACGTCAGTTGTACGGTCGTTTAAACCTTTTGTGTCGTCACCGGTGTCCTGATCTTTTACAGTCAAAGATAAGGTTGACGTTTCCTTCCGTTACAGTTTCTTACAAGTTTGATGGAGTGTTATCGTGAGTAAAGTGTACGATCGATCCGAAGTTGTATGTATTTGACTCTTGAAGGTCTATATGTTCGACCTAAATCTTTTCCGTCTCCTTGGTCTTTAGTTTAACGGTTGTAGGTGACCGAGTATCTTTTCGTTCCCTTAAAGTCTTTTTGTAGACGAAGTGACTGATGCGGTTTCGGAACTGACACATCTAGTGTTGTTTGACACCTTTTAAGAAGTTCTCTACCCTTATGGTCTGGTGGACTGGACGGAGGACTCTTTAGACATAAGTCCAATTCTTCGTTGTCAATCTTGGGTTGTACCTTGTTGTCTGACCGAGTTTTAACCTTTTCCTCGTACAGTACCGACATATAACAGTGAGATAAATAAAGTAAATATACATCTCATCCAGTACGCTTTTCGGTCCGACCTACTTCGTGTTCGACCTTAGTTCCAGGGGTCCTCTTTATACGTCTACTGTATTACACGTCTTTAAAAGTCTACACGTCTACTGTGGTGGGAATACCGTCTTTCGGTTCTCTTTGATTTCTTAGAGAACTACTTCCACTTTCTCCTCTCACTGATCGACCGAATTTTGAGTTGTAAGTTTTTTGATTCTAGTACCATAGTCCAGGGTAGTAAAGTATCGTATATCTACCCCTTTGTTACCTTTGTCTCAGTCTGATAAAAACCCCCGAGGTTTTAGTAACACCTGTCACTGAAGTCGGTACTCTAATTTTCTACGAACGAGGAACCTTCTTTTCGATACTGTTTCGATCTGTCACGCAATTTTTCGTCTCTGTAATGAAAAGGCTGTTTCCAACTACATCAGTTTCGATACCAGAAAGGTCATCAGTACATACCTACACTCTCAACCTGGTATTTCTTTCAGGTTGACTTCGTGACTTCTTAACTACGAAAACTTGACCATGACCTCTTCTGAGGACTCTGAGGGAATCTGACTTCCTCTAGTTTGGTCAGTTAGAATTCCCCATAGTTGGGACTTATAAGTAACCTTCCTGACTACGACTTCGAGATTATTAAACCGGTGAAATTCGATTCTCGACTGAGTAACCCTTTCTGGGACTACGATCCTTTCCGTCTTCTGTCCTCCTCTTCCCCTGTTGTTTCTTACTCTATCAACCTACCATAGTGGCTGAGTTACTTACGGTCGAATTCGTTCCAGACCCTCTATCACTTCCTGTCCCTTCGGACCGTACGACGTCAAGTGCCCCAGAGTTTCTCACTCTGCGTCGACTCGCTGAAAAGGAAAAGGAAGAGAGCGGTTGTGACAGGACGGGGGATTTATAAGACTGAAAGAGAAAGAGACTCTACAACTTCGGATCCTGACAGAATCTGGAACCTCGATGTCCAACCTCCAAAAACCATTTTCCATGTAATTGTGTCTTACTTTTATGACTACCGGACAACGATTTACGTTATAGACTACCCATAAATGAACGAGACGTTAATTATTTTTATTACTTACTAATGAAACTTTTATATTATATCTTCTGATTTATAAAATTTTGGATAGAAGAAACCTCCCTTATGGGTAGTTATTCTACTCCCGTCGAAGGTAAAGTCAAATGTTCAAAATAATGACGAGAGAAAGAAGTTAGTACGTCGAAAAAAGAAGTTAACCACGACCGATAAACAGACGGTTCGACACCTTAGTCTCATTTTCGATCGTGACTGTTCTTCTATCAGTATTGTCCCAGTAAAGAAACAACTCAAACCCAACTGTTAGGTCATCTTCTCTAAAAAGGAAACGTCTTTGAAAATAAGGATTGGATCGGAAGGACTGTGTCCAAACAAATCGAAGTCCGTCAACAGTTCATGGTCGTTTCGGAGACTTCTTACGACTGTACCTGGGACAAGTCCTGGTAGTTGGGAATCACAGTTCGTCTACTTTTACCTAAAAAAAAATTACACACGTCAAACCGTCGTTGAAATGACTAACAGTTTCGACTAAAAATCAATAAGTATTTGAGAAGACACTTATCTATCTCACGTACACACATCATAAAACCCAAACTTAGAGACTACTTTAGAATATAATCTCGTTGAGTCCTATTTACTCTCTCGAAAGACAGAGTCTACACCAACTGCTCAACCTATAGTGCCAACTATCTTTCCTCTCTAAAACCTCAGTCCGTTTTTGACTGAAGTTTCCTGTCTGGGAGAAAATCTGGCTGGCCGAAACACTAGTACCCGTTTAACGAATTTATTTGACGTCAAGGGACTGAAGTTCTTAGTCATAACGTTATGGAGGGTGGGACATCAGAAGAATCTTTCTTATTTACTCTCATCTATACCCATTGCTCCAATTTTTTTTAGTACTTGAGTAGGTTTCGAGAATTAAATACTAACTCTTTTGACGTCGACTAAACAAATATTACACGTTTGGGCCCTGAGGTAGAAGGACACAAATTGAGTCTCGTGTCATCAGAAAGACGATGTTGTACAAGTTCGTTTCCTTTATGAATCTTTCTCGTGTACAATGTATTGTATTGATATATATTGACACGAGTTTTCTTGGGTGTAATAGATATATTAAGACTGATATACTTCGACCTAAGGTTGTCCGATTTGCCTACATCCTACACTGGTGTCGGTCGACCCAAAGATTTACTACGTAATACCTGTATCCTACTCTATCACTGAACTCAGTGTCAGAGGTTTTTCTACAGAAACTGGTTAGGGGTCTTGTACATTCACGTTGGATAAACCTTTTCCGAGAAACTTCTACATTAATTCTATTCCTAGAACTCTATCTCTCTAGTAGGATCTAATAGGTTCAGGATTTAGATTACTGTTCACAGAATTATTCTCTGTCTCCTCACTGTGGTCTTCTTGTCCTCCTCCGTCACACTGGGTCTCCGTCTCTGACCTCAGTACGTCAGGGGTTCGGGTCTTTGTGGTGCCGGTGGTGGTCTTCGATCTCCGCCGTGCCCCACCTTTCAAGGGATCTAGGAGACCCCACTGGTGTCGGGACGGTTGTAAAACTAAAGTCAGGACAATACACCTAAAGTCTGAACTCCGGAGGGTCTTGAGTCTGTCTCAGTTAAAGACAATTCAGTGGTTCTATCAAACTTAAAACGTTATGTGATATCGTCGAGCTCTTTTGATTATGTTCTCCAATTTTTAGACTCTGTTTCTTAACTTTCATTCAGCACACGGTCGGTTCTACATTGAGTGTACGTCTGTGACCGTATACCTCTCCTGCTCTTAGGGGACAAAAAATTTAGAGAGGAACAAATAGATGTTCTGGAAAACCTTGATTGTGGGTTTTTTCTACAGGAAAAGTAATATCCCTTGACCTTACGTTTTCATCCTTCAGTTCTTTGTGGACCTCATTGCCCGTTTAAACCGGAACCTCATGTCTTATTTCGTCCCGTTTCCGATTATCTCAAAACGGTTCTCTTGTGTGACCAGTATCGTTTGTGGGAGAGGGTTGTTACGTTCTCTTCTCAGATGCGCACCAGTAGTGGTCTACCGGTTGTGGCTCTAATCCAACTAATATAAGAAACGTCGGTTTCTACCTCTTCGAGATATGACAGTCGTTCTTTTTCTGGACCTCGACTGACACCGAGTCTAGTACTTGAGGAATAACGGTTTAAGTCTGAATTTAACTTCTTTCACCCCTTTTGGTGATCTGATAAGTCCATACTGGATTGAGTTTAGTATACTAAAATGTCACCTTCACTCTTTATCCAAATTCCCTGATCTAGACTATCTGTCTCACGGACTACTTGATACCTACCTCCAAACACTGTAACATGACCTCTATCCCTAGTTCTGGTAGGGGTTCTTTTTCTTTACGTTTTTCTGTTTTACCGACAGACCCCTCCGGAATGTTTATCGACTCTTTTCTTCTCTTCACTTTTCGTTTCCTCTTTTCCTTTCTATATTCGTAGACTTACGTCTCAAGGTTTCTGATCGTTCCTCTTTATTCTTTCGGAAAGAGTCGCTAGTTACGTTTCTTTATTTCCTTTTGTTGTCTTACCCTTTCTGATCTCTAGAGAAGTTCTTTTAATCTCTATGGTTCCCTTGTAAAGTACGTTTCTACCCGAGCTATTTCCTGTCTTTAACATACTTGGATTGTCTTCGTCTTCTATAATTCTTCTCCACCGTTCTTATATGTCTTCTTGATATGTTTTTTCTAGAAGTACTGGGTCTATTAGTTCTACCACACTAGTGAGTAGATGTCGGTCTATAGGACCTTACACTTCAGTTCACCCCGAATCCTTCGTAGTGATACTTGTTTCGATCACCTCCACTACCTTAAGGTCAACTCGATAAAGTTTAGGATTTTCTACTACGACACTTTCACGACGTGAGTTATACAGTCGTTTAAACCTTTTAAGTAGGCACCGGTGTACTGACCTTTTCCAGTCAAAAGTAAGGTTAGGGTTTCTTACGAGTTTGATGGTGTGTTGACGTGAGTAGAGTGTGTGATCATTTCATTACGAGTTTTAAGAGGTTCGGTCCGAAGTCGTTATACACTTGACTCTTGAAGGTCTACAAGTTCAACCAAAATCTTTTCCGTCTCCTTGGTCTCTAGTTTAACGGTGGTAGACGACCTAGTAGTTGTTTCGTTCTCTCAAGGTCTTTTTGTAGATAAAGACGAAATAACTGATACGGTTTCGGAAACTGACACACCTAGTGTTATTTGACACCTTCTAAGACTTTCTCTACCCTTATGGTCTAGTGGACTGAACGGAGAACTCTTTGAAGATACGTTCAGTCCTTCGTTATCAAACTTGACCTGTACCTTATTGTCTGACCAAGGTTTATCCTTTTCCTCATACAGTTCCGACATATAACAGTGGGATGAATAAATTGAATATACGTCTCATGTAGTACTCTTTGCCACCCGACCTTCTTCGTGTTCGACTTTAGTTCTAACGACCCTCTTTATAGTTATTGGAGTCTATACGTCTACTGTGATGGGAATACCGTCTTTCACTTTTTCTAGATTTCTCGAAGAACTACTTTCACTTTCTCCTCTCACTTTTTCAACCGAATTTCGAGTTGTAAGTCTTTTGACTCTAGTACCGTAGACCAGGGTAGTGAAGTACCGGTTATCTACACCTTTGTTACCTTTGTCACAGTCTGAAATAAAACCCCCCGAGGTTTTAGTGACATCTACCACTAATGGCGGTACTTTAATTTTCTACGAATGGAGAACCTTTCTTTCAATACTGGTTGGATCTGTCGTATAATTTTTCACCTCTATAATGAAACAGTTGTTTCTAGGCAGATCAGTTCCAATACCAAAAAGGTCATCATTACATCCCTACACACTCAACCTGATATTTCTTTCCACTCGTGGCTTCTTAACGACCAAAACTTGACACCACAACCTCTTCTGAGAACTCTCAGGGAACCTGACGTTCTTCTAGGGTAGGATTTCCTCTAGTCAGGACTCACAAGTGACCTTCCTGACTACAACTTCGACTTTGAGGTTATGAAACCGGTAGACTACGTTACTTGACTGAGTGACCTTTTCTGGGACTACGACTCTTTCTAACTTCCGTCCTCTTCTCCTACTGTCTCTTACTCTACCAACCTACCATAGTGGTTGACCTACCTGTACTCAAACTTGTTCGAGGTCCTCAATCACTACCTGTTCCTCCGGACCGCACGACACCAAGTACACCAGCGGTTGACAACCTGTGCTAACTCGTCGACTTGACTTGACAAACGTGAGTGGTTAAACAACAAACGAAATAGTCTCAAGACATAACCACGTAATTAAGTTGGTGATGAACTCTTTATGTCCTACGAACGGAGGTACATTGAATTCAGTAATTAGTCACTTGTTTGGTTGGTTGTTTGTTCAACATCCTGGGGCACGACTCCCGGGGGTCTCTCGCCAATCCACTTACGACACCCAGAGTATCTCTTCCCTGCGAGTCCGAGACTAATCCCGTCCCGTCGGGGGTCCTGTCCGAAGACTCCTCGTACCGACAGACTCGACCTGGAGGGGAACCGAACCTCTGTACCTCTAAACCGACTGTTTTCTTTGTTCTCACGATAAAAGGGGTGGGGACTCCACCTCCAGTATTTTCGATCTTAAGATAATAATAGTACAGACGAAAGGAGAAGAGGTACTGGACCGTACATATATATACCTTACGACATCCACAACCGACTCAATTCTATTTACAATCTGTTCCTTCACACACCAATCGTGTGCACTCGGTCCACAAGACCTTTCTATTCGAGTCTTTACCCATTCCTGTTACACCAACCCTACCTCCTGAAGGGTGAAAGTACCGGTCCACCCTCGTACGGGTCGAGACTCCAGCGGTCGAGACGGCCACCGAATTAATAAGGATTGAGTCTCGGAGGGAGGGTGGTGGGGCGGTGGAGTGGAGTGGAGAGTGACGGGAAGTTAAGTAGTGGAATTAAGGACTGTTTCTTGGCTCATCCTCTTTCCCTTGTTTGGAGAAAAATACATACCGTTCGTGACACGATTAAAGAAATGTATGCACTAGACTAAATCGGGGCCGACATAAGGTGACCCTTTACATAACTTCTCCTTTGGTGAGAACAATCCACTTCAGTGAAAGGGCCTCGACTTTCCGTATTTCTGGAAACTTTGGGACCGAAAACGAATGAAGAGGTAGAAGTTGTGGTCAGTAAGAGACAGAGGTCTCACTGGGAGACTGATATGGTTGGACGAAGTCCGAGAAGGAAGGTACAAATTACACTACCGAGAGTTGATCCCCACTTAAGTAAGAGGTCCCTTAAACTCTAAACTGTTACAGACCTCTACATATACAAACAGTGTCCTCTCCCTCCCCTTCGATGACAGTGGATGACTTATCTTCGGTCGCTACGACGACGATTTTGACTTGACCTGTCCTGTCGGGGAGGGAGTTAGTCTTTTCTTGATGGACGGGGGTTTTACAGTCACTACGACTCGGACTCTTTTGGGCGGAGTCACAAATAGTAAGGGAGACGGACTAGAAAAGAATAAAGGAAGGAGAGAACCGACCTCAAGAGGATGAGTAAATACTGGGTCGGTCACACAAAAGGGGAGATCCTTCGGGAAAGAGTAAAGAGGTCACACCCGATCCACGATGGGAAGACAGGAGGGTATCCGTCGGATAGACAATAACATGGACAATAACTAAGAGACGACAGGACAAGTACTTAGACTCAGAGGATGACCTGTCCCTTGGTGTAGGGCATATTGCAATATCGAGACCTTCTATCACGTCTAGGGCCGTCTAGAATTTCCTATAACGACGTACTTACTTCACCACTAAACCCTAAATATGTGATATACCTTTCCCTTTACTCCTCTTAACTCTAACAACAAGAGTCACGTTTCACTGACCGTCCTTAAAGACGACGTCTCTAGCTCTGCATAAAGAATGACTAAAATCGAGACAAAAGGACTCAGTCTTGTCTTTCTCAGAGTTTTGAGGTTCTTTCTCTGTCTCCCGAAGAGTCTCCTTCCTTTTTCATCGGTTTATATTTCTACGTTCAGAAAAAGAAGAATTTTAGGTAAACGGAAGGGTTCAACACTCTTAATTTTCTTACTGTTTTTGTTGAATTGAACTTGACTTGTTTTTAATCCGGACCGACAACATCGAACTTGTCGACAGTCTAGGTCACCTCCCTCGTACCCCTTACTGTCACAGACACGTTCCAGCACCTACGTTCTTTTGGATCAACCGGGAAGGAACGAAGGGAGTCTCTTTAAGTTTACTGTCATCGTGAATGCGACCGACGGTTTTCTTAACCGACTTTCGTCCTCTATAAACTCCGTGAACTGTACAATAAAAAAAGATTTTCCCTCACAGGGACTGTCGAAAGGTTGAGGAACCGAAAGAAGTCGTGAGTCGTCGTTACCGTTAGTTTCTTTTCAACTCCTGTTTAGGAGTGACGAAAAATAGACGTGTTAGAATCCTAAATCTTATCGTGTACGTACCTATTTTTTCCACCGACGTTGACGAAATCAATTCGAGGAGATGGACATCGTCTTCTCTGAGGTTTCTATTTTGTCCTGAACGAATTTGTATTTGTGGGTCCTCAGAGGCGTCCACGTCTGATTTAACTTTAGACCTAGATCCTTAAGAATGTCATAAAATTTACATCCTTAGAAACCTATAATAGAAAATATAAAATTTAAGTGACGATAAAGATTTGTCGAATTTACTCCTTGTATTTCACTAGTAACTCTTGAGAAGTAAATCACAGTCTCGTCGGACTACCTTTTCTAACTACTTTTACACATAGAAAAGAGGGTGTGAGTAAAAAGGGAAACTAACGTTTATGTGGTGAAAGGTTACAAGAAAAAGAAGGACTTCCTTTTTGGAGTATCCTTTTAATAATACTCTGATCGGTTTTGTCGAGAAAGTGTCTGTTATACGATGTACCTCGTCCGCGGCAGGTCGTCAGGACTCTTCCTTTACTAATATGTCATGCTGAAACTCACGGAAGACAGTCCCTCCTACAACTTGTCACAACTCACCCTTCACGTACGACAGGTAGAGGATATGTCACCTGGTAGACAGAAATAGTTTATCGGTCGGGACTTGCATAATGAAGACCCTCCGGTCGTAAACTGTCAGAGGAGGGAGAACACCGTGACTGTCTCTCCAGTCTAGTCACCCCGTACCCGACTTACGTCTGTGTCGATTCATGTTCAGTTTCCCGTTTTGGTCTCAAATTGTAAAATTATTTTCTAATTTTAAAGTTACACTAATTGTAAAGTTTTAGAAGAAATCCTATACGTGAATTTTTCAGGGAGTACTTTATAGTCGTTGGAGCTATACGTGTACTGTGACGGGATTACCGTCTTTAACTTCTTGATTTCTCGGAGAGTTACTCCTACTTTCTCCTCTCACTTTGTCGACCGAATTTTGACTTGTAATTTTTTTTGATTGTAGTGTCGTAGGTCAGGGTAGTGAAGTACCGTTCATCCACCTCTTCTTTACGTTCGTCACTACTTAAAATAAAAGAACCCGAGGTTTTAATGACGTCTACCACTGACGTCGGTACTTTAATTTTCTTTGAACGAGGAACCTTCTTTTCAATACTGTTTGGATCCGTCGTATAATTTTTCCACTCTTAGTGAAAAGGTTGTTTTCAAGCATAACAGTTTCGATACCAAAAGGTCATCAGTACATACCTACACTCTCAACCTGGTATTTCTCCCGAATTACAACTTCTTAATTACGAAAACTCAACACCACGATCTCTTCTGAGAACTCTCAGGGAACCTGTCGTTCTTCTAGTTTGGTCAGTTAGGATTTCTTTCAGTTGGGACTTATAAGTAACCTTTCTACTACGACTTCGAGAATTATGAAACCGGTGAACTACGTTTCCGGGTTGTACAACCTTTTCTGGGACTATGACCCTTGTTAACTCCCGTCCTCCTCTTCCCCCTTTGTCTCCTACTCTACCACCTACCGTAGTGACTGAGTCACCTGTACTCAAACTCGTTTGAGGTCCTCTCTCACTTCCTGTCCCATCGGACCATACGACGTCAAGAACCCGAGTGTTTCTCAACCTGTACTGAATCGTTGTTGTCTCTCGACTTGTTTGTTGTCTCTCAATTAGTTTTTTGAGTTCATTTGATTTAATATTTACAACTTCAATTTGAAATTTGGTTAAATAATTTTTCATTTTGACAATAGTAACTTTTGATGGAAGTTATGTTCAGTTCATCCTTGAGAACGATGGTAGAAGTGAACGTACACGACACCCCCGGACTTTTGTAACGGGTCGTCTTAATAACAGATGTTGGGATCTAATAAGTCAAACTTAAGACTCATTCACATTAACGTTCAATAAAAATGGAATATTTACGTTTCCAAAAACTTAACAATTTTTTTTTAGGGAGGTATAGAGTTCCAATACTCTTATAAAAGGACATAAAAGTAGATTTACAAAACTTCAAAACACAATAGACATAAAAATTAAATGACTTTTTCCCTTTCCGATGGGTGAGGTCATAAGACCGGAGCTCTTAAGGTACCTGACATATCAGGTACCCCAACGTTTCTCAGTCTGTGCTGACTCACTGAAAGTGAAGTGAGATGAAATTAAATGACCTCAAACCCCCTAAAAAACCATCACCACTACATCAGTAAATAAATAACTACATATCAAACAAATGTCACAACACAGTCAAAGTCCATATCTCGTCTTACAAAGTCGATATATATATATATATATATATATATATATATATATATATATGTATGTATGTATATGTGTGTGTGTGTATATATATAAGAAAAGGTCTACGAAAAGGGAATATCCAACAATGTTTTATAACTGATCTTAAGGGGAAGGATATGTCATCCAAGATCCAATACAATAGATATCATCACATATATATCATGATCATTAGATAATGACACGACCATAGTTTGACGGAGTTAATGATATTGAAGCATTACAACGAAACTTACTAACGGTTTGACTCTCGTCTCTTTACGTGAGTATGAGGGTATGGGGGAGGAGGAACCGATCAAACCTCATTCGTTATTTTAAAATAACACAAGTTTACTCTAAAAAATTTTTCAAAGGGTGACGTCTTATGTAATCGGACAAACAATTATGTTACTTACTTGTACAGAGGTAACCTAATAAGAATAACCTAACTGGTACATCAGTAATTATAACAAGAGGATCTTTTATGGGAAAGAGAACCGGAGACTTGTAGGAGATCGGGTAAAGAGACAAGTTACTTCGAGACACTCAGAAGAAGTGAGTCAGAGATAAAGGAAAGAGAAGGTAATTGAGGTTTGGATCACCCGTAAAGAGACAGAATAAATTAAGATTAAGGATCGTCGTAAACATTACCAACTAGTACGAGAAAAGAAACAAAAAAGAAGAACGACATAACTGGTCAAGAAATAAGAGAGGGGACGACCGCAGTAGGGAAGAGTCTATAATTCTATGTCTACACTGGGTCTCGAAGATGGGAACCGATAGTATAAGTACACTAGAGTAGGTACAGACACGGAGATTTCGTACGGTATAAACACGATCATCTTAGGTTTGGATATCTAAATCAGATTTTGAGATTGGACTCGTGTTCTAAGTATATAAGTTGATAAATAAATTATAGAGATACACCTCCGGATTCACCATAGACTTTGAATTGTATTTGTTCTGTTTTGATAATTATCGGGAAAGGTAGACAAAAGGTAGAGACATTTACCATAACGATAAGAGTCACGAACTTGGATCCTAAAAACAAACTGAAATGATATTAAATGGAAAAGGAATATAGGGAACCAGTCAATTGTTAAATAGGAGTGGTAGTAGGGATTGATTTGATATTAAGTTCGGTGGCAGTAGGAAAATAAACTTTTACGAAGTATTGACCAGAATAACGAAAGAAGTGTTAAAGGAATCTCGTCGGTGATCCTAGAAAACCTTTCTCTTTTGTATATCATAGTGGGAAAACGATTTCCAGAAATCCTAAGAGACTAACATTGATCTTATTTTAGGTCTAAGAAATGAAGTGGAGTGTCACAGGACGTATATGATAGGGAAGGGACTGAAAGGTGGGAGTAGAAGGGGACAATAGGGGGGTTGTATGATTTCAAATCAGACCGATAAGAATAACAACGGGTTAGTACAGTTCAAATAATGATGGAGTCCCAGAAACGTGAATGAAAAAGAAGAAGTACCTTACTACAAAAAAACCCTAGAAAAATACCGAAGTAGGAAGAGTAATAAGACTAGAAATGAGTTTACAGGAACAGGATCTCTTCGTTTATCTGTTAGGAACTCAGTAAAAGATACGAAAATTGGTCAAGATAAAAGAAATATTGTACTTAGACTTATACTTTAATAATAAAAAAAGAAATACACACTGATTAAGTAATAGTCCTCCAAACCTATATAAAATAAAATAAAAATTAAAAATAAAAATGAAATAAAATGAAATGTTATGACATAACCAAAACGGTATGTAACTGTACTTAGGTGGTACCCACATGTACGCAAGGGTTTGTACTTGGGGGGAGGGTGGAGGGAGGGGTATCGTAGAGAGACCCAGTAGTGGCACGTGGTCGGGGTATTCACTTTGTAAAGGTCATAAAATTTGCTAATATAATTATAAATATTTGTTCATTTTCTTTGACCTACAAATCGAAAAGACGATCCTTTACAGTTCGTCCTCGATTTATATTACTTACATCGTCCTTAACTTTTCTCCACGACCGAAAACACACCTCTTTGAATAATTTTGGTGACCAAGTTTAGTAATGAATTAATATCGTACAGTCTCAATCTTACGGGGGACTAATACCGAGGTAAAGTCAAATGGTGGTTTTAAGACCATGTTAATCGTAAAACTTTACGGTAACGTCGTAACGGACGACCTCATAGAATAAGAACCACTTTTTTTTAAAGAAAAAAGGAAAGACCAACGAACTCGAGGTGAAAGTAATTTGACGTTAGTTCAGAAACGGGATGTGACGTAGATAAAAGTCTTGGTCAGGGTGGGAAATTTGTAGGTAGGAGACGGACCATCTCGTGTGAAAGAGTAAGAAATTTCTCTGAATACGTTGGACAGACACTACCTCGACAATCCAGACTGACTTCACGGGTGAGACGAGACACCTGGAGGGGTAACCGTCGAGAAGGAAAATAAGGACAAGGACGAAAACAGGGGGTACGGTTCAGGACTACTTGTACACCGAGTCAAAAGAGTCGACGTCGGGAGAAAACGGTCGGTCCATGAAGTTACCATATCGTGATCAGATCAGTGGATCGAGGAGAAACAATGTTGGGACCGTGGAGAATAAGAATCTACGGTCAAGAGCGCGTCAAGGATGACTTGTGTAGGACCTCCCAATCTGAGTCTTTACCAGACTAAAAGTCACGAGCGAAGCCGTCGTGTATATGATTTTAACCTTGCTATGTCTCTTCTAATCGTACCGGGGACGCGTTCCTACTGTACGTTTAAGCACTTCGCAAGGTATAAAAAATCCCGTCTTTATTTACGTTTTCTTTGTTTTCTCTGGTATCGTTTTTAGTTGTTTCGGTTTTCGACCAAGAAACTTTCCTATTTATTTTAACTGTTTGGTAATCGGTCTGAGTAGTTCTTCGTTTCTCTCTTTTTAGTTTAGTTATTTTAATCTTTACTTTTACCTCTCTAGTGTTGTCTGTTGTGTCTTTATGTTTCCTAGTGTTTTCTGATGATAGTCGTTAATATACGGTTATTTTACCTGTTGCACCTTCTTTACCTGTTTAAGAATCTTTTCATGTTATAAGGTTTTGACTTGGTCCTTCTTTATCTTTTAAAATTGTCTGGGTAGTGTTCGTGCCTTTAACTTTGACATTAGTCTTTAGAAGGTCGTTTGTTTTCGGGTCCAGGTCTGCCGAAGTGTCGACTTCAGATGGTTTTTAAAGCTCTTCTCGATTGTGGATAAGATGAATTTGAGAAGGTCTTTTAACGTCTCCTTCCATTTGAAGGTTTGAGTAAGATACTCCGGTGGTAGTGGGATTATGGTTTTGGACTGTTTCTATGATGTTTTTTCCTTTTGATGTCCGGTTATAGTGACTACTTGTATCTACGTTTTTAGGAGTTGTTTTAAGATCGTTAGTCTTAGGTTGTTGTGTAATTTTTCTAGTATGTGGTACTGGTTCACCCGAAATAGGGTCCCTACGTTCCTAAGAAGTTATAGGCGTTTAGTTAGTCACATTAAGTGGTGTAATTGTTTAAAACTTTTTATTTTTGATATACTAATAGAGTTATCTACGTCTCTTCCGGAAACTGTTTTAAGTTGTGGGTAAATACTATTTTTGAGAGGTCTTTCGTCCTTATCTTCCTTGTATGGAGTTGTATTATTTTCGATATAACAACTGTTTGGGTGTCGTTGGTAATAGGAGTTACCACTTTTTAACTTTCGTAAAGGGGATTTCTGTCCTTGTTCTGTTCCCACGGGTGAAAGTGACGATGATAAGTTGTATCAAGACCTTCAAAACCGGTGTCGTTACTCTCGTCTTTTTCTTTATTTTCCTTAGGTTTAACCTTTTCTTCTTCATTTTGAGAGTAACAAACGTCTATTGTACTAGAAGATGTATCTTTTGGGATTTGTGAGGTGGTCTTTTAATGATCTCGATTAGTTACTTATGTCATTTAAGCGTCCTATATTTTAGTTGTGTGTCTTTAGGGAACGTAAGGATATGTGATTATTACTCTTTCATCTTTTTCTTTAATTCCTTTGTTAAGGTAAGTGGTAACGTTACTTTTCTTATTTTATGAATCCTTATATAGATGGATTTCTTTGATTTCTGGATATATATCTTTTGATATTTTGTGACTACTTTCTTTAGTTTCTCCTGTGATTATCTACCTCTATATATGGTACAAACGCCTAACCTTCTTAGTTATATCACTTTTACTCATATGATGGGTTTCGTTAGATGTTTAAGTTACGTTAGGGATAGTTCGATGGTCGCTATAAAAAGTGTCTTGATCTTGTTTATTAAAGTTCTAAACATACCTTTATGTTTTTTGGAGCTTATCGGTTTCGTTAGAACTCTTTCTTCTTACCTTGACCTCCTTAGTTGAACGGACTGAAGTCCGAGATGATGTTTCGGTGTCAGTAGTTCTGTCATACCATGACCGTGTTTCTGTCTGTATATCTAGTTACCTTGTTTTATCTTTCGGGTCTCTATTTAGGTGTGTGTATACCTGTGGAATAGAAACTGTTTCCTCCGTTCTTATATGTTACCTCATTTCTGTTAGAGAAATTGTTCACCACGACCCTTTTGACCAGTTGGTGAACATTTTCTTACTTTGATCTAGTGAAAGATTGTGGCGTGTGTTTTTATTTGAGTTTTACCTAATTTCTAGATTTACATTCTAGTCTTTGATATTTTGAGGATCTCCTCTTGTATCCGTTTTGTGAGAGTCTGTATTTAGTGTCGTCCTAGGAGATACTAGGTGGAGGGTCTTAAGACCTTTATTTTCGTTTTTATTTGTTTACCCTAGATTAATTTTAATTTTCGAAGCGTGTTGTTTCCTTTTATATTCGTTCCACTTTTCTGTCGGAAGACTTACCCTCTTTTATTATCGTTTACTTTGTTGACTGTTTGTTGATTAAAGGTTTTTATATGTTCGTTGAAGACGTCGAGTTAAGGTCTTTTTATTTGCTGGGTTAGTTTTTTACCCGGTTTCTTGATTTATCTGTAAAGAGGTTTCTTCTGTATGCCTACCGATTGTTTGTGTACTCTTCTACGAGTTGTAGTGAGTAATAATCTCTTTACGTTTAGTTTTGGTGTTACTCCGATGAAGTGTGGTCAGTCTTACCGACGCTAGGTTTTTAGACGTTCGTTATTTACGACCTCTCCCACACCTCCTTTCCCTTGGGAGGATGTGACACAACCACCCTTACGTTTGATCATGTCGGTGATACCTCTTGTCACACCTCTAAGGAATTTTTTAACGTTTATCTTGATGGAATACTGGGTCGTTAGGGTGAAGACCCGTATGTGTGGTTCCTTTGGTCTTAACTTTCTCTGTGTACATGGGGTTACAAGTAGCGTCGTGGCAAATATTATCGGTCCTGTACCTTTGTTGTATCTACAGATAGTCGTCTACTTACCTATTCTTTCGACACCATGTATATGTGTTACCTCATAATGAGTCGGCAATTTTTCTTAAGTAAACTTAGTCAAGACTACTCTACCTACTTTGACCTCGGTTAATATGTCTCACTTCATTCGGTCTTTCTTTTTGTGGTTATGTCATATGATTGTGTATATATACCTTAAATCCTTCTACCGTTACTGCTGGGACATACGTTCTGTCCTTTTTTCTGTGTCTACACATATGGTCTGAAAACCTGAGTCTCCCTCTCCCTCTCCCACCCTACTAAACCCTCTTACCGTAAGATTGTACATATGATAGTACATTCTTAGCTTAGTGGTCAGATAAAGGCTACGTCCTATGTTGTACGAACCACGACCACGTGCCCCTACTGGGTCTCCCTACAACACCCCTCCCTCCACCCTCCCCCCAAGTACAAACGCTTACGTACATGTGGGTACCACCTAAGTACAGTTACATACCGTTTGGGTTATGTCATGACATTTCATTTTATTTCATTTTTAATTTTTTTTTTTTTTTTCTTCACCAGACTAAAAGTCATAGTACAGGAGGTCGGGTTTCCGACCCCTGGAGTACTACTATTCTCTTTACTTTCAGAAACCACCGAATGGTCTCCTGTCAATGTATAAGAAAGATGTCTCAAGTTAGGTAAGTGTTCTTTGGAGTGAGGACACGACCAGTCCTTCGAAAGTTTCTACAGTTAACCCGGGGTCGAGGGTTTCTTGATGAAATGAAGATCTGAAGAAGGGTAAACTGGTTGGGTGAACCACTTTCAGGACCCACAGATTAGGTCTAATCGTGAATGACAGGTAAACTTATCTAGTTCTAGAAGATTCATATTGAAAATTTTAAACTTATTATTCATCTAGGTGGACTTCTTAAGAAAAATAAGAACTCTTACTACAGACATAAATCAAACGAACCCAACGGTAGTGTTTTATGGTGTCTAGTTGAATTTGATGTCTTTATATAAAAACGTGGTAAGACCTCCGAACTTCAAGTTCTAGTTTCACAACCTGACTCAACTAAAGAAGACTCCCGGCACTCCATTCCTAGATAAGGTCCGGAGAGAGGAACCGGATAATTACTGACGGAAGAAACAGAAAGGTAACAGAAGGGAGACATGTACACATGTACAGACTCAGGTTTAAAAGTCAGTATAACCTAATCTTAGATGGGATTATTGAAGTAAAATTGAATTAATAGGGACACTTTTAAGATACAGGTTTATATTCGTGTAAGACTTCATGACCCTCAATCTGGAAGTAGTATACTTACTCCCATACACACGTCTTAGGTAGGATGTCATTCTTAAAGTCGGAAAACTCTTTGTGATAGTTGTCAATGTAAAACAGGGTACTAGTGGATATTGATTTATTCACTTCCTTATACTTGTGGAATCAAATAATGACGGATTCTCACAAAGTAACCGAAAAGGGGAGTGGATCTTTCAAGAAGTGTCGATACATCGAACGAAGTAGTGAGATGAATCCCGAAACTAATTTATAGTGACTTTATCTCTCCGGGAGGGTCCAGTGGTTCACACGAGAATAGAATGGGGATAACGGAAGGTGACAAAACAAATATCATGAATCATGATGTACTTCAAATCTTGAAAACAAATGAGATTTCTTATTTCCTATCTTATTCTTTTTGATATGGATTGTAAGTAACTCAGAAATGGTTTACAATCTACGGAGATTCATGAAAAGTAATTTAAAGTATCGTTTGGGCAGTCCAACAGTACTAAAAATTGTAAAAACGTTTACACGAATAACAGAATGAATGGTACAATCCTTAATGTATTAAACAACACACTTATTTAAGTACTAATGTTTATGTTTCGACTTTATTTATCTTTTCTTGTTTCAGTCGATCTTCTCGAACCAATAGGTCTAGTTTTTAATTGAATTTCTCATTAACATTTTGTAAAAATAACTTCACTCTAATGTTGGAATTTTAAAGGACCCACAGAGGTTCCTATAGACTCTTACACATGTACTTGAGGTCACATTGTCCTAATGATTTAATACACTACTCGAGAAAGAAAAATTTAACTTCATATCAACTAAATTTTAAGATACAATCAAAGTCTACATGTCACTTCACTAAGTCGAAGTCTAAAAAAAGGTAAAAAGTAAAAAGGTAAAAGGTAAAAAAGGTTATAATGTTCTATAACTGATAACAAAGGATACGATATGTGATCTAGTAACAAATAGATAAAATATATATCACCATACATAGACAATTAGGGTTTGAGGATTAAATAGGGAGGAGTGGAAAGAAGAACCATTGATAATTAAAAAGATACAGACAGTCAGATAAAGACGAAGTATTTAACACAGTGATAGTATAAAAAATCTAGGGTGAATATTCACTATAGTCATCAAGAACTACCTCTCACACGTAACCTTGGTTGACTTCTTGAAAACTTTTGAGCTGGACGGATGGAGGGTCCGGGTAACGAATCTTAGGAAGCTCCTTTCCAGGTTCGTACATTCAAAACTTAAGATCTGATTGTGAAGTTTGATTTGGATCCCCATCTCCTTGTTTGAAATGGAGGAACCTCTAGTCCCGCTAGTATTAAGAAAGAACAATACGTCTTGTATCTCATCGTATAGTTATGGTCGTACCTAAAACTTTCAGTAAGTCTGGTCCCAAGTTTAGGATCGAAACAGGAATGAATATTACATTTATCTTCGAAGGGTCCACCGCGATCACCATTTCTTGGGTAGACGGTCACGTCCTCTGTAATCTCTATACACAAGATAGGGACCCAGTCCTACTAGGGGACCTCCTCTCGTACCGTTTGGTAATGTCATAAGAACGGACCTCTTAGGGTACCTGTCTCCTCGGACAACCCGATATCAGGTATCGCAGTGTTTCTTAGTCTGTATTGACTTCACTGAATTGTACATACATAATTCATTTATTGAATTTGAGGGATTCGGTTTCTAAGGAATTTACATTTTGTTTATGTTACTAAGGATAAAGTATTATAATAAAACTTCTAATTTACTTTAATTTATATCAAGTCATGTCACAGACCGGGTCTTCATTTAGGAGTTATTTCTAGGAGATTTATCTTTCGGGAACCCTCTCAATTCTTACCATATTGAAAAAAAAAATATTTACATAATTTGGGTCTCTATAAGTTTTCTTTAAAGACACAGTCTTAAAACCATGAGATTCGTATAGTGTAGGAAGTACTACATGGGTTGTGACCATAGTGAACTAGTCTCAAAAGTCGATACCTTAATAGAAAGACCAGTAATAGTTACTTTAGAGTTTAGAGTGTTCTTTAGTCCTCACTAAAAACAAGATTAAGTCTCTAAGAAAAAGAAAGGTCATCGTTTTCGGTCATAGAGGGGAAATCAATTGTTTCTGGTTGCCACCAAAGTCGGTGTCAACGTTCCACTAATGTTGGTGAAAAAAGTAAACCAGGTTCAACTTATTAAACTCTTTCTAGTAGCTCATAATAAAATAGTAGACTTATAGGGTCGTCTCCTTTTTCGGTGGGTACCTCGTCTAAGGTCTCTCCTGGAGGATCGTCGACATGACCAAGAGGGAGTCCCCTCACTAGACTGTCTCGAGGTAGGAGTCTTATGACAGTAAGATCTTGGGACGTCTTTTAGACTGGAACAGTCGGAACCGAAAGGACCTCGAGACATTTACACTTCCACTAATTGTACGTTAAACTTAGAGAAAGACAACGAGTGACCCGTCTCAAATTTACCCTTAGTAAACGTATTGACTTAAAAGGGAAGAAGACACAACACCTCCCTCGAAGAGGAACACTCAATGAGGTATTCCACTTAATAGAATTGTCTAAGTCACACACTTTTAATTGTCTACAAACACCTTCAGATTTAGATAAAACGAAACAAATTTCTACACTAAATTTGAGTAGACAGAAGTTTACCGAGGATTTACTAAGTTTATTTATTGATAACTGATATTTCGTGCAATGATTGTCTTCCGAGACGGGACTCTTTCATACATACGTTTTACCATAAAATTAAATAGTTCCTTTACCTACTGAAAGTAACAAACTCCACAAATGGTAAAGATTCCCTTCCGAACTCGGATAAGGGTAGGAAAAGACATAGAAGATCTTTTAACTCTTTCACTTAAACGGTCGTCCTCGTCACAAGATATAATTCTTTGTGTGTGTAACCGTCTAACAGTTCCCTCACGATGGACCCACGACTCTCGGTAAATCCTGATAAGTTTAAATTTAGAAGTTAACCTCAACTTGTGTCAACTCGTTATTTGGATAAACAACGTAAATACGAACCGACTTCAGTCTCCTTTACACTATGACCATTATAGACCAATACCTGTATGTGTAAACATTTACCCAGTAACAAACTTTCATGAACCTATCATTACTTTCACATTATGGTATGACTTTTTGAATTACGTCCATTGTTATTATTACAAACACACACACACAAGTCAGTGAGTCAGCACAGACTGAGACGTCGGTATAACTGACACCGGAAGGTCCGAGGAGACAGGTACCCAAGAGGTCCGTTCTTATGACCTCACCCAACGGTACGGGAGGAGGTCCCTTACAGGGGCTGGGTCCCTAACTTTGACAGAGAGGACTTAACTTCCACCTAAGAAATGGTGACTCGGTGTACCCTTCGGGTTATTATTATTACAAATAGTATGAAGATAACGTCCCATAAATAACACACCAGCCACATTGAACCCTTGTCCCAATATATTAGATCCTTTAACAAAGTGTCATAAAGTATGTAAAGGTACCAACATGACCGGATCCTTTATATACGACTCGTGAAAATCTAGATATCTTTGCTTGTTGGATGAAAAGAAACTTTCGTGTAAAGATAATCAATCAGATATTTTTGAAGACTTCGTTCGTCAAATTTTTACCGTATCAATCGATAAAAAATTTGGAAGACTTTAAGTTTTCTTTCCAAAAATTCCGTTAAACTGACATACATTGATCCGTCATATGGAACCTGAAAAACTGTTACTACCTGTTTATCCGTTAACACTTTAAGTGTAAATTAGTTTGTTCTATCGTTAAAAAGTAAATGGAGGAAGGGACTTGATTTGACTTTGTAAAAGAGACGACAAATCTCAAATAATCGTTAAAACAATTATATGAATCATAACACCCTATTTCCTTTAAGTTGTACATCAATCTAATATTGATTTAAATTTAGGAATGAAGTCTTTGTGTTTATTATAACCTCGACTTTCCTTTGTTGCCGAAAGATCAAGTTGAAGTAGTAATCTGTCCATTTCTAATTCTCACTTAGTGTCTTCCAGTTTAGTAACTAATTACCATCTTGGTCTTCTGTCCAGCTCCTCTCGGGTCTAATTAATCCTATTAATTTGAATTATCGTTTATGTTCAGGATATTATTAAAAGGACTGTTATAAAGTAAGAGAGTCGAAAGAAAAGAATGTGTTCAAAATAACTTTTCGTTTTAATGTTTACTCTAGTAGTGTTACAGGTAACATTTTAGTACACATTAATATACTTACGTAACTTGATTGATCTTAAGGACTTATTTATTCCGAAAGAATTCTGTATGTGTTTTCGTAACATAACTTCACTGTACCAAAGGACTACAACGAAAGGCCCCTGAAGGAAGATCCGAAAAGAAGAGTTCCACTCGTGTCGTGTAACTTGTCGTAAAAGCCCCTTATTCTCGGACTCGGACGGATTTTCAACCTTCCAAACATATCGTGACACTTGAGAACTATCCGTATTTCCTCCTTCCACCTGAGACTCGATCAGTACAGACATACACGCGTACAAACACACAAAGAAGGAGAAAAGTTCCCACTCATACCATTTAGAGATCGGTTTCCATACTAGTGTGAGAATCACTTCTTAGATTCCAAGGTCCTTTTCTCGGAAACCTTTAGGGGACTGGAGTGGGGTGGTGGACTCTTGGTTAGTCTTGGGAACCGGTCGGACCCTTTACCCTTGCTTAGTCTTGAGTTGTGGATTGGGAAGTGGTCTTCCACTGGTTAGTCTGGGCCTCTGGGGTCAAAAAGCTTAAAAAGTGCACTCTTATGGGATATATTCGTTACATTGGGTCTCGAGTCCCGAGGAGGGATATCGACGACGCAACCATAGTCACCCTCGGGGTCGAACTCGAACCATTATTTTGGAGAGAAGGAAAACGTAACCTATAGTCGAGGGACCACCAGCAACCCTCTAAAGCTCTGAACCCGTATTGTAATCTTAGGGTTTCATATGTCTAAGTTCGAGTATGTCATTGGGTCACAGACATGGGAGGTGGTCATTGTGAAAAATTTAGTCTAAAAAGAGATACACTGATAAAATTATAATAAGGTGAGTCATATAAACCCTATATATATATATATATATATATATATATATATATATATATATACGTAGAAAATGAAGTATGTACTAAACTTCTCCTCGGTTTTCTAACTATAAACATTACTACTATCGAAGGACTACCTGACTAGGAAAATATTACTACTTGAAATAAACAGAGATCTTTATTAAAAATAGAATTTCAGACAAAACAGACTATAATTATAAACTGAGAGAAAACCACTAACAAACGTACGACAAACAAATGAAAGTTGGATAAACACAGAAAGTTAGATTTCACATAGGGAACATCTTTCAGTTATCAACCTAGTATAAAAACATAGGTAAGACGGTTTCGGACGGAAAACTAATAAATAAGATAAAGTTAAATTACAATAATGACAATCCCATCCCAAATGTAAACGGTAAAATAAAGAAAAGATATACTAAATACAAAGTAAAGAGATACAACGGTAATAGTAGAAGAAGAAGAAAAACTTATGAGGTAACGGTGTTCCATCTTTAAATAATTTCGTAATATTCCCCTTTGTCAAGGAAATTTTGATACTTAAGAATCTATTAACGTGTCAATCTCTTTTAAATGAACCACTTCAATACTATCATGAAAAGTCACAGAATATTATGTAAATGTAAAATCAAGATAATAGAAAATAACACAGTTTATCTATAAAAGATCATTACTGAAATTAACACTAAAAAGACATATAAATAACTCAAGAACGGAATCACCGTGGAAACCTTTAGTCCAGGAAGGGGATGGATCTCAAACAACAAAAACGACAAACAACAACCTACGGAAAAGACTTTATTAAAACAATTACAGATATAGGAAACAACATACACAAGTAATTTCAGAAACGGGTCATTCGGATCCCCTGTTCGGTAGTAACCTATCTCTAAAGGAATTTGTGGAAATCGTTATCAAGAGGGAGAGAAATCCAACGATACCAAACAAAAGTCGTGAAACCGTTAAATACTGAGGTGGAATAAAGAGTGAATGATGAACGTTTCTTGGAGTTCGAATCGGTCCCCACTCTCGAATCCCAAAGAGCCAAAAAATAACCGTACGTGTACCGTCAACATCTAGGGGTCCTTATGCACTGTTGAAAAGTTTTGGAAGACATCTGTTAAGTAAAGGATCTTGAAGTAGAATATAAAAAACCCTTCGGAGAATAAAGGGTTGAATGTAGGGACCGAGTCCGTCGACACTACGATTTGTCAACCGACGACTAACGAAAACGTTTATGAGACCCCAATCCTTAAAGGGGAATTACGTTCCAGTGGACTTCTATTTAGGACACTTACCCGAGAATATCCCTCGACGGTCTCTTCGTTTATCACTGTCAAGAGGTCCTACCCCGAAAAACGTCATGAAGTTTGTGTAAGACGAAGGAGGTCCCAGGAGATCCGACGACACAAAGTATCACTGGAACCATCAGTTCTCACAATAATTATAAAAATTCCGACGACGTCTCGATTACTCTCCGTCTACCCTCATGTATTCGGGTCGTTTAGAGTGACAATAATGACTATAGGGTTAAGACTTGTGAGTAATGTAGGTCCCATATAGAAACGGATCGTGAACGGTATAATACCACTTTGCTATACAAATGGACAAAGACCAAAAGAGAGTAATCAGACATTCAAGAAGAACTTGTCCCTGTCACAGAGTAATGATAAGTACCGGGACTGAGGAAGACGGTACAGACTGAGTTAATTGAAAAAGTAAACACAAGAGAGGAAATCCATATACCATAGAAGGGAGTAAGATTTTAGTAAGTTCCGTTTATTCTTGTATTACCACTTCCAATTTTCTCTACAAACTCCCCAGAATTTTGATCCCTTTACTTAAATCCCGATTCTAAGTATGATATATACCGACGGAATAATCCAAATCTTATGTTCAACCGTAACTCTAAGGATCGATACTGGAAGACTTTTAGAGAGAAAGACCAAAACTTACACCCCAATATTCATATTTTGTGTTTCTAAACTTTTCGTAACATTGTATAGAGGTCTATAGACAATAGCAAAAAGTACCAGTGAAATCCTCGACCTAAATAAAAGTCATTATAAAGGGTTCGAGTCTAGAGGGAACCCTTGGTCGAGAACGGTTATATCAGAGTAATGGTTTTCAGGGGACGTAGTAGTCGGAACCAAGTCTAACTAAAAAGGGTCAAAGAACACGAGTCAGGAAGGGAAGTTTCCTACTTCTAAATAAATACAGTTTATCAATCCCCACTTTATGTACAGTGGAACCTGCTTTAGACACCAGTTTCTGGGAGTACCCCCTGTCAGCAGATTCGACGAGAACCCCCGGAGACGAGACGAAATTCAACCCCCAGTCCTTCCAAAAAGATGAGTCTCACTATACGGGGTTTGACGATTTATGGAAATAGAATTTAACCACTGTGATTTACTTAACGTTTCTGTAATTCTGTTTCACTTTGTTTACCCTTTTCCGTGAACGTCCTTCTGAATTGAATAAGTGTGTGGTTTGACGTATGAATCGATGTGTCCTTCCGATGTCACCATAAAATTACCCATATTTTGGGAAACTCTACGACTACTTTCCTACACATTATACTAGACAGAAATAAAACACGTTGGGACCGTGACTCGAGTCGTTAAGTCTTGGATCTCAGACAGAAAATACCTTTTTACCTTTCCTATATTTAATTGGGAAAGGAAGGAATCTCCTTTTAACTTTCCGACCACTGAGTCTCAGTTCTCTAAAAAGGTAAATTATTTCTGCTGATGGACCGGTGGACGATAAGGTATAGAGAAATTGCTTCGTTGGTGTCAAAAATCCTTCTTAAGTACTCTACTCGTATGTTAGGGAAACTTAAAAGGAAATTATTACTTATCATGTATTACGATATGAATTAAAGGTAAAGAAAATTTTAGTTTAAAAGAATTTTTCAATAATGTAGAGTTCGTCTTAAGAACTAGAAGTGAAACTTTGATATTACTTTGACGGGAACCCCACTTCCTAATTCCTTTACGAAAAGAATAACGATTGTCGTTGACTGTCCATAACCCCTCAAAATTTTGAGAAAGGGTAACAGTTACCATTCACTCAATCCACTTCGTCCAGCCTAGGTCGATTTAAATCTTGATATAGAGATTAAAGACATTTTGTCCTAATTTTTAACTTTATCAGAATACAGACCTTGTAAGACTTATAAAAAGAGAAAAAATGTCTTTTCGGAACCATACACACTAACTGACCTTTACGAAAAAAGGAACCATATATCGAGTTCCGTATTTTGTTTCTTTACAATTCGTCATTCGTTAGAGAAAACTTAAATCATTCTGGGTCTTTATTCTCTTGGTTCTTCTTTCCTCGTTCTTTAGGTTACTCTTCCCTCTTGTATGTCGGTTAATTTTAACAGAACAAAAGAGAGGGTACTTTCTACTGCTATAACACTGTACAGAGGTCAAGTCTCAAGTGTAACATGGACTTGGTTTAAGGTCACTACGAGAGAGACATAGATTATTATTAGGTGTTTATAACCGTTTACCATTTGAGTTCATTTAACTTACCAACTTTGATAGAGTAATTAGGTACCATAGAGTAAAAAGTATATTCCAACACCCTTCTTTAACAGTGAACAGCTCTGTCCTCGAGTTTTTCTTCACGGCACTGACAAAGTCTAAACCGGTATCGACACAGGAAGAAACTTAAGTATTTACGAACCCATGTCTCGTCACTACTTCACTCAGATAAACAGAATTCTCGTCCTTGTGGAGGACACATCTTAACACTACTTCCTTTCTTCTGTACTCTTCATGATCGAACTAAGTTCTTAGTACGAAATCTTAATCTTTCCTCCTCCTAAACCCCACGTTATATGAAAAGAGTTCAAGAGAAGGTCGGGTCCTAGTACCTGAGTGCAGACTTACTAGACTTATTTCCCGATGTTTATTCTCAGTCTTCTTGTTCCGGTAGTTTCGGAGTGATTCTTCATCCCTGTGATCTTCGGGTCTTAGTTCTGGCTGTCTCGACTCACATTGTACTTCGACCTCTCTCGGTTAGGGGCGAAGTATTGCCTCCACTGTCGACTGTCGTGAGAGTAGATTCTGACTACAGAGTGTTATTATTGTACATGATCCAATTCTCTCTTTTTACCCCCGTTAAAAGTTTGTCTTTTTATCGACTTGATGAGATTCTTCCACCGTTGTCCTTGGTTTCCGATCTCTTGAACATTTAATCGTCGTAAAAGGTATAGACAAAATCCGGTGAGACAAGGGGATCTCTCCAATGGGATTATCACCACTGTCGAAACACCCGGAGTCTCCGAACCCTCTACTGGTCGCTCCCCTTCTCGTTCTTATTGGTGTCATTTTCGTTGGATGACAGACTTCGCTGATTTTACCACTCGTCAGTCCCATTGTGGAGACTCTTGGGAGGTCCTTAACTATTTCTCAACTATAGGTTATTCCCCTTTACCCTCAAAATATTGGTACCCGTCTCCGTCTTAGTCTTCTGTGTAATACTTCGAGACTTACGTCGGTAGAAAAAAAAAAAAAAAAAAAAATGTTTTACAAATAAAAAATAAACCGACNAAAAAAAAAAATTGTTTTACAAATAAAAAATAAACCGACGTGACCTAGAATCAACACCCATGTACCCTAGAAACTAGAAACAACACCGTACGTTTGAAGAATCGACGTCGCACACCCTAGGTCAAGGGGCTGAGCCCAAACTTGGGTCCGGAAGACGTAACCCTCGAGGTAAGAGCCGGTGACCCGGTGGTCCCTTGAGGACGTCAGTTAGGAGACACATAGCAATCATACTACGTCGGTCACCTTTGATGTCTCGAATTCTTTAATGACACGGATTTAGGGATGTCTGAAATTCGAATTCCTCCTCAATCTTGACCTTTTTTTCTGGGAATACTCATCCCTAGTGAAAGTGTAAATTTTTCTTAACATAACCTCATATCAACTAAATGTTACAACACGATCTGAGTCCACTTGTCGTTCAGTCTCTTTCTGTTTATAGGATACTAACGAATATATACCTTAGAATTTTTTTTTCTCATGTGTAATTGAATAGATGTTCCGTCTTTACCTCAATGTCTACATCTTTTGTTTGAATACCAATGGTTCCCCACTCCACCCTTCCGTATGTAACCCTCTAACCCTGACTCTATACGTGTCCTGATGTATATTTTATATATTGATTATTCCTGGATGACGTATCGTGTCCCGTGAGATAAACTATGACATATTACCGGATATACCCTTTTCATAGAATTTTTCATATATTTATACACACACACACACATACATATTGACTAAGTGAAGTGAATATAAAACTTCGTAGGAAGTGATTCTCACCAAAATCTCTTTAATAATAATAACAGTGACAGATTTATTTCCTCTACCCGGAGTCAACGGAGTTCCAGAATTCTAAAGTTTCGAATGTCATCCTCTCAAACGTAGTCGGAAGTCCCAATTACTCAGAAGAGACTCTTCGAGACAAGACTATTTAGGAAACTCAGGAGTTATGACAGAGTAGACATTCTCTCGTCCACGGTAAACAATCAGACCCCGAAGTCCAATCCCTCCTCAAATTTTAAAAGTTCTTCTTTCCTTATTACATGAAATTTTTCTGGACCCAGTCCTTCTAGACGATCTCTTCCCTATCCGATGGGTGAGGTCATGAGAACCCGGAGGGAACACCGAGTCGACCATTTCTTAGACGGACGTTACACCCTCTGGACCCAGGTTAGGGACCCAGGTCATAAGACCGGACCTCTTAAGGTACATAACATATCAGGTACCCCAACGTGCCTCAGCCTGTTTTGACTCGCTGAAAATGAAAAAGTAGGTGAAGGGAAGTGACCTCAAACCTTCGTCTTGGTCACCCTCGTCACCCGTACGGACGACCGGGGACCGTCGCAGATGTCGCGTTCACTCTACTCTACCCGTCGCGATCCTTAACAACAGCAACACCTCAGAGATTCAGCACAGACTGAGAAAACCCTGGGGTATCTGATATCCGGAGGTCCGAGGAGACAGGTACCCTAAAGGGTCCGTTCTTATGACCTTACTCAACGGTAAAAGAAGAGGTCCTCTCGAAAGGCTGTGTCCCTAGCTTGGAAGTAGAGAACGTAACGTCTGTCTAAGAAATGGTGACTCGGTGGACCCTTCAGGCACGACCTTTATCGGACCTAATTTTTAATAGAAAACCCTTGTCTCAGGAATGAGGTCCATAAACATATGTGGGACCTCAGTGGTCGTACTGTCTCTCTAACTCTTTAAAATTTCTTTATAGTCTAGTCACAAACCAAACAAAGACGAAAACACGACCGCCGACCGAGTCCACTTTCACTGAGTCATGACGTGTCCACTGGGTGGAGGAGTCCTCAGGACTTTTCGGTCTCCTTCGGGTGTAGGGAAAGACAGGACACTACTACAGATCCGGTCGAGCCGAAACCGACGACAAAGAGTGCCACGACACCGATCATCACAACACCTGACGTCGACCCAGTGATCCTGACGAAGTGAGTGTACCCCATTCGTCGTTCGCTGGTCGACTGTGTGGAGACAAGAGGAGAAGTACCTGCGTAGGAAGTCTTCAGATCGAGTCGAAGTGCAGAGGTTCACGTCGTTCTCCGCCTTTTACTCCTCGTTCGCGAAATTCGTGCAGATTCGGAGACAAACGAATGGTAAACGAATGACTTGGAATGGTTTAGGATGAAGAGTTTGTGGCTGTTCAGGGTATTATATACGACTACCTTAATTAAAAAATCTTGAGAATTGATACTTTAAAAGTTTGGACTTGTTTATCTCTTTCATCATATTACTTGGAGGCCCATACACACTAGCGAAGTTATTAATAAATGTCAGACAGAATTACGATTTACTAATAAAATTTGATTTACGACACCGTGTCTGACGATCAAGAGGGGGTTTAGACAAGTGAAAAGAAGACATTGCTGTCTTCGGGTCTAAACACAAGATTTTATCTCTGACTCAAAAGTTAAGATAGAACATCGATCCACACTGATACACTAAGTAAAGATTCCTCTACACTCGTCGGTCCACCGTCCACAGTGAGGGTCCACATAGGAAATAACCTTCCTTGTACCGTACAGGAAGGGAAAAGGGGTAGGTGAACAGAGAAGACACCTGTCCCTTTCCTTCGACACTACTTGGTCTCTGTTTCCAGCACGGAATTACTACACTTTTGTCGTTTTCTCTTTCACAGGTCAAGAGACTTCTAAACGTCTTAACTTGACACTGTGGTCCACCCTATAATACACTCTCTCGTTATCTGTAGACGGATAAAATACTACAAACCGGGAGATCGAATTTGGTATGAAATGGACTCAGAGACAATGGTCGTGTTTTCACTTACAGGATTGGTTATGAGAATTATTTGATAGGATATTCCAAACCTCTCATTTTTAGACTAGTGTATACAATTACGGTGTAGGAACTGTACCACCACAGATAATGTAAACTCGAGTCATCAGTATAATGTCTGTTAAAGAGGACAAGAACAAATTATAAAGGGATCACTAGAGAACGAACTTTTGATCCATATAAACGAGTAATAGTGTCGTAAAGAAAAAGATATAATAAGTTGAGATTTATAGCAGGGATGGTTGGGTGGGAAAGGTATCAGGAACCCGTTTACGTGTAACAAAATCTTCTCATCGTACCGACCATGATACCTTCGTTTTAGACTAAACTACTAGACTACCCACTCAAAGTTCGGTCTGTTCCCCCGTTGTTACTTCTCTACTTCATGTATTCTCTTCTCGTCCTTCACTCCGTAGTACCTTGGTCTCCAAAAACCTGCACCCGTCACTCGCCCCAGTCTACGGTCGTCGGAGAATGATCATGGTCGTAAAACACCACCCACCCTAAAGAACGAGTCTCCTTACCATTAGGAATCCCTCCCACTTTCGTAGTTCCTCTATTGAACCCTTCAGAAACATATTTTACAAGGTCAATCTGGAACACCTCTCTCTTTATATTTTGTCCGACTGTTATCAAGTGCAAGAACATTAGTACACCCACTCTCCTCGACTCTCATGTCTTTCTTGCTGGTTTCACTCACCTTCCCGAACCGGCTTCGGGAGGACATCGGAACCGAAATTCTCTGTAGTCGACTAATATTGTCGTGATATTACTCTTTTTACAGACGTTCGCTCCATTTCTCATTAATCTTCATCCCGGTGGACAAGAACAATCAAAAAGCGGACTCCCTTCCAGACCTCTCCTCAAACTTTCTTTGGAGTGATAGTCCCGTTTCTCTCCTTAAACTCAACCACAATTCCTGAAACCCACGACTCAAGACCTCTCTCGACTGCAAAGTGAAGACGACTGGAACTGACCGCGGACACGTCCCTTGTTCGTTACATCGCCGGGCAGGTACAAGACAACGCACCAGGTGACACCGTTACGACGAACCTCCCTTGGGACTTTGGACCCGATATTTTCCACGCAGACGGGAGGACCGTCGAGCCTAAGGAGAGCGACGGGATTACCTGAACAGGTCTCCCCCGTCGTCTTGTCCTTCCGCGCTGTCTGACTGACATTTCTGTCCCACTCAGTTAGTTTCCTCCCTACTTTTGTCCACTATCCTTTCACTTTTAGAGGGGTAGAGAAGATAGTCAGAACGGGATATGGACCACAAACGGGATTCACGACAAACTCATGTTCCGACTCCGACAGCTCGAGTTGTCTTGCCTCATCGTGTACACCGACTAATCAGGGTAGACGACACTCGCAAGGTTCCTCCGACAGACATACCTGTATAAACGACAGAGACGCGATTGAATAAAAAACTATTGTCTCTGACTTTATAAAGTCTATTTAAAAGGAAAATATTAACTTGTATCTTTCCCGAAAGGTCCACCGCGATCACCATTTCTTAAACGGACGGTTACGTCCTCTGTATTCTCTGTACCCAAGTTCGGGACCCAGACCTTCTAGGGGATCTCTTCTTTTACCTTTGGGTGAGGTCATAAGAACGGACCTTTCAAGGTACCTGTCTCCTCGGACCATCCGAGGTCAGGTACCCCAGCGTTTCTCAGTCTGTGTTAACTCTCCGACTTGTGTGTTGTGTGTGTGTGTTTGACTTGTATGAAATTTAAACTCTTGTGACCTTAAGACAGGTTTGTTTTCTAACCTATATGATTATAGTTTTTCATATATATACATTGAATCTCTTTCCTAAATTAACAAAATAAATGTTTAAAGTAGGTCATTGGAAACGGAATTTAAGTGACTTTAACACCCAGTCAAAAATAGTTCATCCTCGTTTACTTTATTGTAGAAATATATTTTAATAATCCCTTTCTTGAGATCCAGTTACTGATACGGAGGAGTCTTAGTTCTTATAAGGAACGTCAAAATTTTACACATTAACGTAATATTGTATATATCTCTTTCACACCTTAAATCTATTCGCCTTAGTTTCTCGTCCTTGGGTAGACACAGGCCAGTGAAGACGGGTAGTAATACAGTCACTCTACGTAGTTGTGACAATACACAATGAACATAAAGAAAATAAGAGTGAACGATACATAACATCAAAAGACACCACACTAATGTGGTGTCAAATTACTTCGTGAGAAAGTAACTATCTATGAAACCAAAGACAAAAACATTTGTATACGTAGTTAAAAACAACGTATATGTGGTTTAAATTACCTTAAAGACCCAGTATGTTATTTGAAATCGAATTATCTATGACAGTTTGTAAAATAGGTCACATAAACATGTCTGAATGAAATATCAGAGTCAATACTGTTAAGTAAAAGGGGAGTGTAAAATGATTGTAAACTATAACAGACGAAAAATTTTTAAATCGGTGAGACATCCCATATATCATTAAAACATGACACCAAAACTAAATGTAAAAAGACTTTTAATTATTTTAACTTAGGGTAAAAATTTTTTCACACATATCGTTCAAACTAAAAGATTTATGTTCCGTTTTATTAAAGTAACACAATGTACACTTCTATACTGTAACTCTAAAGTCAGATAATGGAACTCTAAAGTCGACCATGTAACTAAAGTCATGTTAAAGTCTGAGCACCCACTTAGACTCCAGACTTCTACTTCACTAAACGGGATCCTCTAGTGTAAAAGAGACATGGTCATCTCCAGTCTCCATTAGTGAATTTCCCTTTATATCTTCTCTAAGGTCACCACAAACAAGAAGTTTAGGTAAAGTTACGGATCAAGTTAACAGAGAAATTTGCATTTGGACGACAAAGTAAAAAGAATTTTAGTGTTAAATAACATCACGGTAGAACTAAAAGAATTCCAGTACCAACGTATTCGTCTATAAATAAAATCACCGAGTTATAAGTAAAATCACCACGTTATTTTGGACTTAATCGTTTTTTCACTAAGTTAAATCTCTTTCGAATATTATCATTTTGTGCAATGTACGTATATACCGTCTTTATTACTTTTACCAAGTACTTGTAAGAACATTATAAATTTCTCTTTACTTTGAAAGTTCCCGAGACAATTACAACGTTTACTCCCTGGAAAATATCGTATGTTTCCCGTAATATGGAGCAAGATCCCGGATTTCAAGAAATTAACTACGACATGGAAGTAAATCGCAATTTTCGATGAGTAACCACTAACACCAATACTAAGTATTCTGAAACCTCCGACATAATTTACGACAAGATGAGTAACCACTAACACCAATACTAAGTATTCTGAAACCTCCGGCATAATTTACGACAAGTCTACGAGGTAGTCGATATAACGACGAAGGACTCCTTTTCAGATCAAAATAAAGTTGAACGAAGGTTCAGTTTTAAGTCCATCAAAAACTAGGTTTACTTTCGAGACGAATCCACGAACGGAGACAAAAGTCGGAATTGAGGAAAATGGACTAAAAATGTATTATATTTCGGAAGGTAGTTTACTTTTGTTAAACACGGTTTTCACGACACGATTTGTACAAAGTAGATAATAAACTACATTAGAGTACTCTCGGGATATTTTCTCCATAACAATAATAGAGTAAAATGTCTATCTCTTTGACTCCGTGAACCTTAAATCCATTGAATGGGTTTCAGTATATCGATCTTCTAAAACTTCGACTCTAAACTTAAGTCAGAACCGACCGAGACTGTTCATGATGGAACACGTAGGAACCCAAGTGATTAAATTGATAGACCCAGAGACAAAGAAGTAGACTTCTTTACTCTATTGTAACTGTTGCGACCCAATAACACTTTTACTAATGTCTACTTCTATCATTACCCGAATCATACACGTACACTCGTGACATGTTCTTGAGATGAGTAATAATAACAATAATTATGATAAATGATAATCATCATAATAATGATAATAGTAGTCAATAGTAATACCTAGTCCATTTAAAGGTCCACGAATGATCCTGAGTCGTTCCATCAATGATGAACGGGTAACAGAATAGTTAATCAATCACACTTTGGTAAGAGAGGGTCTTGACCGAATGAGTTTTCCAAAGAGGAAGAACATGGGTCAGAACATTGGGACAAAGAAGTACATGACCGATAAATAATTTATATTATTATCTGTCGAGTCGAGTTGACTCGACAGAGGTCGGGTTTTGATTCTCTTAGAAATATAAGGTTCCGTCTACCCTCAGGTGAAACTCGACAAAGGGTCGAGATTCGTCTCCAGGAGGACTTTCTTCTACATGGACCCCCTCCCAAACACCACGGACGTAAGGTGGAGGGGAGGGTCCGTGAGACGGAAGACAGTGATATAGACCACCCCGGTGATCCTGTGATGTGTGGACTGTAATCGAAGAAATCCGAAAACCCTTAACGACAGTGACTTAGTAACACACCGAAATGGAGGTCGAAGATACTTCTAGGGAAGTTCTGGAAAACTTTAAGTAGTAACGAAAACAAAGACTCTTGTAAAAGGAGGTATCGTGAACCACAGGAAAATATCTTAGGATAACTCTGTCAAAAAGACCCTTTTGGAAACGAACACGATTCCTCGACCATTCAAATGAAGAAAGAGTATGATTCTTAAAACATTGACGAACAGAATATGAAAAGTTATTCCTTCGAATCTTAGTTTATATTTCGATTTGATGTTGGTAATAGAATCTTATAATCCAATATTCACAAGAACATTGTCCGACGACCTCTTTCCTACAAATTTCTGTCATCTTGAAACACTTTCGAAAGGACTCGTATTTGAAAACAATCCCTAAAATACAATACTATAAAATAGAGTACAATGAAATACCGACGAGACACGTTGAACACTCAGAATCAAGGGGTTGGTCTCTAACCTGGACCCGGGAACCGTTACTCTCACATCTCAGGATTGGTGACTTGACGGTTCCTTAAGGGACCTTATTTAAATTTACACACCCTCAAAGTTTCTAGTGTACTGGACGTACTATTCTGGAACACAGTATCAAGTGGGATGACGTGACACACCATACAACATAAGGTTGTACACACTATCAAGGGAGATAGCGTACCATGCATCAAGTGTACTATGGTAACACATCTCATTCACCGAATGGCATGTATGAAGACGAGACCCATAATCGAGTTATAACACTTACCAAATATCATACCCATAATCAAATATGGTACACTTCAAGTGTTTTGGGGTAACACACCACTAAGAGTGTCATGTATCGACTCTCGACTACCTAAATCGTCATAATATACACCGTCTCAGTTCTCGTCTGTCTCGAGAATTTAGCTGACATCCTTTTTCTCTCGGAAAGGTCAAATATGGAACTTCTCAGAACACCTGTCTTGTCAATAAAAATCGTAAATATATCAAAAAAGACGGTTTAGCCATTCAGTGTTAAAGTTTTATGTTGCTTCGTGGTCCGTAAGAAGTCCCTCGAGGGTTCACTTTCGAAGATGCAATTTAGTAGACTCATGCCGGATCCTCTTCGACAATACACCTTGGAGTGACTCCGTGTTCCTTCCCTTGGTAATAAGAACTTAAACACTAGTAGGTTCAGAATAAGTATCCCAAAATCCCCAGGTAGGTGTTGTGTTCCAGACTTAAACCGAGACCGACACAACTGACGTGCCGGCTTCGAAACTTGAAGACCGTGGTTTTGGTACCAGAGTGGGTGTTCCCGACCTTATAAACCAATTATCGGTCATGTTAGACCCTACCTTTTATCTTATGTTTTACCCATGTCTCTCCAGATACCCAATCAAAATAATCATACAAGAATTCTAAGTGACTTTCTGGAAACCCCCGTTTCAGACTTCACGGGATCTCCACGTACCCCTCTGCAAGTTTCTTCGTCTCCAACAACGACTTAACCCCCGATTACTTCCAGTCACGACCTGTCGAACCTCACGACTCGGAGAGGCTCGGGGTACTGGGACCGACCGGTAACTGAACTACCGATTCGGGCTACCCAATTTTTTTTGGTTTTTGGGCCCCTTACATCCACTCCCTGTGATTAGTGGAGGGACATTAGGTTCTCCTCCTTAAAGGACCTTTGTTCTGACTGGAGTCCCCGACCCCACTGAGTAGTCAAACCACAAACTATTACCGACCACACCTAGAAGACCCCAGGACAAAGGAATGGGATAGACAAGTCACGTTACTCCGACGCATTCCAACGGAAAAGACGTCGAACATGGAGTCCCGTCGACATCGTTCCGTCGGATAACAACGATACGTGCATTGGGGTATGAGGTCCGATCGAAAATTTAGTCAGAGGTAGATGGACTTAGGAGACACAGAACGTTTCTAAGTCAAAGTCTAACACTCCTATACCGAAATTTCATAATTGAAAGATTTCAAGGTCGCGAAGCACATCGAATGACATCAAAATTAAAACTGGATATATACCGAACACATACAGACAAAAGGACTAATCATTTATTCAAGGTACCCCTCACTACACCACTCGTGTGTACACAAAACTAAGGGTCACGGACCGGGTTGCAGTGTTCTCATGTGTATGTTAAACAGTTTATTTTACTCAGTCATTCAGAATCTTTGGGAATAGAAGAGAAACCTGAACCGAAGGAAGAGGAGAGAACCTCAGGAGAACGTTTCCAGACATCTCAAGGGAACTGGTGAGGTGGTTTCGTTGATTGAGACTTAGTCAGGAAGTTGGTTCTAAAGATTGGGGTCATTTCAGTTGGTCAGGGTTTCTTTCCGTTACGGTTTCTTACGAGTTTGATGGTTTATTAACGGGAGTAGAGTGTACGATCATTTCATTACGAATTTTAAGAGGTTCGGTCCGAAATCGTTATACACTTGACACTTGAAGGTCTACAAGTTTGACCAAAATCTTTTCCGTCTCTTGGTCTCTAGTTTAACGGTTGTAGGTGACCTAGTAGCTTTTTCGTTCTCTCAAGGTCTTTTTGTAGATAAAGACGAAATAGATTCCCTAAACTTACAGTGATCTACGGTTTTTCAATAAAAAATTTTAAGTAGTACGTCGATATTAAAAAAAATTTTTCGGAGAAACAGTTATTAAAAGTTTTCGAATAAAAGATTATACTACTTTTTTTGTGGATAGGGTTTACCATGAAAAAAGTAGTATCGAATCACGGCTTAGTGAAAAGTCACGACTTAGTGATTTCTTTAAAAGTAATCTCCTCCTTATTGTTTATACACTGTCTATCTAAGTTCCCTAATCTAGACTATCTCACGGACTTCTTGATACCTGTCTCCAAGTACTGTAACATGTCCTCCGTCCCTTATTCTGGTAGGGGTTCCTTTTCTTTACGTTTTTCCGTTTTACCAACAGACTCCTCCGGAATGTTTATCGACACTTATCTTCTTTTCGTTTTTGTTTCCTCTTTTCCTTTCTATATGAGTAAACTTACGTCTCAAGGTTTCTTCTCGTTCCTCTCTATTCTTTCGGAAGGAGTCACTAGTCACTTCTCTTTATCTCCTTTTGTTATCTTACCCTTTCAGATCTCCAGAGAAGTTCTTTTAATCTCTATGTTTCCCTTGTAAAGTACGTTTCTACCCGTGTAATTTCATGTCTTTACCGTACCTGGATTGTCTTCTTCTTCTACAATTCTTCTCCACCGTTCTTATGTGTCTGGATAAAAAAACATATGTTTTATCTAGAAGTACTGGGTCTGTTAGTACTACCACACTAGTGGTCGGATCTCGGTCTGTAGGACCTTACGAACCCGGAATCCTTCGTAGTGATGCTTGTTTCGATCACCTTCACTACCTTAAGGTCAACTCGAGAAAGTTTAGGATTTTCTACTATGACACTTTCACGACATGAGTTATACAGTCGTTTAAACCTCTTGAGTCGTCACCGGTGTCCTGACCTTTTTCAGTGAAAAGTAAGAATAGAGTTTCTTTCCGTTACGGTTTCTTACGAGTTTGATGGCGGGTTAACGTGAGTAGAGTGTACGATCATTTCATTACGAATTTTAAGAGGTTCGGTCCGAAGTTGTCATACACTTGGTACTTAAAGGTCTACAAGTTCGACTTAAATCTTTTCCGTCTCCTTGGTCTCTAGTTTAACGGTTGTAAACGACCTAGTAGTTTTCTCGTTCTCTCAAGGTCTTTTTGTAGATGAAGACGAAATGACTGATACGGTTTCGGAAACTGACACACCTAGTGTTGTTTGAGACCTTTTAAGAATTCTCAACCCTTATGGTCTGGTGGACTGGACGGAGAACACTTTGGATATACGTCCAGTCCTTCGTTGTCAATCTTGACCTGTACCTTCTTGTCTCACCAAGGTTTAACCTTTTCCTCATGCAGTTCCGACATATAACAGTGGGACGAATAAATTGAAGATACGTCTCATGTAGTACTCTTTGTGACCCGACCCTTTTCGTGCTCGACCTTAGTTCTAACGACCCTCTTTATAGTTATTGGAGTCGATACGTCTACTGGTGGGAATACCTTCTTTCACTTCTTGATTTCTCGGAGAACTATTTTCACTTTCTCCTCTCATTTTTTCAACCGTATTTCGAGTTGTAAGTCTTTTACTAGTACCGTAGACCAGGGTAGTGAAGTACCCCTTATCTACTCCTTTGTCACCTTTGTCCCAGTCTGAAATAAAAAACCCCGAGGTTTTAGTGACGTTTACCACTAACGTCGGTACTTTAATTTTCTGTGAATGAGGAACCTTTCTTACTGGTTGGATCTGTCGTATAATTTTCGTCTCTGTAATGAAAAAGTTGTTTTCAGGTAGTTCAGTTCTGATACCAAAAAGGACACCAGTACATACCTACACTCTCAACCTGACATTTCTTTCGACTCGTGGCTTCTTAACTACGAAAACTTGACACCACAACCTCTTCTGAGAACTCTCAGGGAACCTGACGTTCCTTTAGGTTAGTCAGGTAGGATTTCCTCTAGTTAGGACCCACAAGTAACCTTCCTGACTATAACTTCGACTTTGAGGTTATGAGACCGGTGGACTACGCTTCTCAACTGAGTAACCTTTTCTGGGACTAAGACCCTTTCTAACTCCCGTCCTCCTCTTCCCCTACTGTCTCCTACTCTACCAACCTATCGTAGTGACTGTGTTACCTGTACCCAAACTCACCTGAGGTCCTCAACCACTACATGTTCCTCAGGGCAACACGACGCCAAGTACCCCAGTGTCTCTCAGACTGTGCTGACTCGCTGACTTGACTTAACTTGACTTCCGGTTGGTGTGTAGTGTCACAGGGGTGTACTCATCTACATCGGGACACATTAACGTAGGGTAAGGTTCTTTTCAGGACTCAAAAGGGTAAAAAAAGGGGAACTGAGGAGTGAAGGACGAAACACTAACACAGAAATAACGGTTTAGACCGACACTTGAACAAAGAGGGTTTATGGGAATCGTACGGAAGTATTTGTTTGGATATACGTAAAAATTTTTTCGTAAATAAAATATAACCTCATATCAACTAAATATTACGCAACCAAAGTCCACATGTCGTCACTAAGTCAATATCAAAGGGATACAGGTAAGAAAAGGTCTGAAAAGGATATATCCAATAATGTCTTATATCTCAAGGGGACACGGTATGTCATCCAGGAACAACTAATAAATGAAATATATATCATCACATATATACAATTGGGGTTTGAGGATTAAATTAGAGAGGGGAGGTAGAAAGGGGAAATCATTGGTATTCTAACAAAAGATACAGACACTCAGACAAAGACAAAACATTTGTTCAGGTAACATATTAAAAAAATCTAACGTGTATAGTCACTATAGTATACTATCGACAGAAGGAGTTAGACTGAAGGAAGTAAACCATACTATTAGAGATCCACGGAGGTGTAACGACGTTTACCGTAATAAAGTAAGGAAAATGCCGATTCATTATGACGTAACGTATGGACATGGTGCGAAAGGAATAGGTAAGTAGTCAGTCACCTGTAAATCCAACGAGGGTACAGAACAGATCCTATTTGTCACGACGTCACTTGTGACCCCACATCCATAGAAAAGTTTAATACCAAAAGAGACCTATATACGGGTCCTTACCCTAATGACCCAGTATACCATCGAGACAAAAGTCAAAAAATTCCGTGGAGGTATGATCAGAGGTATCACTGACGTGGTTGAATCTAAGGGTGGTTCTCACATCCTCCGATGTACGAAAGACAGAGATCTACGGGGTCCTTTCAGGACCCCGGACTCTTACCTAACATCCCTTGTTCCCGACTATAAGAGAGAAGGGGTAGGGAGAAGGAATAAAAAGAACCATACGACAAAGAAGTTTCGTGGTTGTAACCACAGTGGTGTGTGAACCTTATTGTAATGTGACTGAGAGTGGAAGAATCAAGTCTTCGAAAGAGTGTTGTGTGACCACTTATAGTAGAAGAAATTTCTCTGACTTGACCCCCGAGTCACCTTCGACCTTTACCAGAGACCGTGTCGAGTCACTTCCCTCGAAACAAACATCTAAAAAAACCTCCCACCACCCTCATCCTCCATCCCCTTCTTTTACAAATGACTATTTTCTTTAAAAGTGGACAACTCCAGATCCCTTCAGTAAGACCGAATATGTACTCAATTGAACTTATAATACGAACGACTTTATCGGACAAACACCGGGTAGTTTGTATGTAATATGTAGACGAGATTAGTAATTCCTTTTCCCGTGTAACTGGACTTCATTTCTTACAAGTTCAACTTTTGTTTTTAATTTACGGAGGGGAGGACCCTGCGTACAACCGGGAGGAAATTACTATTCTGAAGGGTCTACGTTCCGGTACAACTGAACGATACAAGGACGACCAGACCAAAATAAACTTTGGAAATTCTTTGCGTAGGGACGGAACAAATTACAAGAAACAAGACTGTTCTATTTTGACACGACTTCTGGTCCGAAGAGACCTCGTTAAAGAGTCTCATTGGATCCTTCGACTGAAGGCCCGACATCAGATGGTTGATATCTTTCGATAAAATATAAGAATAATATCCACCAAATAACTAATAAAAACAACTGCAATGTTTTCCTTTTGCGTTCGTAACGGAACGGAAAAAACGTCGATAACGAAAAGGGTGAAGAAATTCGTGTTCTCTGATAAGGGAGAGAGAGAACGGACCTAAAAAGACCCGAAAGAAGAGTGAAGTAGAACTGTACAATAAAAGAAACCCAAATAGTGACCCCGAGGAGGGGGACGATTGATAAAATACCCTCCGTCCGTTTCAGTCGTGTTTCCTTTGTCTTGGGTCACCAGACACTCTCCGGAAGACCACGACCGGTGGGTGGCCTCCGTAACTCCGACTCTGGTCACTGTGAAGGAAACTTTGTCTCGCTACACGGACGTTAGGTTTAGTTTCCACGAATATTTTTCTTAAGGGAGAAAACCCAGAGCTCAAAGAAAAAAAGGAGGGTCGAAGTCCAGAACGCCAGAAGGACGACAATGTTCCCTTCCTGGGTGTCAGAGTAAGGACGAAACTTACCGTTTTCGAAATTTACCATCATGGACGAGGACGAGTAGAGCGATTTCGGTCGAGACACACACCGATGTTTTAGACAGGACCTCGACAATGGATTTTGAAAGAAAGGACAGAATGAAAGAAAAGTCTATGTCACAAAAGAGGATGTGTTATTTTCATTATGTACGAAGGATATTGTTCAGTGATTATATATGTCCGACTCTCCTTTTTGTTACTGAAGACCACGACGGTGGGACTTCTGTTTGTAACGATTCGTTCGACCATGTAAAGAGAGATGTACTAGACATAATAAGAATCCTTCTAAGGAACGGATACAGGTAATAAGAGAATAAAAAGTCTATAACTCCTAAGGGTTCACCCTAAAATAAATAACCATTCTTACAAGATTCCCTCTCTCTTTCCCTCTTTTTGTGGTCTGTCGCTTCGTCGTATTTGGGTTCATGGACACCTACTTGTCACTAAGTAGAAGTATTTGAGGGTCTAACCATGAAGTAATGTTATAAAGGACAAATCTAAGTAGGTTATTAATTCTTCTCTGCACTACTCAGTCGTTGGAGAACTCCCGAGTGTTGAACAGGGAGACTCTGCTTGTCGAAAAGTCGCGGAAATCGATGAGAGGACTTATGAAGGTCACAGGCTCTCGGACCTTTGCCAAGTAAAGTTCTGTAATCTCAAGAGGTTGCTCCTCTTGATCAATTTTTTCTCGGCCGTCCGTAAAATTATTCCTCGTATTGCCTGTTGTCGCGGGGGAGACCCGTACGTGTCCGACCACGTCCACCCTCGCGACACTTCTCGAGTCATACCGACCTCAGGTCGGAGAGGGGTTAGCAGGAAAAATGTGGAGGCCCCTCCCGTGTCGGCAGGCACAACCGATCACAGTACCTTGTCCCTCAACCTCTTTGTGTCAAACTCCAAGTGAAAACGGAAACCGGTCAGAGACAGAGAAACAGCCAACCGAACAAGGTATCATCGAAGGGACCACCGACTACCATTTCTTGGGTGGATGTTGTGTTCTCTGGGCCCAACATAGGGACTCACCCCTTCTAGGGAACCTCTTCCCTTACCGATGGGTGAGGCCATAAGAACGGACCTCTCAAGGTACCAGTCTCCTTGGACCGTTCGATTTATCAGGTACCCCAAAGTTTGTCAGACTGTACTGACTCACTCACTGTGAAAGTATGAGAGTCATCATGTCAACAAGGGGTCATGTTACTACCGTGTTTTACTTTATTAGAGATTCTAGATCCAACGTGTAAGGTCCATGTCTCGTTTTAGAGTCGGTGTCTACCGTATCTGTATGTGACTGGGCAAAAGTGTAATGTTGACGCCAGAGTGTGTGATCTCAAATGTCAGTCAACCCTTGGACTTGGCCAAACAATGATTTAAACTCACTTAAGCCTCTACAATAAGTTACAGATTGGGAGGGAAATGAGGAAACATTTTTCCTTTATTACTACATATATTGAACTTCTAATAGTTCTCCTACTTTACCCTTGTTTTCTTACTGATTAATTGGGTTCTTCATAAGTAAACTCGTGGGTGGTAGACGACCCGTGTCAAGGACCACGACACAAGTTCGTCACTCGGTCGTCGTCTTTCAGAGAGCAGGACCCCTCGACGGTAGGATCAGCCCCTACTCCCTCTGTCCTTTATTTGTCGATTTTTATAGTCACGACACGTCTGTCCATTTTACCCCACTGTACTGTCTTTCACTGCTCCACCGGTCAAGTCAAACTCATCAGTCCCTTTCTAAGAGACTCCTCCACTGTAAACCCGACCCTGTACTGACTGTTTTTCCTCCCTCGGTCCGTGTGCGTCACCGGCCCTCTTCTCGAACCGTCTTCCCTTGTCACGTGTCTTCCGTCCGTTTTACCCGACCGTAAAATCCTGGGGCTTCCTTTGGTCATACCGACCTTTTACCTTCCTATCCTCTCACTTCCAAGCTCTTCGTCCCTTCCGGTCCAGTGGCTCCCGAGCCAGTTAGTACTCTCGTTTAACCTGTTGCGTCTCGGATGTGTCGAGAACCGGGGTTCCATATGAACTCACTCACTGAACAGATTTTTACCCTTCTTTTCTTACAGGACCTCTTTAGGGCAAAGGAGGTAGGGAGATTCTGCTTCCCCTTTCGCAATGGTTTGCACTGACGCGGTCTACCAAAGGGAACGTCTCACTCAAACGGACGCAGTTTGTCTTCGGGCCCCCCCTCTGCCCGGGAGGGACAGGTGTCTCCTCTGGTCAGTCGGGGGCTCTCACCCCTTCACTGATGTCTCTCGGTAATCCAAGTGTTTCTTTGAAAGTTTATCTAAGTCAATCTCTACGTTTAAGTCAAGTCTCACTCAGAGGACTTCAGAACTTCGAAGTTTCTAAGGAGGTCCTCCCGTGCCCCTACCCCCCGTGACTTCCGTCTCGTCTACCGAACTACTTGTATTCTCCTTGTGCAGTCCGACAAGGTTCTTTCCTTCAGAATTAATTCCCCTTTTTCGGGGTTCATCGTCTGAACAAACGGAAGGTAATAATTGTCATAAGAAGAAAGTGAACACTCAACGATTGTCTAGGTAGGGTCCGGAAAGTCCAGACTCTCCTTCTCTGGGAACGGGGAACAGAATAAATGTTTCAGGGGGCCTCGACGGGAAGCCAGTAGAGGGTCCTAAAGTTCCTTCCGATTACAAGGTCTACTATTCATTAATGTCGAGAACCAACGTGAACAGGATCGTCGTCGAGTCTACCAATTAACCGGGACGACAGAGCCGGAGAAACGGACTCCTACAGATATCGGAGGATGAGGGGGACGAGGTCACTCTCCGTTCCCCTTAAAAGTGTCGGGTCGTTCGAGGCGTATAAATCCAACAGAACTTTCCACCCAATTGGTAGTTCGTTGTCAACTAAAGGTTCGGAGACGTCGATGAAGTCGACCAGCAGACTCCTCAATTTCTCCCGGCCCACAAGTGATCATAGACACTGTGAAAGCTCCCGGAGTTCCTCCGGGTATACTTTCGGAGTCCGGGGTCACTCCCCTTAATAAGACGTGGTGTCCTTCGCTAATCCCTTTACAGGGACCAAGTGACTCCGGGATCAATTCTGGCTTCCTCGTAGTATAAACAAGATTCTACAATTATTACAATGAACTTTTCTCTTCAGGACTTTCGAACCTTTTGTTATAAAAGTTCTATGAAATATAACTTTACATTCAGTCTCTTCTTCTTTATAGGAATATACGTCTTAGATTTTTCATTATTATGTTTACTTAGATAAATGTTTTGTCTTTGTCTGTGTATCTGAATTTCTTGCTTTAATACTAACGGTCCCCCGTTCCTATCAATACCTCAAACCCTACCTGTACATGTGTGACGAGATAAATTTTACCTATTGGTTGTCCTCGGATGACATATCGTGTCCCTTGAGACGAGTTACAATACACCGTCGGACCTACCCTCCCCTCAAACCCCCTCTTACCTATGTACTTATGGATACCGACTCAAGGAAACGATAAACGGACTTTGACACACTTGTGACAATTAACCGATATGAGGTTATATTTTATTTTTCATTTTTTTGTTTTGTTTTGTTTTGTTTTTTGAAATATAACCTCTTATCTCATTACAATGTTGCTTTGAGGTACACGAAGAACCAATCAGAGTTGTTAGTAATTGAAAATGGTTAGAAGAAGTAGATAAAGGACGATGAGGGAAAAAAAAGAAACATTAACACTCTGTAGAATAGGACAGTAGGAATTTAGAAGTCCCGTATAGACGTTGTCTCTCTTTCAAATGGGACACTGTAACTACGTCCAACCCAAGGGATCTTTCGTTTGAGACTCTACTCTGCATCACCCGCCTTTCGAACAATCCTTCAACGTCACAATCGTAAACATCCTTCCTTCCTCTCCCGCACTTAACCCGGTAATCCGTCCTAGATACTTCCTGAACCGACGCGGGTACCTTTCGACGTTTCGTCTCGTGAAGAATTAACCGGTCTCAGACCCCCCTTCCGACCCGGAATTGTAAGGGTATTAAGAGGGTACAACTGGTCCGACAAACACCTTTCGTCCATATTGGAACCTCATCTACAGAGAGAAATCAGAAGCCGTTAAACTTCCGTCAAAGACCCACTTCTTATCCACGACAATCGACCGGCGTGAGGTTTGTCGTGCCCCCTACCAGACATTAAAGACTTCCACCCCCTCCCACCGAGTAGGGTCCTGGGTGGTTCTGGAACAATGGGGATTGTTTGACTTCTCATTGACAAATGACAATAGATTATAACGGATTACCTCTTCCACTACCGTGGGGTGAGGTCATGAGAACGGACCTTTTAGGGTACCTGCCTCCTCGGACCACCCGACGTCAGGTACCCCAACGATTCTCAGCCTGTACTGACTCGGTAAAGTGAAAGTGAAAAGTGAAAGTACGTGACCTCTTCCTTTGGAGGAGGTCACAAGAACGGACCTCTTAGGGTTCCTGTCTCCTCGGACCACCCGACGGCAGATACCCCAGTGTGTCTCAGCCTGTGCTGACTTCACTGCGTCGTCGTCGTCGTCGTTATAATAGATTCGTTGTAGGTGTTCCCCTTCTTCTCAATACAATTTAAATTTCTAAATAAATTTTGTCAAGGGGACCTCTTCCTTTACCGTTGGGTGAGGTCATAAGAACGGACCTCTTAGGATACCTGTCTCCTCGGACCGTCCGATGTCAGATACCCCAGCGTTCTCAGCCTGTGTTGACTCACTGTTGATCTGATCTCTAATACTCAAAATTTATACGTGTATCTGTGGTACTGAGAGGATTCTCCCAAGAATTTGTCCGTTGTAAAGGTTTTAAAGAAAACCGTGGATTGTTAAAAACCAAAACCACAGTAATAATCATAAACCTCGGATAGAGTTTTTTGTTACGGGACCTTTAAAATTATTTGTCCTTTCATCGTGAAAGATAAAATGTCACAACCTCTTATCAATTCCGGTTCTGTTACAACGTACCCCTTCTTCGACTGACAAACCTCACTTTGGTGTCATTCTTACTGTCCTCATTTCCGATGGACCACGACGTTAGAGATGATACTGTCGGTGTGTAATGTACTTGTAGGTCTCTATGACCATCAATCTTGTCCTACACATGGTTTTTATGACACGTAAAAATAGTGTAACTGTCGGAGAGTGATTCTCGAAAAACTATGCCAGTCAAGACGAGTCGTTTTACCACCGTCGTTTATAACATGGATAGCTTAGAGGGACACCTATGAAAAAGTCTAACAATGTTTCGGAGTAAATATTTACGATGACTAAGAGTTCTCCGACCACAACCTCTGGTTCCTTAATCTTTCTTCAGGTCCCAAATCACTTTCTAAGTGTTTAGTTATCTAAGGCGAACACGTATGTTGCACCCAGGTCCGTGACCTTGACTATTTCCTTTATAGTTGAGGATTCCTTCCTCAACGAAGGGATCCTTAAGAGAATTGAGAAATATAATCTCATATCGACTAATTGTTGTAACACAATCAAAGTTCACATATCATATCACTAAGTCAATATGGAGATACAAAAAAAAGTTTAAGAAAAGAGTGAATACAACAATGTATTATAGATCGTCTCAAGGGACACGATATGTCACCTAAGATCAACTAAAAAGTAAAATTTGTATCGTCACACATGTACAAGTAGGGTTCAAGGATCGATAGGGAGAGAGAAAGATGGGATTAGTGGTATTCAAGTAAAAGATTCAAACACTCAGAGAAAGATAGAACATTTATTCAAGTAAACGTAGTAAAAGATAAAATCTAAGGAGTACATTCACTATAGTATCCCATAATAGAAAGACACAGACTGAATGAAGTGAATCATACTGTTAGAGACCCAGGTAGGTACAAAGACGTTTTCCGTAATAAAGTAAGAAAAAAATACTGACTCATCATAAGGTAACACCTCTTCCGTTACCGTAGGGTGAGGTCATGAGAACGGACCTTTTAGGGTACCTGTCTCCTCGGACCATCCGACGTCAGGTACCCCAGCGATCCTCAACCTGTGCTGACTCGCCGAAGTGAAAGTTAAAAGTGAAAGTACGTAACCTCTTCCTTTTCCGTTGGGTGAGGTCACAAGAACGGACCTCTTAGGGTCCCTGCCCCCTCGGACCACCCGACGGCAGAGACCCCAGCGTGTCTCAACCTGTGCTGACTTCGCTGAGTCGTCGTCGTCGTCACCATAAGGTAACATATATACATCGTGTAGAAGAAATAGACAAGTAGACAGTTACTGGTAAATTTAACAAAGATACAGGACCGATAACATTTATCAGACGATACTTGTAACCCCCACGTACTTAAATATGGTCTTACTACTTCCCTTGCTACACCAATTGTGTCACCTTGTTATGTTCATTTGTATATATATTAAGGGTTAAACATCATATCAAAATAACTACTGAATAAAAAAATTCTGACGAAAATTCAAGATCGAGATGAATGATCTTCACACAAAAACACGTAATGTAAGTCTTGAGATCAAAAGACTAGGCACTTTACCTTCATTGTTCCGGATGTAGGAACATCCCACAAACATCCCTAATTTACTACACAATAAATCCTATCACGGATCCTACTCGAACTATGGTCCATCTATAAGTCATTTATAATTAAAAGAAGGGAAACATAAAAACAAGTCAAGATTCAACACAGGTTGAGAGACACTGGGGTACCTGACGTCGTACGGTCCGAAGGGACAGGAAGTGGTAGAGGGTCTCAAACGAGTTTGAATACGGATAACTCAACCACTACGGTAGCTTGGTAGAGTAGGAGACAGCGAGGGATGGGGAGGACGGGAGTTAAAAAGGGTCTTAGTTCCAGAAAAGGTTACTTAATCGAGAAACGTAGTCCACCGGTTTCATAACCTCGAAGTCGAAGTCGTAGTTAGGAAGATTACGTATAAGTCACAACTAAAGGAAATTATAACTGACTAAGAAAGGAAATAGGGAGTAATTTAGTAAAGAGAAATTGTGTTCTTGAAAAGTCACAGTCTTTGTAACTTACTTATCAGAAAGGTTATTTCGGATCTTAAAGAAGGGGAAAGGGTAGGGTAAAGGACCCTTAGGTACGTTATACGTGAGGATTTCCAGTCACGACAAGTATGACTTAATATATAAGATAAATAACCATCTACTCAGAGACTTTCCAAGTATAAAAAGACGGGGTAGAGGAAGTTTCGGAGAATAAGTTATCACTTATTATTATTATCTTCGATGCTAAAGGACCCACGAATGATATACAGTCATTTCACGTACTGTCTGTCATTGTTGAAATACTTTAATTAGGGCAACAATAAGGTAATATAGTTACTAACAAAACTTAGAACCTAACTCATTAAACGGGGTCTAGTATCTCGATCATTTACTACCATGTCCGGAAGTTTGGTCTCCAAACACTATCGGTTTATGCTCTCTATCTTGGAAACTTACTTTTTTTGAACACTGAACCAGAGTACTAGGATCTCCCGATTTTAGTGAAGTCAAGTCTAGTCAGTGAGTCGGTACAGACTGAGAAACGTTGGAGTACCTGACGTCGTACGGTCCGGAGGGACAGGTAGTGGTTGAGGATCTCAAATCAGTTTGAGTGCAGGTAACTCAGCCACTACGGTAAGTTGGTACAGTAGGAGACAACAGAGGAAGAGGAGGACGGAAGTTAGAAAGGGTCTTAATGAACCTACATCACTTCTCTCTCAACCGATAACCTCTAGACCTAAACTCAGAATATCAGGGTCCCTACCCCCTCGGACCACCCGACGACAGATACCCCAGCGTGTCTCAGCCTTACTGACTTCGCTGAATCGTCGTCGTCGTCGTCATATGAGACCGGTCTGGGGAACCGGTCTTTATGTCGAGTCCAAACGAAACAGTTTATTTATTTTAAATAACTGAAATTAGAAAGATAGATTGAGACGAAGACAATCAGTCGGAAAAAGAGTATAACTTTTATAACAGGATTGGGTCCTTTAAACGGTCTTTATCGAAACCAAATTGCAAGGGAATTCGAACACTAGTGTCTCTTTCTCCTACACAAAGGTACTCTGGGTAGTTAAAACTCAAGGGTTCGATAGACCTGTCCTCTTCCTCCTGAGAGTAAATGAACCATTACCATTACAAGGATATTGAGAGATGACTCATATTACCTCCCATCCAATTTAGGGTAACTTTTATGTCCCTTACCCTGTACTTTCCTTCTCTGTGACTCGTCCTTTTTTTGGAGAAGAGGGATTATAACACAATGAATTTTGAACAGATTCGAATTCACAACCAAACATGGGAGTCTTCAATGGACCCATTTGAATCTTCAACCCGGGACCCGTGTCTCCGTTCTTCTCTACCTTCTTTATCCGTCGGTGATGTTTAACCGTCCACCGTCCGAATTATTTATTCCCCTGAGTATGTGTTCCGAACATGACCCACCGGGACTCTAAACCTGGGTGATGACCCTAAAAGTTCAAATATATGGGTGTATATGATAGGTCTACCAGAGTTGTTGTGTATGAGAAAGTTCCGACGGAAGAACTTTTGTCGAGGGTACACCTGTTCCACGACGATGAGGACGACGATTCAACGAAGTCAGTACAGGCTGGGGTATCTGTCGTCGGGTGGTCGGAGGAGACAGGAACCCTAAGAGGTCCGTTCTTATGACCCCACCCAACGGTACAGGAGGTTACGTACTTTCACTTTTCACTTCAGCGAGTCAGCACAGACTGAGAGTCGTTGGGGTACCTGACGTCGGATGGTCCGAGGACGTAGGTACCCTTAAAGGTCCGTTCTCATGACCTCACCCCACGGTAACGGAAGAGGTCACCCGTTCCACCCATCTCACATTAATGGTTCCACCGCCTCTCCCACTCCAGACGTAAACAGGTCCATGGTGAGTACCCAGTCGATCACCAGTACAGGAGAGTTCCTGGAAGAGGTTTGAGTATATTCAGTAAAGAAAGATTTAAGGTCCGAAAAGTAGACATTTTATTCTCGCCATCAAAAGAAACATTTCAACACTCACTCTTTACTTTATTATCTAATCTTCCCTCCAGGAAACATTTGAAATGTCCGGACAACTTGTACTGACGTTTGATCTTGGAGACTTTTGGACGACAAAGAGATCTTTGGAAACGAAACTGTGTACTGAATCAAAATCCTCGAAAGAACGGTAAGTCACTATCGTTCAGTACTTGGTATGATTTAATTACTTTTACATATATACTGGTGACTCTATGTATATGAGTGTCAGAAATCGGACTTCTTTGTATTTTTACCCTCGTGGCTTTTTTAGACCCTGTGTGAATAAAGATAGAGTACGGACGGTATAAACGGTGGTTATCTGTCGTATTAAAGTCCAAATGGAATTGTACAGAGACGATCTTCCGTTTTCGACCCCTTGTTCGACTACCTATTTTTATTTGTCTCCCAAATGTGTTTTCCTTTTATGTTTCGTTCTTATGATTCGAGTCCCTGTGCACCCACTCTTAACTCGGTACCCACGAACTTCCAATTCAGCCTTGAAACGGTTTCCATACTTGGTTCCTCTCTTTCGCTACGAAAGAAAGAATGTGTTAATTTTGAATTGTAACGGAAAATATGTTATGAGGTCGATTAGACTCACTTAGAAGTCACAAACCGGAGTATTAGTTCTTCCTTTAGAACTTAAAGACATAGATATGGAAAGAGAAGATTCACTTCTTAAGACTTTGGACAGATACTCTTTCGGTAGAAGTCTCTTAAGGAGTCGACTACTTAATAAAAGGGACCGAGATATGAAGACTTTTACAGAATTTAAGTGTATCCTTTGACATACATAGAAATGTAACATCGGTAACCAAAAAACAACAATAAGTCAGTGATTCAGTACTGGCTGAGAAACGTTGGTGTATCGGACATCGTACCGTCCGAAGGGACAGGAAGTGATAGAGGACTTCAAACGAGTTTGAGTACAGGTAACTTAGCCACTACGGTAGGTTGGTAGAGTATGAGACAGCGGAGGAAGAAGAGGACGGGAATTAGAAAGGGTCGTAGTCCCAGAAAAGGTCACTCAGTCGAGAAACGTAGTCCACCGGTTTCATAACTTCGAAGTCGAAGTCGTAGTCAGGAAGATTATTTATAAGTCCCAACTAAAGGAGATCCTAAATGATCAAACTAAAGGAACGTATCGTTCCTTCTCAGAAGAGGTCGTGGTGTCAAACTTTCGTAGTCAAAAAGTCGCGAGTCGGAAGAAATACAGGTTGAGAGTGTAGACACGTACTGATGACCCTTTTGGTATCGAAACTGATATACCTGTAAAACCCCGTGGATCTTAAAAGATCCAGGAAAATTACAATTACTTTCTCACTATTAACTTATTCTTTTTTTTACTGGTTCATGACCCCTATTCCTTTGGATGTAAGATTGAGAGTAAGTCAGTTATAAGTAAGTTTCTTATTCATAAACTAGTAGTCGGAGGTAGGACTCACGGACCCTATGAAAACTTGGTTTATAGTAAAAACGGAAGTTCTTCGGTACGAATACACTCCCTCTACGTATTATTTCTATTATAGTGTACTCACCGTTAATATACTACTTTTTGGTCCATCCCATTTCCCTAATTTTCCCCACGACTCCTGAGGAAATCCCCCACTAGTTTCTTCTCCATAGATTCCCCAATCATTGACTTTATTTAGAACTTCTTTGACTCTCTTGTTTTGAACTCTTAAACAACCTTCCTACAAAAGTCTTCGCTCCGATCACACACGTTTCCGAGACTCCGTCCTCACATAAACCGAGTAAACTTGTTGGTTTATCTTCGGTCTAACCAGTCTCTCTTAATTAAATCCTCCGTCCTCACATAAACCGAGTAAACTTGTTGGTTTATCTTCGGTCTAACCAGTCTCTCTTAATTAAATCCTGTGATCCTTACTATCTATTCTTTATTTAACCTCTCGTTCGATCTCCGAGATAATGTATCCGGAACCATTTCAAAAGAAAAGTAAATTAAGTCAAGTCACGTCAGCGAGTCAGTACAAGCTGAGGAACGTTGGGGTACTTAGTGTCGTGCGGTCCGTAGGGACAGGTAGTGATTGAGGACCTCAAGTGAGTTTGAGTACAGGTAGCTCAGTCACTACGGTAGGTCGGTAGAGTAGGAGACAGTAGGGGAAGAGGAGGACGGGGGTTAGGGAGGGTCGTAGTCTCAGAAAAGGTACTCAGTTGAGAAACGGACTCCACCGGTTTCATAACCTCAAAGTCGGGGTCGTAGTCAGGAAGGTTACTTGTGGGTCCTGACTAGAGGAAATCCTACCTGACCAACTAGAGGAACGTCAGGTTCCCTGAGAGTTCTCAGAAGAGGTTGTGGTGTCAAGTTTTCGTAGTTAAGAAACCACGAGTCCAAAGAAGTGTCAGGTTGAGAGTGTAGGTATGTACTGGTGACCTTTTTGGTATCGGAACTGATTTGCCTGGAAACAACCGTTTCATTACAGAGACGAAAAGTTACACGATAGATCCAACCACTATTGAAAGGAAGGTTCGTCATTCGCAGAAAATTAAAGTACCGACGTAAGTGGTAGACGTCACTCAAACCTCGGGGGGTTTTATTTCAGACTGTGACAAAGATGACAAAGGGGTAGATAAACGGTGCTTCACTATCCTGGTCTACGGTACTAGAATCAAAGGACTTACGACTCGAAATTCGGTTGAAAAAGTGAGAGGAGAAAGTGAAAGGTCTCTTCCGTCACCGTTGGGTGAGGTCATGAGAACGGACCTTTTGGGGTACCCCTCTCCTCGGACCATCCGACGTCAGGTACCCCAACGATACTCAACCTGTGCTGACTCACTGAAGTGAAAGTGAAAGGTGAAAGTACGTAACCTCTTCCTTTACCGTTCGGTGAGGTCACGAGAACGGACCTCTTAGGGTCCCTGCCTCCTCGGACCACCCGACGGCAGATACCCCAGCGTGTCTCAGCCTGTGCTGACTTCGCTGAATCGTCGTCTTCGTAGAAAGTGAAAGTAGTTCTCTAAAAATCAAGGAGAAGTGAAAGACGGTATTCCCACCACAGTAGACGTATAGACTCCAATAACTATAAAGAGGGTCGTTAGAACTAAGGTCGAACACGAAGGAGATCGGGTCGCAAAGAGTACTACATGAGACGTATCTTCAATTTATTCGTCTCACTGTTATATGTCGGAACTACATGAGGAAAAGGATAAACCTTGGTCAGACAACAAGGTACAGGTCAAGATTAACAACGAAGGACTGGACGTATATCGGACAGAGAAGTTTCTATAGGTTTGGGAGTAGGACCTTGGACCCTTAAACAATGGTCACCCCGTTTTCCCTGAAACATAGTATCTACATTAAAATGGCTGGAAGTTTACCTTCTCTCTTCGACCTAAGATACCTCTGTGTACTCTGAAATTTCCAGTCTCGCAAAAGGGTCGTCTTGCTTCTTCACCCTCCTCTTACCACCATCCTCGGCTCAGCCTCTCGACGCTCGAACTGGTTTCACGCGACTCGACACCGACCGTCCCTCTATTCCCCCGGACTCATTCCGGAGGTCCTCGAGTTCCACCATGGGTTGACGGTCGGTCGTCCTTTGGGCTGAAGTCCTGAAGGTGAGGTCCTTTGAAATAAGACGGTTGTCGGGCTCCCTTGAACACTCGTCTAAGAAGGTCCCGGAAGGCTGATTTTGGGTCCGACCGACTGCGGAACCTAGACCGAATTTTGGACGTCGTCTCTGGTGAGTTCGACTGGACCTGAGAAGTGGATGTCTTACCACTCTATATAAATATACAAAACCCAAAAAAAAATTCGACGATTAAAACACCATAAACCATGTCGTCGTCATCTACTGAGTTCATCTGCGTCCACAACACTCGGATCGGGGGGAATGTAAGAGGTACTTAGAAAGTGGAGGATCAAAGTCGTCAACAACTATCAACAATAAACCTCGACGACAGGAACTATCAATGGCCTACCACTAAAAATTATAAGATAGTCAGGAGACGTAAATAATCGACCTTAAGAGACTTCCTCTTGGAAAGAGATATTTATTAAATCAAAGGGACTTTTTTCTAAAATATACTTTTTACCCAGTTACGGAACATAAAAGAGAAATAATCAAAAGTCTTATGACCTACTATCAAAATGATATGAAACTTCACTGGTTAAGTAACAAAGCAAAAAACAAAACATAACAATGCTTAAAGGCCTCACAAAGAATAACCACACAAAACTGACGTATCACAACAATTAAAGAAAAATTACGAGTTTACCAGGGGAAAACCGGTTACCTTCAGGAAAGTGCAAGTTAGGACACAGAAAAACACTTCCGGAGTAGTAAACACTAACGTAAGAATGAAAGACTGTGATGTTTAAGAGGAAATAGAACAAATAGAATATGTAAAATACGGGGTCTTGAAGTAACAGACAAAGGGGGTTTTCGGGAAATAAAAAAACACAAATCTTAGATGTTCGACCCACGAATCCCCATGAAAACAATAACGAAATTCCGATAGAACCTTCTGTCCTGTACAACAAATCTTTTAATTATTCAACCATAATTTAAAGGCTTAGTTTCGAATGTCATATACCAAATATGAAACTAAAAATATGAACTTAGAGACGATTTTTAAAATCAAAGACTGTACAAAAACGAGAGAAAAGAATGTCACACTTATAATTATATGGATGATCATTCTAACGACGTAGACCAAACTAAAGAGACGTCCAACAACATCAACAATCTTAAATAGGGAAATCCCTTTATGTCACTTTTATGACCTGAAATTTCATAGTTTCATAGGAAATGACTCACCAATACACCGACACGGTGGTTAAAGGATAGTAAAAAATTTTTTTTAATCCAACACCCATAAAAATTTTTAAACCGAATTTACACATTTATAGACATTAAAATCTATTTTTTTATATTACTTTGGTCCGTAAGAACCTTAAGATCTAAGAACAGAGGAAGAGACGAAAACGACAGAAAAGAGACATCCATCTGAAGACTCATCAAGAAACAAAATCTAGGTAGTCAAAAATTAAGTCTTTTTATACTAATCTATGTATATAAACGTACATATGTATACACAGATATGTATACTAGTGTCAAAAGGAATGGATTTATTTTTACTCGGAAAAAATCTTGTGGTAAATGGAACGAAAAAAAAAAGTTGAATCGGATAGGACCTCTAGTGAAGTACCGTCATATCTCTCCAAAGAGAGTAAGAAAAAAGTGTCGATGGACTATAAAATATTGAATCCAAATACTTTATTTGAAAAAAATAATTGAAATGATTGAAATAAAGTATTGAATCCAAATATCAAAAAGTATTGATATCCAAATAAGTCGGAAGGGAGAACAACCTGGGAACTAAACAAAGGGCTAAAAACAATAATATTTATTACGACACTACCCAGGACACACAAGGGGAATAAATGAACCCATATGAGTCATATATAAATATCTTTGCCCCAACGACCCGGTTTCACATTTACATGGGAAAAGTTACTTTTTCTTTAGTATCGATGAAAACTAATATTGTTAACTTTCATCTTGGTTTCTTCATAATAAAACCATCTAAAGGGGTTTAAGGTGAAGTATCTCCAGTACACAAAACGTCAGGTACTCTCAATAATTCTCAAACGGTCGACAAATACCTCTAAAGGAACTTAACGGAGTCTTGGTAAGTGTGACTCACGACTAAGAAGCACACATTTAATACCCATTGTTAAGGAAAGAACTTGTCATCCTCCTATTTTAGATTCTTCATGTTTTTTTTTTTTTTTTCACGGACAATGTCTCGTTCACAAATTATCTACATTCGAACGAAAGGAGGGAAGAAAGAACCCGGGTAGTAAGGTCATCAAGTAAATTATTTACACGATCTTAGAACGTCCTTGATTTGAAATCATTATTTGTCTGATTATTCGAGAAGGAGTCTTTGATGTACTCTGTCTTAAACCATTCGTCTATTTTTTTCTACGTAAGGTCGTCACGAAACTACATCTTTGTGTTTCATTACTCTCTCTCTCTCTCGACTCCAACAGTTCCCGTTAAAACATGAAGTTAGAAGAGTAAAAATTCTTTTATGTATGACAAACACAGTGTTACTATGAACCTTTGACTTTACTTAAAGACCCATAAATTCACAAAAATTTTTCAACAAATTGTGAAAAAATAAGAACTCCTTTCATTGTTTTTCTTTCTACGAAACAGTCAATGGATCCCAACAGTACCGGTTCACGGAGTTTGGTCTACCGAACTTTGTTACATTTACACAAAAGAAAGTCAAGACCTCCGATCTTGAGACTTTAGTTCCACCGTCGAGAAGACTTCGGACCTCTCCTCGGGAGGGAACGGAGAAGGGTCGACGTACACCAACTACCCGGCGAGACCGTAAGTGATGAACGTCGACGTAGTGAGATTAGAGATGGAAGTAACAAATAAGTGAATGAATAAAATTAACCTCCGATTAATGTTATAACACCAAAAACGGTATGTCAGTGTACTTAGTCGGTACCAACATGTACACAAGGGGTAGGACTATTAGAGACGGAAGTAACAATTATCGCAAAAGGGACCCACAGTGTACAAAAGACCACAACTGTACGGAATACCATAACTACCCCGAAGGGACCACCGAGTCACTATTCCGTTGGCGGACGGTCACGTCCCCTGCACTTAAACTAGGGACCAAACCCTTCTAGGGAACCTCTTTCTTTACCGTTGGGTAAGGTTATAAGAATTAACCTCCTGTGGTACCTGTCTCCTCGTACCATCCGATGTCAGGTACCCAGTGTTTCTCAACCTGTACTGACTCGTTGATTTGTCGTTGTAACATAACTACCGAACCCCCGGTAGACTGAGGTCATGCTGGATTGGAATTTATTATGAAGAGTCACATAGACGTTTTTTCCAGTACATCGTTCCACGACCACTAGACATCAAATTGTACATAAAAAACCCCCACCCACCCTTCACGTATTAAGTTGGGTATTGTCTACGATTATACGTTTTAAGTCGTGAGTTTTATTCGAGGTTTACAGAGGACCGTTTCATTGTCCCTATATCTACTTACTTCACCCTCCTTTAAGACTGAGAAACATTTCTCAATACTCACTCTTCGAAGGGTTGTGTTGACCATAATGACAATAAAGTCACGGGTTCACTGACCGGTAAATGGACCAAGAAGAAGGAAGTCTTGGTCTAGAAATTTAACCGGACCCAAAGAAAAAAGGATGTGTCTGGACTCAAAAATCCCTTAATCAACCAACAAGAACACTTGTATAGTCGTCTATTTCGGGTTTGTTAATTTTAAACGAACGAGAGAGAAGAATTTCATTTTTTTTTTATATCAACGGAAAACCAATACTGTTATCATTCCGTCTCGTCTTTTTATATTTCTCCGGTGGTTTGTGAACCCTATCTCAACTTATGACAATTGTGAAACTTCTACGAAGTCATGGACGGAACACACAGTCACAGATGGAGACACAATGACACACACACACATGAAACATAGTTAATCCTTACATAGACAGACTTTCATTATCTTTCGGTTTATTCCCACCTAAATTATTTGTTCCCAAATGAACAGAGTGTGAAATTTTTGAGAATGACAACAAGTCAGTGGGTCAGGACAGAGATCTCCATCCATTAAAGACTTTAACCTAGTCCCTAAGTCACCACAGTCTGAATCTGAGTCGATAAGAGAATATATAAATATCGTATTAGAGAATAAGGAAAGGTAACACCAGAGTGTTACCGACGGTGTCGAGAACGATAATGACCATTAGGTCTTTTCGTCTTTTTCTTTTGACAGTAGGGAGGAGAAGACAATCCTTTCGTTATCGAAAAGGACTTTGGTAGGACACGGAGAGAGGGTGGAAATCGGCAATCTTAGTGGGCACAGTAACTACTTTTTCAGTACACAGTGTACTGAAAAAGAACATACCCTGTGACTCTTACACTCTTCGTCCTGACGAATCTGGTCCCCGACCGGTTGATACGAATTACCCGGTTAAGACGGACAAAAACATTTATTTCAAAATAACCTTGTTTCGGTGTGAGTAAGTAAAATGTACCAAAGATACCGACGTGTGTCTTTGTAGTGTCGTTGAGTTGACTCATGAATACTGTCGTTGGTGTACCGAGTTTTAAGACTATAATAAATAGTAGACCAGGACCTGTCTTTTAGAATGGTTGTGGATCCAATCTATTTCATTATTAGGTACTTGGTTCCGATCTTCGTACGACAAGATTTATTTTTACCCAAAACAATCGTTCCCCTTTTTACCCTTACCTACAACCCACCCGTCAATTCACAGGTAGTATTACCACGACCACTGTCCCCAACCCCGACTTTTCTGTTCTTTCTTGATTAGAAATATACTTGATTCTAAGAATCATTGGACAAGGAAGTTGTCAAAGAAGGTGAACCCCGGAAAAAAAGAATCCATAGTAGGACAGTGGGTGAGGAAGTCACCGTTCGTTGAGAAGGTGGTAGAGACTTATAGAATTCAAACAGATTTCCAAGATTAAAGAGAATACACATGTTCCTATTTAACTTCCTTTATATATATGAGAAGGTACTTCGTACACATAACATTCTGAAGTAGAAGGTCCCCTTCTTCCGACTGGTTCTTCTTAAAGTCCGAGGTCTCACATACATCTCAGAAGGAGGAGGAAGGGAAGAAAGGAAGGCGTCTACAAATTATTCGAAGATGTATCAAATCCGAAACAAGACCTAAGGCTCTTATATTTTCTCTTCTGTCTGTTTCAGAAACGAGAGTTTTTTGAATTGTAGTTAATATAACCATTTATACCTCACATTTGTTTGGTATTTATTTATATTACTTCATAGTTTATTCATGAATGTGTCATGTCCGGATCTGTCACTGTTCACTGGTCCTTTCCGAAAAGAGTCCTCCTCTGAGAGGTCGGACCCCTTTCAGTACGTCCTTTGGGACGTATATCGACTTCTTTCCTAAGGTCTGTTTCCCTTCATATCCACGTGTCCAGGACTCTACCTCGAAACTAACCTTGACAGTACTGGTCGTTCCTACGGTCACGAGTCAATTGTTCTTGTTCTCCTCACGAGGTTGTACTCTGACTCCAAGGTCGGTCCACAGTGTAGTGTGTCCTGAACGTTCAGTACCTCTCCTGAACTCACAAACAAGATTGACACCATCGGTCAGTGACCTTCTAAAACTAGTCCTCGTATTTCACGAGATTGACTATGAAATTCTCTAGGGGAACCTGATGAGACCTGTCTTTTGAATGTAAAGGTAAACTAAACATGTTTTTATTAAACAACTTAGCATTTTCAAGAAACATTTGTCACTCAAAGATCAGTAAAATTATTCATTTATTGTTGACATGACACCTATGGAAAAATTCGAAAGTCCTATGTTACTACTCTGTATTAGGGATTGGAACACCTTAAATATTAGATCACCAACTCGAAATCTTCATTTGTCTATTCACATTTATGACATCATTCAAGATATTTTTACTTCTTGTTTCACCCTGTACTTCAGGTCACCCCTTCGGTGTGTTTGAATCCACCTGGTTCGTCCTTCCTTCTACACAAGTAAATTCGAGACAGGAACTCCTACCCGGTTATCCCCCCTTCCACCGTTTCCGACGGTATATTTCATGTCCTACTTGTCAATTTAAACCTGAAATACATTTGTTACCTAAAAATTTTTACATTCGTACAGGATTTATAACGTAAAGAACAACAAGTCAGTGAGTAAACATAGACTGAGACACGTGCGGTCCGAAGGGACAGGAAGTGGTAGAGGGTCTCGAACTAGCTTGAGTACAGGTACCTCAACCACTGTGGTAGGTTGGTAGAGAAGAAGACAGTAGGCGAAGAGGAGGACGGCAGTCAGAAAGGGTCGTAGTCCCAGAAAAGATTACTCAGCCGAGGAGAGTAGTCCGCCCGTTTCATAACCTCGCAGTTGAAGTCGTAGGCAAGAAGGTTACCTATAAGTCCTAACTAAAGGAACTCCTGACTGACTAAACTAGAGAAACGTCAGGTTCCCTGAGAGTTCTCAGAAGAGGGTGTGGTGTCAAGTTTTCGTAGTTAAGAAACCGTGAGTCGGAAGAAATACCAAGTGGAGAGTGTAGGTATGTACTGATGACCTTTTTTGTATCGAAACTGAAATACCTGAAAACAACCATTTCACTACAGAGACGGAAAATTATACGACAGATCTAACCAGTATCGAAAAGAAAGTTCTACATTCGTAGAAAATTAAAGTATCGGAGTCAGTAGTAGACGTCAGTAAAACCTCCGGTTCTTTTATTTCGGACAGTGACAAAGATAACAAAGAGGGAGACAAACGGTACTTCACTACCCTGACCTGTGGTACCAGAAATTAAAAAATTTACAACTCAAAATTTGGTCTAAAAAGTGAGAAGAGAAAGTGGAAGTAGTTCTCCGAGAAATCAAGGAGAAGTGAAAGACGGTATTCCCACCACAGTAGACGTGTAGACTCCAATAAATATAAAGAGGGACGTCAGAATTAAGGTCGAACACGAAGTAGGTCGGACCGTAAAACGTACTATATGAGACGTATATGCAATTTATTCCGACACTGCTACATGTCGGAACTACATGAAGAAGGGGTTAAAACTTGGTTAGGTAACAAGGCACAGGTCAAGATTGACAACGAAGGACTGGACGTATGTCCAAAGAGTCCTCCGTCCATTTCACCAGACCAATTTTTCTACAAGTCGACTTTGAGTCTAAATTGAACCGTAGTACATAAAACTAAAGAATATAGATCGTTTGGGCCTCCTATAGGAAACCCCCGTAACGTTCACCCACCTATTCGTACCTCAGGTCTCAACTTTTGCCTTCACGACCCTCCTTTCATCCACCCCGGTTTGACGTAGGACGACAGTCTTATTTCAGGTCTCCTACCGGTCGTTTTTCAAAATTTATTCTTTCACTGTCCAAGACTGAAGTTTAACTCCTAGACTTCACGTCTACTATTTTACTCCCGAAAGAATCATCGGACTTCTCTTCTCCGTCATATTTCCAGTAAAAATCCGTAATCGAAAGTAAAAATATTAAACTTCCAAACAAAAATTTTATACGACCTTGAACTTAAAAAGTCCTTATCAGTAGACGAAAGTAAAGTGTGTGCAAACCAGGGTTATCCGGGAAACACACACACACAAATCAACGAGTCAACATAGACTGAGAGAGTCTGGGGTACCTGACATCGGACGGTCCGAGGAGACAGGTACCTTAAAAGGTCCGTTCTTATGACCTCACCCAACGGTAAAGGATAAGGTATCCACAATCGAAAACTTTAATTAAAAAAAAAAATTCTAACGAACACATAAGGGGACTCATTCACAAACTACAAGAAAGAGTAATCAGGGATTATTAAACTTAGGATTCGGTCGTCTTTTCTTAGACCCTCTCTTTGCAGGAATTCTTTATACTAGTCTAAAAGTGTTTCACTCGTGAAGAAACGTTTTGAGGACGTGACACAAGTGTCCGCAATAGAGCCCGCGGGAGTCCTAGTGCGGAGTGACAGGTACAATCCCCACTCCGTCCCTACACAGTCTCGAAGTAGAGAACTGAACGAGTAAGATTGGAGTTCGTTCCTAGGGGCTCCCGAAGAGACTGTTCGTCCTACGATTCTATGAGAATGCTCCGGTTCTCCTGTCTCGAGACCCCTTTCCGGTACGAGAGAGGTCAACCACCCTTCTCTGCCCGGAACAGAGAAGTTGTCGGGTTTACGTTTCAAGTCAGACTGAAACTTTGTCTAAGATCTCCCGTCCTACTTTAAAGAAGTCTCTCTTTTACGTTTTCCCTCAAAGACCAGTTTGTCGTGGTGTCCGGTGTCATTAAGACTTCGTACGAAGAGAAGATGATTAAAAAGTAGATATAATAGAAGGACAATCTTAAAAAACCGAATATTTTGAAAAAAAAGAATTAGGTTTACAACAAGAGAGAAGAGAGGAAGGTGGATAAGAGTCAGTAGGTGGAGTAGGAGGGTCAAAAAGACCAAACAAGAAATCTGTAAGTAGGGAGTAAATAAGTGATTTATAATGTATCATAGATATTACTGAAGGATAAAAACGTAAAGTCAGGGAATATACTTTTCTTGTAGAAAAAACCACAATCAAGATCTTCCAGAATATCCAGAAGTATCTTGATCAGTTGAATTCGAAGAAACTGCAGTCACTAACCTGGTCTGAACCGAGTGGGACTACAACTTACCAAAGGGAACCTTTGTTTGACTCTAGTAAGACAGTAAAGACTCTGACGTGAGTTTATGACGGAAAGTCCACGAAAACAACTGATACTTCCGATGAGGTAAAGAAGATTCCCTAAAAACGGGTACCTGACGTCGGATGTCCGAGGAGACAGGTACCCTTTTCGGACATCGGACGGCAGGTACTCCAACACTTCTCAGTCTGTACTGACTCACTGAAGTGAAAGTCAAAAGTGAAAGTACGTAACCTCTTCCTTTACCGTTGGGTGAGGTCACAAGAACGGACTTCTTAGGGTCCCTACCGTCTCGGACCACCCAACGGTAGATACCCCAGCGTGTCTTAGTCTGTGCTGGCTTCGCTGAATCGTCGTTGCCATCTATATTACCAGTAGACTTAATTTAAACGGGTATAGACAGGTAAAATCAAGTGACTAAGGATTCTACAGTTAGGTTGGTCAGGTAAGATTTCCTCTAGTCAGGACCCATAAGAAACCTTCCTTACTACGATTTCGACTTCGAGGTCATGAAACCGGTGGAGTACGCTTCTCAACTGAGTAACCTTTTCTGGAACTACGACCCTCCCTAACCCCCGTCCTCCTCTTCCCCTACTGTCTCCTACTCTACCGATCTATAGTAGTGGTTGAACTACCTACACTCAAACTCACTTGAGGCCCTTAACCACTACCTGTCCCTCCGGACCGCACGACGTTAAGTACCCCAGTGTTTCTCAGTCTGTACTGACTCACTGACTTGACTTGACTTCTACAGTCACAAGTGAGAACGGTAGAGGACGAACCGGTGCAGGTTAAATAGAACCAAGTACCTGGATTGCAAGTCCAAGGTTATGGTATAACAAGAAATGTCGTATCCTGAAATAATAGTGGTGGTCTGAGTAGGTACTGACCCGTAGTACTAAGACAAAACCGGATCGGTGAATCAAGAAAGAGCCCGATAATCATTAATGGGAGACGTAAAGGGGTCATCGTATAACCTGTATAAGTCTGGACCCCCTGACTAGAAGACCACAGTATATAAAAACGGAAAAGTATGACAAGTACCCAAGAGCGACGTTCTTATGACCTCACCAAACGGTAAAGGGGAGGTCACCTGGTGCAAAAGAGTCTTGAGAGGTGACACTGGGTAGATAGAACCCACCGGGATGTGTCATACCGAGTATGGAAGTAACTTAATGAGTTCGGGGAAGTAGTACTATTCCGACACTAGGTACTTCTTACTCTACAAATCTATCGTAGTGGTTGCGTTACCTGTACTTAAACTCGTTTCACGACCTCTGTCACTTCCTGTTCTTTCGAACCGTACGACGTTAGGTACCCCAACGTTTCTTAACCCGTACTTTATTGCTGACTTGTTATCGTTAGATGTTACTTCGAGTAAAGTAACCCTAACGATTTTTTACTAATCTACCTAGTTTCTGAAAAAGGTTTTGTATGAATGTCATAAACCCTTTTCTCTTTCACCCCCTTTTTTCATTGTAGTATTTTATAATATCATTAGATTAATCTTCATTACTATTATCATTGTTAAGTCGTTTACGAACGATCTCCGACTCAAGTTCTTGAAATATTTACAAATGAATAAGTTATCATTGTTTTCAAGGTACTATTTTAATACTAATGACAGAGGTAAAATATTCTTTTGGGTCCACATCAAAAGTACACAGACGAACGACAGAGGTCCAATCAGTATCTCGACCCGTCCCCAGTCTTCCGACCGAGGTCTCAAATACAAGGATTGTCACATTCAAACATGACAAATAATATATATCTGTTCACATAAAATACATTAAATATATTATACTTAACTAATTTCTGGTAAAAGATACCCCTAAGTACGGAGACCCATTCATGTCCCTATCTACATCGGACTATATAAGAACTGTCATCTGGTAGATGAAGTCCATACGTGGACCAAGTTGATATAGACAACCGGACTTCAATATTACTTCAAAAACTTACTTATAACTCTAATCCCTCAGACGAGATTATCCTTAAATTTTGTTACTTTACTTGTCCCAGTTTATCTTCCCTATACAAAACTCGTACTACTCTTATTTTGGGAGTTGAAAACCTCCCAACCCGTCTTCTTCCTGGTGCTCATCACTTTTCTTCTTTCTCACTCTCCGTAGTCCTCTTGTCCCTCTCTTCCGTCCCTTCTGACTCTCTACCTCAAGGCGCCTACCTTCGTAGGTACAGTCAACGTCGCGAAACAAAGCAAGTGACGTACACAACCATGGTGAACTATTCGACTCAGGGTCACGGAGGCCGTCGACCGGTCCTTCCCGTGTGCGAGAGGGTGGGACCCCGACCACGAGAAAAGGAGGTGACCCAGACCGAGAAGAGAAAGAATCTTCACGAAAGCACACCGACCTCCGGTGTACCGGGAGTCGTGGAGGTGGACCGAGGTAGGACAGACCTAATTTGGGGACTTGTTTTTTTCCGTGTGGACCCGGAAACTAAAACGAAGACAAAACTCGAATGAAAACTACCTCTTTTACTCTAATTTACTGAGTCGGGGTCTCTCTCCTACCTGACATGACTTGAGGACAATTTCTTTATTTCTTTCCTCTTCTACCTTCAGAGTCCTCCTTACTGTGACAAAGTCTTCCTTTGTCACAAAGTCTTATTTCGACTCCTTTCTCAGTTACAAACTCCTTCACGACCTTCCACTGGCAAGGTTAGAATCTTCGGGAAACTTCAGCGGTGGTGTAAAGAGATCTTTAAGAGTCCCTCCGACTAAACTAATAAATGGAAAGAAGGTTAAGATGGGTCGTGGGCAGCCTATATCACTCCATTCCTCTGGAAGTTCTCCTTACTCAGTGGTACTATAGGAAGAGGACTCTCGTCCCCGATCCCACTCCCCTTGCGACTTAAATGAAATCTTACTTCTACCGTCTTTCATCTGGTCTGAGGGTCACTAACAGAGTCTTCCCCCAGGTTCGGAGATCTACTTTGTTATCGAAGGTCCATAAACACTTTAAGTGTCTTGTTGCATGGAAAGGGTCGAGACAATAAAACCAAAAGGAAACATATAAGGAGGATCACTAATCGGTATCTTCGAAAGTTAGTTTCTGGGTACAGGACCGAAACTCTATCTTTAACACTACTGCCGTTTCTTTTCTCCATGACACAGACTGAGGTGTCGGTTACAAATCCCCTCTTCTTTGGGTTGTCTATCGTCGTTAATTAAATAAATAGAAATGTAAAACATAACTTCATACTTAAACGTCACAAAGTTCACATGTCAGTTCACTGGTAATACACACACGAGTCAGTACAGACTGAGAAACGCTGGGGGTCCCTGACATGGGTGGTCGTTGACTCCGTTCTTATGACCTCACCCAACAGTAAAGGATGAGGTCCCCTAGAAGGGTTGAGACCCTGGTTTGGACGTAGAAGACGTCGAAGACGTAACCGTCTGTCTAAGAAATGGTGACCCGGTGGAGCCTTCGCACATATTTACTTACAAAAACGAAATAACTACCCCTCATCCACAACCCCTATGTCCCAATATGTCATCTCCCTCGTCCAGAGACCCTGAACAGGACTGGAAAGGTCTCCGACATACAAAGACCTGTGAGGGAAGGAGACGACGACGACGATTCAGCGAAGTCAACACAGACTGAGACACGCTGGGGTATCTACCGTCGGGTGGTCCAAGGGGGTAGGGACCCTAAGAGGTCCATTCTTGTGACCTCACCCGACGGTAAAGGAAGAGGTTACGTACTTTCACTTCAGTGAGTCAGTACATGCTGAGGATCGTTGGGGTACCTAACGTCGGATGGTCCGAGGAGGTGGGTACCCTAAACGGTCCGTTCTCATGACCTCACCGAACGGAGACGCCGAGGACGTAACCGTCTGTCTAAGAAATGGTGACCGGGTGTATCCTTCGCTCATATTTACTTACAAAAACGAAATAACTACCCCTCATCCACAAGCCCTATGTCCCAATATGTCATCTCCCTCGTCCAGAGACCCTGAACAGGACTGGAAAGGTCTCCGAAATACGAGGACCCGTGAGGGAAGGAGATCGACATCGGATTAAAGAGATGAGACATTAATTCCTCATATATTTCGAAGAAAGTTGAGACCATAGAGTATCAGATCTTAATTTTCCTGTCATCCCTTCGTCCCATCTCTCTACGTCGAAAGGGACTCTTTAAGGACAAACTCTCGTCGAAGGACACAAAAGTAAGTCACCCAGGTCGAACAGACTCAGATTTTAACCCAACCCTCAAACTTGTCTGGAGAGTGGGTACCTCTTCGTATTGAGTAGATACTCTTCTTCGTGTCCACCCTTTTCCGAAAATTTCACAAAGACCGGGATTTTAACCTCTACAAAAACAGGACTTTCGACGACTTGTTTCACGTCTAACATATTTTGGTACCCTGAAGTCTTTGTAGAAATACTTCTAAGAAGGTCATTACTTTAATGAAACCTATTACGTAAGAAACCTATACAAAATCGATTCTTCCCCTTTTATTTGAACACGGTTAATTTTTTGTTTTCACTTGATTTATTTGACTTCGAGAATTTGTAAATATTCCAGATTCGTCACTATTGTAAAATAAAAACAAAATTGTCTTTATGATTTCTATAAATTATTTCGCAATGTATTTACACACTTGTAAAGACGTTTATACATTAAATAATTCCGTCAAACGTAATCCCACCTAAGTGAAGTAAAACGACGAGTGTTCAAACAAACAACCCCATACACACCCACACAAACCCACACACATATACACAGGTTTACGGAACGGATCCAAAGGAAGTAACTATCGAAGGTTTTGTACTACCTACGGTTCATTATACGAACGTTTGCAGTTGAACACTGTATTAGAAATTAAGACGAAAAGACACTCACTGAATATTATAGACCACCACCGCCATATCAGCGATTCAACACAGGTCGAGAAACACTGGGGTACCTGACATCTACCTAACATCGGGTGATCCGAGAAGACAGGTGCCCTGAAAGGTCGGTTCTTATGACCTCATCCAACGACAAAGGAAGAGGTTCCCTAGAGGGTTTGGTCCCTAACTTGGACCCAAAGGGTGTAACGTCCGCCTAAGAAAGGGTTGACTCGTTGGTCTCTTTTGGGATATTATAGACCTTGTCTATTATTATTTTCGTTGGTGTCATTACAAATGACTCACAAATAAAAGACCGTTCGTGATAGGACTCGTAAAGGATAAATCCAGAAGGTTCTAGGGAATACCACATCTATAATAATAGTAGTGACAACAGAGTGTCTCCTCCTTGACCTCCTAGTCTTTGTAATTCCAGTGTACCGACGATTCTCGGTCCCAAACTGAGGCGGAGTCAGTCTTAGATCTTGTGTTTAAGAATGGGGGGTCTGTTGTGATCGTAGGGTCCCACAGGAAAACCAGGACACAATGAACAACGTGACTAGACCCTCAGTACGAGACAAAGATAAGACTTTACACACTAATCACGAGAAAGAACATGTATGTAACATAGTCGACGGACGACAGGTACTTCGGCTCATAAGTCAAGTCAGTGCGTCAGCAACACAGGACATGGGGGTAGAGTATACGACTTCGGAATTGGGAGTTCCACTACATGAATCTCCACTCTATAAAACTCCATCAAACCAAAACTGCTCCAACACTACTCCCTTGATCACAGAAATCTTCTTCTCCTTCTCGTCCGTTTCGACAGAGAGACACTATTCACCCCTGTGTTACTCTTCAACCGTTCGGTCCGTCTCCCTGGAGGTGGTCCTTAACTTAGACGACTGTGGAACTGGAATCTGAAGAGTCGGAGGTTTTGACTCTCTTTATTTACAGACAATAAATAAACACTATAAAACAATACCGTCGAGTTCGTATCTAGGGTCCCAAACACGACAGAGTTCCTGCTAGAAATACTACTCTTACAGAGTCGAGTCACGTGGACCAGGGTGTAAACGAAGGAGAGGTTGAGTCGTCTGGGGAGAACCGTCACGGATTACGGTCGAGACACGATCGAAGACCTTGAGGAATGTCTTTAGTTCCGGAAGTGACGTAGTATGGAAAACCGGACCCGGGAAAGGGGAGGGTAGAAGTACGGACCACTTGACGATACTAGCGAGGAAGAGTCCTTCGGGAGGAACTAGAGGGTCCACCTCTGAAAACGAGGAAGGTAACCGGACTACGAGGTCGGAATATGCAAGTCAACGACAATACGGAATATAAAATAACATCGTTTTTGGGGGTATAGTGTACTTTAGTGGGAGGGTTCAAAGGTTCACATGTCGTGTCTTAACAGTTGGTGTCTGTGTAGAAACACGGTGTCTGGAGGTTCCGTGAGGTTAGGACACACTGACTTTGTGATGTACGTATATTGTTGAGGGGTGAAGGGAAGGGGGACGGTTGGTGGTAAAATAACAGACAAAGATACTCAAATTGATGAAACTTATGGATCTATTCACTGTAGCACGTCATGTACTCACAGTAAAACACTGACCGAAAAAAATGAATCGTATTATCGGAGTTCTAAGTAGGTACAATACTGTATGCTGTCGCAAAAGAAATTCCGACTTATTATAAGGTAACATACATATAGGATATAAAAAGAAACAGGTAAATAAGTGGGTAGGTACCCATATAAAAATAAAATCCATTCATAAAATTTATATATTAAGTATTAATAACTCTATATCAACTTTATATTGTAACATTCAATTCCACAACTAAACTATGAAAAAAATATAGTGTTATACTACGAGTGACATCGTAATCGATTGTCGACATAACACAGTGTATTAATAAAGAAAAAGCACCATTCTTGATAATTCTAGATCAAAGATTAACTTGAATTTAAACGAACAGTGTTAAACGAATCTTGATCAATAAAGGGCAGGGGGGAGGGGGGTTGTTTAACACTTAAAGACCTCTCGTCCCTACCATAAAAAATTAGAAAAGTATGATAGTCACTTAATTTGAAACAACGCGTTGTGAAAGACTATACAAAATTACTATTTACTCGAGCCCATAATAAAAAATAGTGGAGGATAGATACTAGATAAACAGCACATTTTATATAAAGCGATAATAGTTCCTGTCAACAAATTTTGTAATTTGTCACCAAATTTCTAAAAAAATTTTTCTATACCAAAGAATCGTAGAAACTGTAAATATTGTGTCATGACAACCAACATTAATGGTACGGTATATACTCTAGAAATCCTGAATAAATAACTGATCAGCGTTGGTTCAACTTCGTTTGAGAAGGGTAAAGGGGACGGAGATCGGGGACCATGGTGGGAAGATGAGACAAAAATACTCCAAATGAAAAAATCTAGGAAGAACATTTACTATGACATGTCTCGAACAGAAAGAGACAAAATAAAGTAAATCGTATTATCGTAAATCCTGTAGATGCCCGGAATCCCAGTCTCAAGGAAGAAAAAGTACCAGATTAAGTAAGTATTAAGTACCGACTTAATATATTTATAGGTAAATAGACTGAGTGAATCTAACAAAGAATAGAACCAATAATACGTGTCACTACGTCACTTGTGCCCTCACGTCCGCAGAGAAGGTACGCATGAACCCAGACAACGTTAAGTAAAACTACACCCGGTAGCCTGAATAAATTGGGTAACTCCTCTTTCTGGTAAAGGATAAGGTGAAACTTAAGGTTCAAGGATCGTCAAAAACGGTAAATTCTCTCCGAACTATTTATAAATCTTCTTAATTAAAGTTAAACTTGTTTGCCTTATTTACAAACCTTTCTCCTCGTTGTATGTAGGTCGACTTCCTTCGTGTCTAAAAGAAATTCATCGTCTCATCCCTAAACTTCTCCTTACACTTTGTTGTTAGTTTTTAATTAAAATGTAAAAACGATTCGAAATTTTAGTAGAGGGTTTGGTGTTACTACATTAAAGAAAAGTATTTAAGTAATTATATGAGACCTGATGACAGAGGACAGACTTCCTCTAAGACAACGGTTTAACTCTTAATAAGAATTCGGGGACACAAGGGACGAAGGGAGTGAAATTTTCCAAACATATGTTAAGGTCTATCTTCTTTCATCAGGAAAGTCGGATAGAAGAAAGTGATAATGAAATTACTTACGACCTTGGGTAAGTCGGGAATCTTAAATTCACAAGAATCTTAGGGAACAGTCGTAAAAATTTCTAGAGAAAAGCTTTATTCATTAAGTATAATTTTTAGGTTTGTATTAAAAAATAAGTATTTTTCTACTTGGGATATTTTACACGAAGAGGGGTTTCTATTTTACAGTCGTAACTCTTTAATTTACAGGTCACGACAAACTATGACGGTTTTGGAATACACAATGAAAAATTCAGTATTTCTACCTAGACGAAGGTAGTCCAGAGCTTAAAAGTAGGAGACACCGATCCTGATATATAAAACGATCTTTGGACCAACCAGAGTTCTATAGTAACCACAAAGTCGTTCCGTTTCCCTCCCTTTGACTCTTAAGTAAAACAGTCCCCGTTGTTGGGGGGAACACGCCATCTATAACACAAAGGTAAGATATCTAATATCGTTTGTTTGCTTTTGGGTTTGGTATCGGGTTTGGTGAGTTTTGTTGTCGTTTCGTACACATTTCCTTAGGTACTGAATCGGGACCCTATCGTTAGGAGTCTCATTGACTCGACTCGATAAGAAGTTCCTCGTTTCGGTATAAAGAGAAGAAAAATTCTTCTCCCTTCAAAAACTTCTAAAGTGATAAAATATCCCTCTCCTTATATTTCCTTTGAGAACTCGTTTTCAAAGGTGTCCGTAGGAAAGGTCAGTCAAAGTCACACTCCGTAAGAATCCTTTTAAAAGAAAACAAGGAACGAAATATGTGTAAAAAGTGTCCTCAAGACTAGTATTCCCAGGTACCTGAGGGTTTCCTAAAAATATCTCTTACGACTCCAACCTAAACCTATCCCTTTTTTTTTAACGTAGAGATTAAAGTAATTAGAGATTGATGTCAAATTGTACAGATAGTAATACTTAAATCTGGTGTAGGAAGCCATTATAATCGTCATGACACGGGATCAGTAGCTATCTTTGGTGTCTATGAAAGTACAATGTAATCGTAGTAACGACTACACAACTTTACAGGGCAAAGAGTGACGAATACTTTGACAGTATGGATCGTGACATATAACGACAAAAAATTAAATAAAAATTAACCTCCTATTAACGAAATGTCTCTATTCAACCAAAGACGACATGTTATTACGTTTATTCAGTATTAATATATACTGAGGGAAAACTCGGAAAAAGAGGTTGGGGTAGGGAGGAGAAAGCCAACAGTGTCTCACGGTCCGACCTGAGAAATACATTATATCGTTGAAGGATGATTGATAGACAAGATTGTGTGCTATCACATATATACAGTTACGATGAAAGAGTTAAGCAGGGTGTGAGGGAAGGGAACGACACTGGTGTTATAACAGTAAATTACCTTATTATCTCTGCACATACGAAACATAGTGTTTAACCAACGAAATTATAACCCGTCGACATGAATGTTATATTAATCTAAGAAAATATTATAATACATACAATAAAACACGTAACCTTTTATAAGATTCTTTCCCAGACATCAGAAGGTCTCTCACGTACCGTATTTTTTCTCTCCGGAGGATTTAGAAACGGCACACAAAGTAGGAGTCAGAGAGAGGTAGTAAAGAAAAGAGAATGAAAGTAAAGAAAAGAGAGGTAAAAGGAAGGTAGAAAAACAAAGAAGAATATGGACGAATACGATTTGTACCCCTAAGACAAACAAGACCATTCATCACCCCACGCGAGACGAACTACGGTCAAAAAGATAGACTGGGAGAGTCGCAGGAGGAGACTCTATGTCACGTGACAGGAAACAAATTGAATTAGACTTCGTAAACCTCCCTCACCCCTTAGGACAATCCAGACTCACGGTGGAAACACTGACTTGGGTCAAGACGAAAAAGAAGACTCTAAACCGATTTACAGGGTACAGTAAATTCCAAATACAGAACAAACATGTCCTCATCAAGGAGGAGTTGGATCACCTCACCCCTTAGGTATGAACCATGATAGAAGGGTTAAGTTGTCGACCGTCGAAGGTAGTCTTCTCACTCTCACTCTTAGGACCAGTGCGTACAAAACGGAAGAACGATTATCAGACCCCCTTCTCCCACACCTTTCTTAAAGACTAGAAGACACACGGAGAAAGGACACTTAGATCTAAAGTGTTATGTAGAAAAAGTAAAAGGAGGTACAATGGACACAAAGACAAATTTAAGACAATGAAAGGACTTATAAAAAAAGTCGGGTCTCCCAAGTTTACAATGGGGCAGGGTCACTGAAACCCCTTATTAAAAATTTCGAGTATTTTGTGCTGAATCCCCGTATATTAAGACATAAAAGTACCCCAAATTGAGTTCCATCGAGTAAAGCTTTCGTCGCAGGATGTTGAGAGTAATATCCAGACATAACTATTACAAAGGAACAAGAATAAAACCGATAAGTCACCGACGACGACGACGATTCAGTGAAATCAACACAGGTTGAGACACACTGGGGTATCTGCCGTCGGGTGGTCCGAGGGGGCAGGGACCCTAAGAGGTCCGTTCTTGTGACCTCACCCGACGGCAAAGGAAGAGGTTACGTACTTTCACTTTTCACTTTCACTTCGGCGAGTCAGCACAGGCTGGGAGTTGCTGGGGTCCCTGACGTACGTCGGAAGGTCCGAGGAGGCAGGTGCCCTAAAAGGTCCGTTCTCATGACCTCACCCCACGGTCACGGAAGAGGTGATAAGTCACCGTACCAGGAGTAAGAAAATAGAGACACGTTTTTTACCTCTGAATGTAATAAATTTTAGACAATAAAAGTCCCGACCTTAATCCATACTAGACGAGAGTCTTGTGTTTAATGCCTCGTTTCTCTCCGTACTTTCTGTATTCTCTCTGTCTCAGTATGAGTTCGACCCCACTCACCATTTCGACTCAGTCTCTATTTTGAATCTCCCTAGATCTACCTTGTTGTCCTAAGACTGACCTCCTGTCCTCCGTCTCGAACTTGTCTCCAGAGCTTTGTGTCCTTGAGTTATAACTGGTGAAGATATCCACAAACTGGAAGAGGTTCCGATCCCCCTTCTTTCGATGGGTCCTACAAACCTTTAAAAGAGGAGGAGAATTGAAAGTACAAGATTACTTACTGGTATAACAAAACATAGAGACAAGAAAATAAATCCTTCCCCAAGAGTACTACTATCATCTTATCTCGTCGAAGGAACATACAAATTCCTAGTCACTTCTACGGACACGACGTCACTATCTTTCTCCCTCTCACCATCCCATATTCCTACCTCTCTCCCCACCGGACTAATACAGTTTATAACACCAAGAGGACTATTTCTGTAGCTTAAACGAGGCTCATACAACCATTCGATGGACTCCTAAAATTCGTTTCCCCATTACATCATATCAACCGTAAAAACCTTCTCAAAGAAATCGACGACATAACTTTTTTCCAATATCCTCAATCCTCACACTTTTATTTTCGTCTCTAGTAAAACCTCAGTCACGCCAGTAGGTCCACCCTCTACTACCAACCGAACCTGATGTCACCCTACCTTCTACACTCTTCAGAATGGTTAACCTGAACGACTACCCATTTTAGATCCTACACTGTCTTTTATCACAATACCCATTGTGACCCCTAAGCCTGGACTCCTTGTGTATCTTATTCAAACGATAACTGAATATCCCTTCGAGGTCTTCTTTGTAAACTCCCTTTCCTATGTAGATTTCGAAGACTTCGTCACTGTGCCAATGGAACGAGTAGTATGCTTGTACCACCCAAGAGACGTTAACGATGTACCCTTCTTAGTTCTCCGTTACGAGTATGTAAGACCCCTACCTCGCTTCGAACCTTGATCAAAGCGTACAGTGAAACATACTTTAATTCTCTTGACTTCACATGTATAACGTCTCATTCCACGTCAGACTCTCAGATGGATTGACTGTGGTCGTGACACGTCTCCCTTTCAACTTCGAGATCAGACCCAGGAGACTGGAAGGACCTTCATTGTGGATGAGACTGAAAACTCCCAAAAGGGTTACTAACGTCACCGTTAGTCTTTATCTCTAGACTTTTTACAAACATAGTACCTCAAGTCACTGGGAAAACCTCCGGAAAGTGTTTTTTTCCTAGTGGTCGTATAGAAGGAAATAGTCCCTCCTAAGACGGACGGTAAGTGTTCTTAAGTACGGTTCATTAAATTATTTTCCTTAGATAATGAATGTATGGTTAGGCTCCCAACCTCCCCTTCCCTCCCCTCGACCAGGTGGTCCCCTGTACCCCTGTGTATCCAGACGAACGACCCTAGACCCCGGTGTGTCCGCTCGGTCTCTCTCTACATTGGAGCGTCCTCTTCCACGGACGACGTCCCCTCACCTCCCTCCAGTTACCGAAGGAAAAAGAGAAGAAGGACGGGAAGTCAGAGGAGGAACGAAGGGTGGACCTCCGTCCTTCGTTCCCCTGGGTCTTTGTACCGACCGTCCCCTAATGGTGGACACGTTAAGGTTCATCTGATCCCTTTTCCACCCCGTATCAAGACTCCTGTCTCTTCATTTACTAACCATTTGTAGGAGTGTTTTTTGACTTTCTTCAACCACTTAAGGATAGAGTCTCAGTTTCCTTTCTTTCCTTAACACACCCCGAAGTCTGTGACATCCGTGTATCTCAGCTCAGAATCCCTTATCTCTAATTAAAATAACTCTTGAAACAATCTAAATCCTTGAAACCTTATAGGGATACAACTAAAAACAAAAGGAGTATCATCATCTAAGAAATTTGTTCCTCTGTGGTTCCTTCCCTCTGGGTACTTTTGATGTACGACAAAACGTCTGTGCAAAAAACAAACAAAAGTCTGTGAGAACTCCCTTCTTTTAGAGCATACTACGTCAACCGTTCCCTTCTAAAATTCTCCTCTCTCTTATCCGTGTACACCTTAAGAATTCCGTTTTATTTTTATTTTATCTCCACTTCGTTATTAGAAACTTATCGTGACGAAGAGTTCAAGTCGAAAGGAAAGACTATAGAATCTGACACCAACTTTCAAGAGTGATATTAATAAAAAAGGTAGTGGGAAACAATAATAATCTCACTACTATCGTTTGAAGAAATTAGATCAAAAGAAGGTACAATTTCAGGAACGAGAACGTAGATTTCATTATGGATGAGAACCACTACAGTCATTATAATAAAGGAGACATTCTTAGTATTGGAACCTTCTAAACATCCTATGTTAGTTATACCTCAGACCGTAAGTCTCTAACTTTTCAATATAAAACGTTTTAATAAAAAAAATCTTGTCCTTAAATTACTCTGTGATTTTAGGTTTGGCACCATTAAGTTTTAAATCGAGGAGCTAAACATTAAAAAAATCTATTCGGTCTAAACTGAAAAGACAGAGATTCAGATTTCAAATATTACGTGTATTAGACTAAAAGAAAGAGATCTCTATAAAATAGGTTATCAGAAATAATCGAATTCGTTACTTTTTAAAAGTATTTTCAATAACATTTCTAAGGGAAATGAAAATTTCTCTGAGAATCATGGACAACGATTAAAATTTTTTTTGTAAAGATCTTAAATATGAACTTCAGGTCATTCCACTATCGATCTGAATTTCATATTTAAGATCATCTCTAAGAATAAGACTTAGAATGACAAATAACATGAATAAACGAAAGGAACTATAGGAGACTCTACAGTAACTATAAAGTCAAGTCAAGTCAGTGAGTCAGTACAGGCTGAGAAACGTTGGGGTACTTAGTGTCGTACGGTCCGGAGGGACAGGCAGTGGTTGAGGGTCTCAAATGAGTTTGAGTACAGGTAGCTCAACCACTACGGTAGATCGGTAGAGTAGGAGACAGCAGGGGAAGACGAGGACGGGGGTTAGGGAGGGTCATAGTCAGAAAAGGTTACTCAGTTGAGAAGCGTACTCCATCAGTTTCATGACCTCAAAGTCGAAATCGTAGTAAGGAAGGTTACTTGTGGGTCCTGACTAGAGGAAAATCTTACCTGACCAACCTAGAGGAACGTCAGGTTCCCTGAGAGTCTTCAGAAGAGGTTGTGGTGTCAAGTTTTCGTAGTCAAGAAGCCGCGAGTCGGAAGAAGTGTCAGGTTGGGAGTGTAGGTATTTACTGGTGACCTTTTTGGTATCGGAACTGATCTGCTTGAAAACAACCGTTTCATTACAGAGGCGAAAAATTATACGAGAGATCCAACCCCTTCCTTTACCGTTGGGTAAGGTCACAAGAACGGACCTCTTAGGGTCCCTGCCGCCTCGGACCACCCGACGTCAGATACCCCAGCGTGTCTCAGTCTGTACTGACTTCACTGAATCGTTACTGTTCCAACCAGTATTGAAAGGAAGGTTCCTCATTCGTAGAAAATTAAAGTACCGACATTAGTGGTAGACGTCACTCAAATCTCGGGGTTTTTTATTTCAGTCGGTGACAAAGGGGTAGCTATACGGTACTTCACTACTCTGGTCTACGGTACTAGAGTCAAAAGACTTACAACTCGAAATCCGGTTGAAAAAGTGAGAGGAGAAAGTGAAAGTAGTTCTCCGGAAAATCAAGGAGAAGTGAAAGACGGTATTCTCATCACAGTAGACGTATAGACTCCAATAACTATAAAGAGGACCGTTAGAACTAAGGTCGAACACAAAGAAGGTCGGGTCGCAAAGAGTACTACATGAGACGTTTCTTCAATTTATTCGTCCCACTGTTATATGTCGGAACTGTGTGAGGAAAAGGAAAAATCTTGGTCAGACAACAAGGTACAGGTCAAGAGTGACAACGAAAGACTGGATGTATATCTAAAGAGTTCTCCGTCCAGTCCACCAGACCATAAGGGTAGAGAAAGTCTTAAAAGGTGTCAAATAACACTAGGTGTATCAGCTTCCGCAACCGTATCAGTTATATCGTCTTTATCTACAAAAAAACCTTGAGAGAACGAAAAAAGTTACTAGGTCGTCTACAACCGTTATACTAGAGACCAAGGAGACGGAAAAGATTTTGGTCGAACTTGTAGACCTTCAAGTGCAAAGTGCATGACGACTACGGACCGAACCTCTTAAAACTTGTAATGAAACGATCGGACACTCTACTCACGTAACTACAAATGATTCAAGTTAATAACTAAGTAGTTCCACTTTCGGTAAAAGTACATAACTTTAAACATAAACTTTGTATACAAACAGAAGTTTATAATTGACTAATAAGGTTATTTATTTTGAGATGACTAACGATTCATAATAATTATTATTAGAGGGTTCCATCATTCACGAAATGTGAAAAGGGCAAAATGAAAACAGGACAATAGAGTTGCCGGGATGTCCTACCAAGTCCTCTAACGGATTAAACCTCCACTCTTATAAACCAAGTCTCCCCCCTACACACCGTCGACACTGCTGCTATGACACCTGGACAGTATCCAGTTAATTACACTTCAGAGACAGACAAAATTGTCACAAGAATACAGAACACGGATCGTCTCACTCGCCGTGTGGTCTCTAAGTCCTTGATAAACGAAATGAGATAAATAACGAGAAATGAACCCTACAACAGACTAAGGTCTTTTTATCCTTTAACGGAGAGGACAGAAAGTACATATCCATTATATTATCGAATGTTTCGTCGTCTACTTGGGTGGTTGTAATACGGAGAGGACAAATTAGGACTTCCGATAGTAAATACTTCTACTCCAAGTATTTAAATACTCTATTCCCTCATGCATTCTTTCATATTCTTCGGATACACGAAACTTATCACTAAATTCGACTTTTCGGTTATTGTAGGACAAAAGAATCTTGACCACGAAGTAATCCTCCTGATCACTTATGAATCTTTACAAAGATAGTAATTCCACTTCAGATCAAGAGGTGTCTCCGTTATCTACAGGACAATACTAAAAACATTTTCTTAACGAAATAGAAAGGAGGGGAAGGAGTTCGGGGTAAATTGAGACAGTAAGTGTCGTCTTAACGTGAAAGACCAACCATGCAGGATATTTATACGTAACTGTAGATTAAGACCCAGTCCGTGGTACGTACCCTTATAGTTTCTTATCCCATGTAAGGGACTGGAACCTTTAAGTCTAATAAGGAGTTACCTTAAGTTATGAAGTCGATAATAACGTTTTAACGAAAGTATAGGTGATCGAGTACTTAAAAAGTGGTCGTAGAAACTCCTATGACAATCATAAAATTATTCCAATTTGTACGAATTACAGAGAGTCTCTACTTCACCTCGGATTTTCTCGCATAAGACCGAGAAAAAGGGTTCCACCGTCACCACCACGAGACACCCTACACATCTTTCGGTAGGAGAGGAAACCCAATAGAGAGAGAGGGGAACGGAAGTCAAGTCAAGTCAAGTCAGCGAATCAGTACAGGCTGAGAAACGCTGGGGTACTTAGCGTCGTGCGGTCCGGAGGGACAGGTAGTGGTTGAGGGCCTCAAGTGAGTCTGAGTGTAGGTAGCTCAGCCACTACGGTAGGTCGGTAGAGGAGGACACAGCAGGAGAAGAGGAAGACGGGGGTTAGGGAGGGTCGTAGTCTCAGAAGAGGTCACTCAGTTGAGAAGCGTACTCCACCGGTTTCATGACCTCAAAGTTGAAATCGTAGTAAGGAAGGTTTCTTTAGGGTCCCGACTAGAGGAAGTCTTACCTGACCAACCTAGAGGAACGTCAGGTTCCCTGAGAGTTCTCAGAAGAGGTTGTGGTGTCAAGTTTTCGTAGTAAGAAGCCGCGAGTCGGAAGAAGTGTCAGGTTGAGAGGGTGTTAGAGACGGAGTTTCCTTTATTCCGAAGTAAAGGAACGTCAAGAGGACTCTGTTGGACTCTACTACGCTACTCACACAACGAACGCCCCCCACACACGGGACCAGATGACGTAGCTAACCTCTCCATTTTCTCCTTGGGACGTAAAGGATCCGAGGAAACGTAGACACCAAGACTTATATTAAATAACAGCGATTACAGTACGTGAGTGAACTCTAAACCTTCCGTCTCACTCCGTCTTCTGGAAAAAGGTAGTGACGATGGAAGACAGTCACTCGTACCAGTACCTTGACCGGAAGAGGATCGACACAAGACTATGTGTCGATGATCCTAACTTCCCCACTACTCTTCTTCGTCCCACACCCCGTACTTTTCTAGAGTCACAACCCCGGGACCGTCGGAGAGGACCCTAGTATCGAAGCCAAACAACGATCTTGTCCTTCAAGGTCATTCACAGGAGACTAAAGACGGAGAGTCGATAGACGTGTTGTCGACCTTCCCATCTATGATGAAACAACAAAAGTATAATATCTATTCCTTTGATTGTGTCTCTTCAATTCATTTGACGAGTTAAGTGTGTCGATTATTTCCCAGCTGCGTCCAAAATTAACGGACCAAAATACAGACGGGAAAATAGATCGAGACGACTGAAAAATTTATAATCAAACACAAATCAAGAGTATATTCAAGTTACAGGTGTCTCCGGAAGGTACTTTCCTCCTTATTACGTTCCGGGATGAGTTATTTACGGTTCATCGATTCGTTGGAAAGGGAAATATCTGTTCATCAAATCCCGGGTCTACCACGTCTTGATGCAGGTTCGAGATTGTCTACTAACCCCGGCTTGACGGTCGGACACAAGACTAAGACACACACAACAAGAAAAGTCATAGAATACTTTTAGACTACTTCGAAAATCTGGGAAAGTAATCTTTTTGGGTTTGTGTGTGTTTTTTTGGGGGGTTTTGTGCTTTAGTCTAACTAGTATAAGAAACGTCGGTTTCTACCTCTTCGAGATATGTCAGTTGTTTTTGTTCTGGTCCTCGACTGACACCGAGTCTAGTACTTGAGGAATAACGGTTTAAGTCTGAATTTAACTTCTTTCACCCCTTTTGGTGCTCTGGTAAGTCCATACTGGATTTAGTCTAGGGAATGCTAATATGTCACCTTCATTCTTTATCTAAATGCCCTGATCTAGACTATCTCACGGACCACTTGATGCCTACCTCCAAACACTGTAACATGTCCTCTGTCCTTAGTTCTGGTGGGGGTTCCTTCTTCTTTTTACCGTTTTACAGACAGACTCCTCCCGAATTTTTATCGACACTTTTCTTCTCTTCGTTTATCTTTTCCTCTTTTCCTTTCTATGTGGGTAAACTTACGTCTCAAAGTTTCTTATCGTTCCTCTCTATTCTTTTGGAAGGAGTCTCTAGTCACGTTTCTTTATCTCCTTTTGTTATCTTACCCTTTCTGATCTCTAGAGAAGTTCTTTCAATCTCTATGGCTCCCGTGCAAAGTACGTTTCTACCCGTGCTATTTCTTCTCCTTACCATACCTGGATTATCCTCGTCTTATATAATTCTCCACCGTTCTAATATGTCTTCTTGATATGTTTTTTGTAGAAGTACTGGGTCTATTAGTGCTACCACACTAGTAAGTGGATCTCGGTCTGTAGGACCTTGCACTCCAGTTCACCCGGAATCCTTCGTAGTGATACTTGTTTCGATCACCTCCACTATCTTAAGGACCCCTCGATAAAGTTGAGGATTTTCTACTACGACACTTTCACGACGTGAGTTATACGGTCGTTTAAACCTCTTGAGTCGTTTAAACCTTTTCCAGTCAAAAGTAAGGTTAGGGTTTCTTTCCGTTACGGTTTCTTACGGGTTTGATGGTGTGTTAACGTGAGTAGGGTGTGCGACCATTTCATTACGAGTTTTAAGAGGTTCGGTCCGAAGTCGTTATGCACTTGGTACTTGAAGGACTACAAGTTCGACCAAAATCTTTTCCGTCTCCTTGGTCTCTAGTTTAACGGTTGTAGGCGACCTAGTACCTTTTTCGTTCTCTCAAGGTCTTTTTGTAGATAAAGACGAAATAGCTGATACGGTTTCGGAAACTGACACACCTAGTGTTATTTGACACCTTTTAAGACTCTCTCTACCCTTATGGTCTGGTGGATTGGACGGAGAACTCTTTGGACATACGTCCAGTCCTTCGTTGACAATCTTGACCTGTACCTTGTTGTCTGACCAAGGTTTATCCTTTTCCTCATGCAGTTCCGACATATAACAGTGGGACGACTAAATTGAATATACGTCTCATGTAGTACTCTTTGCGACCCGACCTTCTTCGTGCTCGACCTTAGTTCTAACGGCCCTCTTTATAGTTATTGGGGTCTATACGTCTACTGTGATGAGAATAACGTCTTTCATTTCTTCTTGATTTCTCGGAGAACTACTTTCACTTTCTCCTCTCATTTTTTCAACCGAATCTCGAGTTGTAAGTCCTTTGATTCTAGTACCGTAGACCAGGGTAGTGAAGTACCTTTTATCTACCCCTTTATCACCTTTATCACCGACTGAAATAAAAAAACCCGAGGTTTTAGTGACGTCTACCACTGACGTCGACACCTTAATTTTCTGCGAATGAGGAACCCTCCTTTCAATACTGGTTGGATCTATCGTATAATTTTTCGTCTCTGTAATAAAACAGTTGTTTCCAGGTAGATCAGTTCCGATACCAAAACAATTGTCAGTACATACCTACACTCTCAACCTGACACTTCTTTCGACTCGTGACTTCTTAACGACGAAAACTTGACACGACAACCTCTTCTGAGAACTCTCAGGGCACCTGAAGTTCCTTTAGGTTGGTTAGTTAGGATTTCCTCTAGTCAGGACCCACAAGTAACCTTCCTGACTACAACTTCGACTTTGAGGTTATGAAACCGGTGGACTACGCTTCTCGACTGAGTTAACTTTTCTGGGACTACGACCCATTCTAACTCCCGTCCTCCTCTACCCCTACTGTGTCCTACTCTACCAACCTACCGTAGTGGTTGAGTTACCTGTACTCAAACCCATCTACCTGTCCCTCAGGACCGCACGACGCCAAGTACCCCAGCGTTTCCCAGTTTGTACTGACTCGTTGACTTGACTTGAATTTGGAGGAAACCGTTAAACCTAAGGAAAACCTTTCAAGGAGAGAGGTGACGCACGTCGGAACCATTCCCATCCTTAGACGAAACTGTTAAGGTCGTAGAAAAAGGAGGGACACAGGTACAGGAAACGGTACACTGTATCGTCAATGAGAGTGTCTTTACCTCAAATAGAAGAGATTATGAAGGAACCCGAAGGGTCTACCAAGTCACGATTTCTTAGGTGGACGATAGTGTCCTCTGAGTTCTCTACGTCCAAGTCAGGGACCCAACCCTTCTAAGGAACCTCATCCTTTACCCCATAAGGTCATAAGAACGGTCAACTGTCCGCCCAGGTACTCACTGTTTCTCTCAACATGTACTGACTTATGCACGTAATAATATAGGGAATCAATACTTACAGGAGGTCCTACTCCACCCCCACTTGTATACGGTAAGAACCGTAATTTTATCCCTGGAACTCATACGAACGGGAAAGAGAACACAGAGACTGAAATGGTAATCTTGTACCAACCAGATCGAACTATCTTCTTCTCTCTATACGTTTCACCCTACACATTTCGTCTCCGGTAGAATCAAGTAGGTTGGTGGTCGACTACCATCTGTACACTTGTGGACGTTGATTCTAATTTACAGAGGGAACTGAATATATGTGACGACATATATTTTCTATTTATTCTTGGATGACATCTCGTGTACCCTGAGCCAGAGTACTGGATATATCTTCACCTCAGACCTCCTCTCACCTATATACATAGTTATATATATACTGATTAGGTGAAACGACATGACGTCTTTGATTGTGTTATAACATTTAGTTGATACGAGGTTATTTTTTAACTAAATTTTTTAATTAATGAAAATCGACTGTGACTCGATTGGGACCTATGTACACGTTATTTCTGAACCTCGACATACGGTGACCCCAAAGTACTAACAAATAATAATAATGATATCACGTAAAACTACTGTCATCCATTGACTCTGTCACTTTAATGTTTATCTTTGTGAATCAGAAAAGGAGAGGTTTAACAACTGTTATTGGTCTTCAATCCGGTTGACTCCTGAATAGAACCCAACTACACCCCCTTCTACAGTACAAAATTTTTCGTGAGATAAGACAGGTAACAAGTATTTACTAAAAATATGAAGGAGACCGTTTTATACGAGTGAAGAAAGGTATGGAGAGAGATCCCGTATTCCGAATTCAAAGGTCCAGTTCCCAAATTTTTTTAGATGTAAAGTCTACACCGATTCTGACACCTAAATAAAGGAACAACAAGTCAACGAGTCAGTACAGGTCGAGAAACACTGGGGTACCTGACGTCGTGGGATCCGAAGGGACAGGAAGTGATATAGGACCTCAAACGAGTTTTAGTACAGGTAACTCAGTCACTACGGTAGACTGGTGGAGTAGGAGACAGTGGGGGAAAGGAGGACGGGAGTTAGAAAAGGTTATATTCTCAGAAACGGTTACTCAGCCGAGAAGTGTAGTCCACCGGTTCATGACCTCAAAGTCGAAGTCGTAGTCAGGAAGGTTTCAAACAAAGGAACCAGTCAAAGAAAAGTAAACTTTGAGAATCTTGATTCCCGTTCAATAAGAAGAGACTGTATGAGTTATAATTACTACTATGACTCTATATTATAAACGTTATTTAGGAAATTAAGGTTTTCCCACTATATCCGCCGTGGAGTATGAGGGACGAGGTATCATTGAGACCCCAGAGACACCCGTGTACGGTGGGCAAACTACTCCCGCCAAAAGACAGGGATTTTGTGTCGATTATAATACCGTTACTTTCGGTAACTAACCCTTAAATAAAGTATTACTTCTTATCTGTATTAAAAATTTTTTCTTAATATTAAAAAGTGAGAGGAAAAAAGAATTGTTATATGGATGAAGGACCCTTTTTTACAACTTTTTCTAGATTTAACGTTATTATGGTCAAAACAAATCAAACAAAGACACTCTACCATTCTAATATTTCTACTCAAAAATTTTATCGTTATACGTCCGTAGAAACTACAAACTAAAACTGAAAAGAAAAGTATTCTTACTCTCGATTTTGGGGGTAAATGTCTCCGTATGTTCCGTTTGACTTATAAGTAAAAGTATAAAACAAACAATAGACTCCCATCAACCAGAGTACTTTACGAATCTTTAGTACTTTCTAAAGGTTCTGAGAAAGAAAACCTCAACTTAAGTACTAAAGTAAAGGGGACAGGAGTTTTGTTACTCCCATAGAAAGGTCTTCAAAGTAGTAACCGGGGATATATACAAAAGTCTTTTTCTTAACACTTAGGGAAAAGGTAGAGTCGTCTTCATTAAAAGTAGTCTGAAAATATCATAAAGTCTCACAGACGTCTGAAGACTTTTTAACTGATCTATGATAGTAAAGGTTGAAGTCGGACGACTTTGTGAAGGACGTCGTAATCTTTCAAAAAGTGTTTAACACCTAAGATTAGAGAAGAGGGTTACACCGTTTAACCGACCACCTTAGATGTCTACAGGTCTCGTCGTAAACATTTCCACTGACGTCTCGAAGGTCACTCTACTAAATGGAGTAAGAATTCACGGGTCTATCGACGGTCGACTCGGTTCTGTATTCACTTGAGGTGGGGAAGACTGATTAGACCCTTATACTAAATGAAAAGAGTATTTTTGTACGTTAAAGACGGGTTTAAAGTTAGTTCGAGAAGTTCTGAGTACGATAACATTCGGTCCCCTGTAGACACGGCTCCCGTAGAAACATTAGTCGAATGAGGGTTTGTCTTGGATCAAATCTACTCCCTCGGGTAAAAGTCCCGTCGTCTACTGTGAGGGTCCCGACAACCGATAGACTAAAGTTCTATTTCGTTTCTTTGGAGTACTATACATGTCGAAGAAAGAAAGAATCTCGTCTCGTTCAACAGTACACACTGTCCACTTTGTAGACGTCTCTCGTGGTTCTTAAACACACGGTTCCAATATTGACCATCTAATTGAGATAAAAAACTCACATAGCAAACATAGATATCGAAGTTTTTCCCGTAAAAAGTCTCTATACAATGGATCCTTTACTCAAATCCATGACCGTGGTCCCTCACTATCACCATAAGATGGGTGATGACATTCCCTTATTCCACGTAATGAGAGACTTTGTATGAACTTTTCTATGAGTTGTCAAAACTCCTTCTACGAAAATGACTATTCACGACATGAAGTTAAAAAAGTTACACCGGAAAAGATCCAACACCCTATAATACCTGACTTAACACACGGGGGGATTAAAAATAAAACTTCAAGAGTGGGGATCATCGAGTCTTACATCGACATAAACCTCTATCCCAAAATTTCTATATTACTTCAAATTTGCTCCAGCATTACTACTCATCAAACCTGTGGAGTACACTTCTCAACTGAGTAAACCTTTTCTGAGACTACGACCCTCTCTAACCCCCGTCCTCCTCTTCCCCTACTGGGTCCTACTCTACCGACCTACCGTAGTGCCTGAACTACCTGCACTCAGACTCACTTGAGACCCTCAAGCACTACCTGTCCCTCCGGACCGCACGACGCTAAGTACCCCAACGTTTCTCAGCCCGTGTTGACTCGTTGACTTGACTTACTACTTAGGATGAGGATATACTGACTACAGGTATATACTTCCCCGGTACTCTTATGTTAGTACATGTCTCTCTTCTGGTACACTTCTGTGTCCTTCTTCTACCGGTAGATGTTCTGTACCTTTCTCCGAAGTCTTACCTTTAGTGGGTAGCACTAAGGATAAAGATAACAAACACTAAAGTTTAAAGATAACAAACTTGGTTGGTTAGACACCATACAATAATACCGTCGGGGAAGTTGATTATGTATGTTTAAGAGTTACTAGAATGGTTAATGCGCACCGGAAAAAAAAAAAAAAAACCGAACCGTTATACCATTCACAAGAACTTCCCATAAATTTTTAACAAGGTCAATTCTTTTTAGGTTCAAAAATATGTCAAATAGAAAAGTTTTGTTCAGAGGAAGTGTACTTTTCTAGATCAAGGACGACAGAACTGCACTACTAGTGACTTATATAAAGAGATTAACACGACTGAAGTTTTGAACAGGATCGTGTGTGTACTTGTGTTACCGAAACCACGACAGAGAGACTTTTCTATGGATTTAACATAAAGTAACCGACAAAGGTCAACTGCCATTAGGGTTACTTTTGAGTCTTCAAAGAGATTAACATTACCCTTTCACATAAAAGCGATTAAGAAAAGTCACTATTCAATACTTGATCAGTGAACCAGTGTCGTTACACGTTTTTCCGAACTCTGACAGAACCTCCCGTATCGAAGAAAGGTCAGTATCGAGTTCATAGCACAGTATACATCCTATCAAGTACGACACCGTACCTTTCCCCACTCACCTGAAATTACTTCTCGACCGTTAGAGACGGTTTTATCGATTGTGAATAAATCACGAGGGATACATGATTTGTGATTCGGGAAGTATGGTATACGACAAATTAGGAGTGTTAAGTAGTTTTAGGTAATGTTGAGGATTTTATATCTATTGTTTAACTCTGTCTTTAATTTAGTCGACCAATAAGAGTGGGTCGATCTTTACTCCTTCGTCCTAAAGTTGGGTCGAGTTCATTAATTAATAACAGATATTTCCGTTGTAATTCCAGTACTTTATCACCTTCTTCACACTGACAAACCTTTTCTGTTACTTCCCATAAAAGAGTCCTTCTGTTCAGACGACTATAGTAGAGACGGAAGAAAGATCGATTCGTCTCATAAGGATTAAAAGGTTCTAAATTCATTTAGGTACAGAATCAGACAAGTCTGACGAGATTGTTTCTATCGTATCTGACCACCAAATGTTTGTTGTGAATAAATAAAAAGCACCAAGACCTCCGACTTTTCAAGTTCTAGTTCCTCGGTCGTCTAAACAACAGACCACTTCTGGGTGAAGGACTAAGTATCTACCGGTAGAAAAGGGATACAGAACGGAATCGTCTTCTTCCCTTCTCTCAACGGACAGTATGTGTCAAAGGGATGGGGAGGTCTGATATTCTTACAAAAGGAGGTAGATTGAGAGTATCGTTAGCGTAGTACGTAAACCAAGTAAACGTTTAAATAAATAATTAAATGAATAACTAAACAAGTAGTAGGTAATCGTTAGAAAATTCGTAAATACTATAAGGTCAATGTTACAATCCATGATCACTTCATGGCTTCTCTTGTACTTAACATTACAGTTCCAAAATATCATGTTTTCTTATAATATACCCCTTATCTGTAACTTATCGAATATAACAACACTTTAAGAAAATGCACGAAACAAAGTGGTCACTTGAAAACCTAATATTACAGATAGTGAGGAGAGAGAGTAATATGGATCATGTCACTATCAGTGTATTACCTCGAACTTTTACGGACAGGAAGATTTGTACGTGTAAATTAAGAAAATTCATTGAAGTGCACATATAAATTGAGTGTACATAAAACCTTATTATAAAATCGTGACCACATTTTTATGTGGTGTCCTACTAGTCTATGAGGTAGTCTTTTATCCCTTTTAACTCAAATCATCGTACCAGTTGTAAAGTAAATGGTATATTGACGGAGGTCCGGACCGGTTAAAGACGTCGACACACCTTAAACTTTAAACCTTGACCCGATAACTGTGACTCTCCCTTCCACAGTCTACTACGGGTTGGTTAAAGATTGTGTAAACGAGTGGAAACTGACTCCAGTTTTATTGAATATATAACATGAATTCTTAACTAAAGTTGAATGAAAAACACTCTTCTGATCATATTTCATGACACATAAATGTTATGTTCATATACGTTGTGTTTGTGTGTACGAATCTCCATTCTTGTTGACAAGTTAATATGTAAACTTACTTTTAGAGTTTTATGTAAGAATCTCAAACCCTTGAGAATCAGATAGTATGTCGTTTACCACTCTTCTTTCGATCAACAGAACATTCGACATTATCAGTTAAGTTCTCACTCTTTTTGAGTTAATCGATTGATCAAACACAAGTTACGTTTTATTAAATAGACTAAGAAGGTAACCTTTACTTTTAATACCGTTGTCGTAGTTTGAAGTCGAAAATAAGAGATCCAAAAATCCGAAAAAAAAACACTCTTTATTCTAATAACTCAAACTGATTAGTAAAAGTATTACTCACAGAGAAAACCATTTCACATCCCTTTAAAACTAAGTAACTAACCATGTTAAACCTCTTCATTAGAAAATAGGAATGTATAGAATTAATAATTCTGTTTACTGATAAAACAAGTTTAATTACCTTACTAATTAATGGGATTAGAAGTGGAATTAAAAGGAAATCACTAAAAGGAACAATTACGAGAATCATCTTATTCCAGTAGAGTATCTTACTAACATCAACGGTTAGACCCCTTTATTTCAGAAGATAATTTATGTGTGAAATACCTAAAAGTGTCATAAATAAGTACGTAAAAAAAAAAACTGAGAAGTAAGGGACCAGGTTTTGCCTGACTTTTTCTTTTAGTTCATAAACAGGTTGTTTTAAAGAAAACGGACATCCTATAGAGTCCTCTTAGGAATGGGAGTTTTCACTTTGGAACATAACAAAGGTCGATTGTGTCAAAACGAAAGTATTCTTCGTCTACTTCACCACTCTAATACGGAGAACAGACAAAAATTCGTTCCACACCATCCTCCGGAGGTTCTACCTCCTCGGGGTTTCCACAGGAGAACCACGAGTACAAGGTCAAGTTACGGGAGAAGAGATTAAATGACGGGTCGGAGATCGTTTACCTTGTACCGGGTCTCCATTGATCCAGGATTTTCTACGATCACCTTAGATCTTAAAAATTGTAAAAGGTGGGACATACACTATCTTGCTAAGCAAAGGGAAGTACCTTCCGATACACAAAGGTCTAGTTATCCCGGGTGACATACGGATCGTCTTACGTCCCTCTTTTGGGTGCGACTCGCGATAGTAGTCCCTATACGTCTTGTAGTCGAAACGTTTGTCTTAAGATTTTGAAGGTCTAACTGCCCCCAACCCCTTCGTCCAGTGTGTACTAGTCCTCACTATTACTGTAGTTTTAAGAGTTATCGTACTGTTATCTCTTTACAAAGGACAGGACTTGTTTTACCGAAGATTGACCTTAATGTAAGAGTCGGTCTGTTAGTTCACACTCCTACCTCATTGTTGTAAAAGTCTGTTCGCCAGGTACTTAAGTAACAATGTCGAAGTGAGACACTTATCCCCGTTTATTTTCTTATTTACTATTTCACACTTTAGGTCTTTTATCTCCCGAGGGTTCTCGTCTCTCTTTCCTTTTTCTTCTCTTCCGAGTAATGGGGACGGTACGTCGCGCAGTTGTCCCCTGGGTCGGGTGACGTCGCACACTGAACCCGAGGTACTCGCTACAGGGGTCCCTTTTTTCATCTATTTTCACACCTACACAAGATGGAACAACCCTTTCACCAAACGTCGAGACTGTCTCAAACCCCTCCGTCACTATTAGTCGTGTCTCCTTTTTGGAACGGAATGAATCTTCCTCCTTTACTTCTATTACAGACAGTGACATTTTAGCGTTTTAACGGTTTGGCTATCGAATACGTCTTTAATCTACCATTTGTAGTCTTCTTTGTCGATCTCTTCAACTTTTATTAATGAGATTTTTGACCCTTCACTCTCGTTCTTTCCTGTCTTCACCTGACGAATTTTTCTATCGACCTGAGAAACTGAGGATCTTAATACGTGACTATTTTCATTGCTCAAGGGTCTTGAATTTTAACAATTTTACGGAGTAGAATGTTAAAGACTGAGGGACACAATGGGAGGGGAAGAGTGAGACCTCTGGGAACTCGATAATGTAAGAATGACTACGTAGGACAAGTTTCTCTGGGGTCTTCAAAGGTAGGGGGATAAGGACACAGAAGTAAAGGGACAAAGAGGTAGGGACAAGCGGAACGGGGAGGAAAGACGAGACATAGTCGTTCCGAGAGTCCCTGTCCTCAAACGTATTCGTACTGGAAGAGAGAGAGGGAGAGGAACAGATCTTAAAGTAAGTCGGAGACCGTCTCTGAGTCGTAGGCGACCCCAGTACTTCTCCAGAGTGATTACTGAAAAGGAAAGAAGGTGGAAACATTACCAAACCTTTGTTATCTAGAGGGTAGCTCAGTCGGACCAAGGATCTCGTGAAGCCCTCAAAAAGAACGAACACAAGGAAGAGTCGGATCAGAGATGAGACCTTTAACTTGAGAAACGAGTAAATCTGAAAAATCACTTTAAAGTACGGTAATACTACACGATTCCACACGAACAGACAGTAACTAAAGATACACGTAAGACCTCTCAGTCCGACAATTTGTTTGTAACGAGTGGCTCCAGGAAAAAACTTACGTGAGAGTCCTCCCTTCAGCTGTTTGAGGAGACTTCCAGTAATAGTGTCGTCAAGACCGATCGGTGACCCTACCACCGTCCCTCTTACTTCCCTGAAAACTGGTATTTAAAGAAACGGGTAAGACTTAAGGTTTATGGCTTAGACTAGGTTAAGAAGTCAGTTTAAGACCAAACTTAATTGTTCCCCTGTCAGAAGGGAAGAAAAGGAGACATAGAATTCACTGATTAGACGAGTGAGACGTATATAAAAGGAAATTGTCAGAACTCTTTTAGACCTACTATTAAATATTAATAATAATTGTAATTGAACAATCAACGACGTCTCCACTGTAAACTTGAGTTTTTGGAGTAACTCTTCGGCCCCCGAACACTTTATGTCATCTGATGGGTTTGGAGAAAAGATGGCATAGTCTAAAGAATTGGAGTCAGACGAAGCATACCCCGTTTTATATATATAGGGTATATCAACAACCCTTTTAATTTATTATATCGTATCCCTGTCACAGATCGGATCCCGACCGAACGTCACGTACGAATTATTTAACATCAATAATAGTATAGGACCAAGGACCAAGTCATAGCAAAGAGGAGACGACTTCGTACACTTCTCAGTAGATAATCTTTGTTACGTTCTGACATCCGTTGCTTTCCAATTCGAACGAGAGCCCCGATCTTCGGAACAATCTCGTGTCCCCACTAAAGTACTACGATAAGTATTTGGAACCACCAGAAGGACGAAGAAGGTAAAACATCTCTCCTAACTTTATTGTATCCAATAAAGACACAGGTCTAAGAACTATCTTAACGAGATGTCTGGGTACAAAAAGTTGTTTAGGAAAGAGAGACTAACTAAGTCGGACTTATGTGACTGACCTCCCTTTCGTCTCCCCGGTCGTACCTATAGGACCGAAAGAAAGGAAAGATCGACATAATACAACCCCCGTAACGACTTTGACGGTCCCGAAGTCAAAGGGACCGGTATTTTACTCTTATTCTGATCATAGATGAGTCCACCAACTTTCCTAATTTATTCAATTAGGTACATTTAACGGAAATTTTCACGGACCTTGTTTCAGTCCAAGCCACAAATATCTCGTAAATGATGTACAGTCCAAGATAGATTTCACGGTCTTAGATAGCCATTGACTCTGTCTGTTTCAGAGAATTACACTTGATCATTCATGCCACTCCTATGACTTTGATTTAAACATTATACTCCACCACAAAACTACGGTGAACTACTCGGACTTTGTTTTTTTATAAAGACCGTAAGGAAACCCAAACGATCTAATAAGTCTTGGAACCACTATAAAGGAAGTCGAACACCTGTTCCTAAATTATAAAAGAATCCTTACTGAAGGGTATTTAACCATGAACACCGAAGTGTTGTCCATTGAAGAAATATTCTTGGTAATACACCTCCTGTCTATTTATTTTAACACATGATATTCGGGTTGTTATTTTCGACAGAACAAAACTCAAATTGTATAACCCTACTTAATGAACGAATTCAATCTTCCTGGATTAGAAACGCAATCTTAAACGTAATACGACTTATATTAACTCTGAGACAAGAACTGTGTCTCTGTACTATGTCAAAGATTATAAAACTATTAGGTCTATATTTACAAAAGGAACAAAGAAGACATACAAAGACAATACTTTATTGCTTACGTTAGATGACAATTGACGACATCAAAAGACTGGACCTCTTCACGAAAGGTAACTCAACGTCGGTCTTTAAACCGTTGTCAACTTAAATTCTGACTTTGTAACGGCAACATACGTATTGTGTGTTTTTCTAATTGTTTGAGTGTCTATTGAACTAGTAGGATTCAGTATCTCCTCGAGCAAGACACATCTGTCAACTGTCGAGTTAAAGTCTTCTTCGTCTTAAAATAACCTATTGAATATCCGTCACTTGGTCATCTGTAATAAAGTAAACCGTTATTGTGTGACGTGAAACAGACACAGTGAACAGTATTTACCTCACTCTTTAATACGTAGGATTATCGTCTCACGGTGACCAGGAGGTATACACTACCCGAGTTAGAATAAACGTACGAAATATCCCCGGGTCTACGTCTTACGTGTTCAGACAGACCTTTAAGTGAGTAACGTGGAGACGTTTGTACGTCTTCCTAACTCTTGACAAAGTTGGTAGTATAGTCTGAAGTTAAAACCTCAAAGTATTTTTAGGGAGTATCATCGGTAAATACCATAAAGAACAGTTTTAGGGAAGACCCTTTACATACGAGTCGAGAGTAGAACGTAGGGACAGGTAAATAAGTATCTATTCAAAAGATAGTAAATCGAATTTAGATTGATGTTGGGTGATTGTTTATGGGTAGTGGTATCAACTCAAATTTAAAGTCATCTCACGAAACGAGATAATGGTCTATCTCGACTATAAAATGATCATCCGCACCCATTCAGAAATGTCTGTTATTCAGTATTATAGAACCCCAATTTACAAAAGGGATCCATTAGAACTCGAGAGACTTATACAATAGTCGACGGATGTTTGGAAAGGTATAAAGAAATCAGGTAGATACATGCAAAAACACAGAAATGGTTCAATTCTTAGAATGGTCAGATTAAAATCTCTTGAAGATCTTGTGTGCCAAAACCCCTTTTACTACTTGTTAAGAACACAATTACCAGAACCATTGTAGAAGGGATTGTGAATTATTGAGATACCATTAAGTGATTATAAGAAATTGTTCATTTTGTGCAATATTTTACAACCACACTTTAACAGACAATTAGATGAAACTCACGGTAGACTTAGTGGCTTAACGAAATGACTTCGTACCATAAAAATTTAAATTAATTCGTTTTGACCGTGAATATTTTATAGTGTAAAGAAAAAGTTGAATTTTACTTCATACTGACTTCCTTTATGTATGATACCAACTCAAACATACAGTCTTAGGGTTATTGTCTTCTTGAACTTTTTAACTACACGGACTTGTAAACAAAAAAGTTTGGTTTATAAATCCCTGACCGATTGTACACGTTCACGACCGGAATAAAATCTGTAACAAACCCCAACATGTAATCGTGTCAATTTATCTGGGATACACTATGAATGTGAGTAATAGAGGTAGAATATCCACTCTTTTAATTTTGTCTACCTAATTATAAATATGTGGATCTTCTATCACCTGGGTTTTAAATTTGAGTCCAAGGACCGAACTCTCGAATACGGGTATTGGTGGTGGTCTCACTCGGAGTTTTGCTTTGTCTCTAACCCTAATTATAACCAGAAATAAACTTTCTATTTGATAATCTTTCGTATAAAATACATGAGATTGAAAAGTAGAGAGTGAGTTAACTCGGATGTCTAACGAAACCCCACAATCGACGTACGTAAGGTCTCGTAATAGATTTGCGTTGAGTACATACTTTCAATTAATAACGGACACGTAGGATAGACAAAACTAAGTACCTTCGAAAAATATGTCCTTCAATGTGTGATCAAGTGACTTGATAGTCATACTCGAGAAGACACAGAAAGAAACCGGAATAAATGTAAAGAGTAGTGACCATCGTTAAGCACGAGTTACCTTCTCTTGTGATCAATCTCCGTCCCTTCAAGACCCAGTTACAGAAACAAGTAAACCGTACAAAATGCAATCCACACTCTGTCTTACTTAGACCTAGCCTCATTGGACCTAAGATTCCAACTGAAACATTTCTTGAAAGATAGATCAAGAATCAAAAAAGTAAACTCCTAAAAGGACACGATTAATACGTCACGTCAATGGTGTCATCCAGGGAAATAGATACAGTTATATATTTTGTCCCTCAAGACATAATCAAAAGGTAAATATGTATTCTTTAATGGTGTCTTCATCATGTAATACTGTCACAGGTTAAGAGTCGAGTCAAGACACTCAGTCTTCAGACTTGTCCCTAGACAACCCAAAAAAAGACCCACAGAGTCTTCTGATACAGACCCAAGAGTAGACCCCAAGTTTCAGAAGAGAGTGCGAGGGAATGACGACCGTCTTAGATCACAGAACACCAATATCCTCACTCCTAAGGTGTAAGATTCCACTAGTTGACCCCGGTAAGAGACGAGAATCTCCGACGGGAGACAGGGGCAATGTACCGAAAAAAGGTGTTGTATCGTCAATTGAGAAAGTTCCGGTAGTCTTCCTAGAGAAAAGTAAAACGTATTCAGACGGAAGAAAATAAGTGGGTTGATTCTCTTCTCGTGGTTCATACTAGAGAAAACCAATTACGTCTCAGTTGACTAATCCCTAAAATTAATGTAAACGTTTTAAGAAAGACCGCATATTGTACTGTAGTATTACCTTTACGATGGAATTTAATGGTGACGGTCCACGGTAGTGTTGTCACTTCTCCCTGTCGTGATCCGTTAGGTCTAAAACTCATCGGTCTATTGTCGTTTCTTGTATCTTTCACCTTCGAAGATCATGTAAGTAGTATTGAGGATTAAGAGGGGGTTATTTTCGTATCGAATAGTCCCATTCGGAGAAATTCGTTCAAGATTAGATTCTGTGAACTCTCAACAAACTAGTATATCTCTACCCTATTAATTAAAACCTTTATACATCTAGTATATTTTTACTTTAAACTGATGACACGGGGTATGACTCAGACTCCCAGTCCCACCAACTACAACCGTAGAGACTACGGTTCTGTCGTTTACAATGTGATTAAGGTTTTCTTTAACTTTTCTGTGCCAACAAGTCACTCGGTTTAGGCTCTTTATTAATTCTGTTAAAGGATCGAGAGCGTACGAGGATTTGGATTCAGAAGATTAAACGACTCGAAAGTACGAAGTTTTGGGTTTGTCTTAATTATTTTATCCTCAATACAGAAATAGAATTAACACTAAGATTAGAGTCTACACAAAATAAAGTGACTTTATCATAAGGTTTAATCTAAGACTTGTGGATGGTTCCGTCCATTGAAAATGGAAAAATAGAAAACGATCCCAAAACCATTTAAACCATCCCAACGGTTTAATGAAAAGTTTGATGTCTGGAAGGTTTTTCGCGTCGTCCCATTGGTTTCTGTTACTTCAACTAGAGTTCTGGAATTGACCATTCAAAGGATAAAGAATAAGAAGTACGGGTCGAACTACACTATGATGACTTTTGGACAATTGAGTCGTCGTAAATAGTGTTAAGACGAAACAGCATGTTCCTGTCGTCTGAAAAAAAGAAAATTAGTTATCTTCCTCACGTCATCTCCTCTCTCCTTAGACTATTCTAATTACTAAAGACTGAATACCCTTTTAGGTCGACCTTATAATGTGAGTGTTCGGAAGACTCCACAAAGGTCTATTAAGTGTCGTAACGAGGACATGTAGTGTCGACGATAAAGTGGAGACGTGGTTCTCTTCTGTGTCCTTCGTAAAGTAGGGTAGCTCCAGACACAATTAATCTTCTATCTGAAGCCAGTCCTTCCCACTTACGTCTAAAGTTCCCCAAACGTCTTCTTTATCCTCTTCTTCCCTGTATAACCTCCGGATAAATAAGTAGGTCTATAGTTTCCCTGTAATAAATTAAATGAGAGTGAGTATTTACTTCCCACAAGATTGGAGTAAAGTGTCTATTCTTTTCCGGAAACATAGGTAACCAAATCTTTGGAACTCATTATCTAAGTCGAAGGACTCAGTCTTCTACGATTTACACCAATGTTCGATCCAATATTTCAGACACACTGAGGCTTTTAGAAATAGAAGAAGGAGGTCTCTGGTGTTAAGAGAAAGACTCCTAAACAAAGATGTCATTTCCCACACAAACGACAGTGTCAGATATAACTAATGCACTCACCCTTAAAAGGGCGTCTTACCTTGTAATGTAGTAAGCAACTACAGGGGAGAGTCGGAAGAAAGAGACGTCATTTTATTCTAAACTCCTCTATTTCTGAACTGGTTATTCCTTGATGGCATATCGTATCGCTTGAGATGAATTATGAGACATTACTGGATATACCCTTCTCAGATTTTCTGTCACTCATATATATATTGACTTTGCGAAGTGAGATGTAGACTTGGATTGTGTTGTAACATTTAGTCGATATGAGGTTATTTTTAACAATTTATTTATTTCACTCGACACGGCATATTCTTTATGGTTTAACATAAACCATACTTCATTTACACTTCTCATTTACTAGACTCAAGACCACTTCGAATCTCAGGGTGCTCCGGAACACCAAGGAAGAACACACAGGACTCTGTAGGGGTCTCGGTCTACTCACCACTTCACTACTTGACCTGTCTCGGCTCGAGACCTCTGTCTCTCTGAACTCCTCAGTCCTGGTTGGGACGGATCGAGGGACACAGTAAATGAGTTAGAGAGACGTGAAGTCAAAGAAACAGTGTGTCTGTACTACTATGGATGAACCACCCCGACAACACTTCTACTTTACGTTCTGACATAAATCTTCTGAAACACGGACCATGTACCAGTCGGGAGTCACTTTTACCCTCTAGAGGTACAAGTTGATTTTACGAGTAACTACTTACTTTATCCCTGGAGGGAACGTTAGGTCACCAATTCTGAAACGGAAGGTTACGACCCTGACACTTAAACTAGGCACCACTCCCTCGATTCTAGCGTGTAAGGAGTACTGGTTTTTTGACTTTACATTTTGTCTTCGCTATCACATTGTTTAAGTTATTTCGGAAATTTTTACCAACGGTACGTTTTTATAAATTTTATATTTCCTTTATGTGTAAATCTTTTACCATCTCCCTCCCTGAATTTTTTTTTCACACTTGGTTTACTGAGAAAACGTGTGTAAACATATCAATGTTAACGTAAGATGGTCTGTACTAAATGGATTAGGAACCTTCCGGACATTACATTACAAAACCCTCGTCCCTTAGACATTTTAGGTAGTAATCTAAATAAAACCGAGAACTTCCGAAAACACCAGTAAAAAACTAGTCAGTGATCCAGTACAGTGAGAAACCCTGAAGTACCTGACGTCGTGCGGTCCGAGGAGACGGGAGGTGATAGAGGACCTCAAACGAGTCTAGGTACAGGAAACTCAGTCATTACGACAGATTGGTAGAGTAGGAGACGACGTGGGAAGGGGAAAACAGAAATTAGAAAGGGTAGTAGACCCAGAAAAGGTTACTCAACCGACAAGTATAGTCCACCGGTTTCATAACCTCGAAGTCGTAATCAGGAAGGTCACTTGTAAGTCCCAACTAAAGGAAATCCTAATTGACCAAACTAGAGGAACTCAGGTTCCCTGAGAGTTCTCAGAAGAGTTTGTAGTGTCAAGGTTTCGTAGTTAAAAAGTCACGAGTCAGAAGAAATACCAAGTTGAGAATGTAGGTATGTACCGATGACCTTATATAACCTACATCGAAATCGAGATGTCTCAAAATAGTCTTTTCATTATAGAGACGAAAAATTATGTGACGGATCGAAAGGAAGGTTCTTCGTTCACAGAAATTTTTTTTAAGTACCGACATAAGTGGTAGGAATCACTAAAACCTCGGGTTCTTTTATTTTAGACAGCGATGAAGGTGAAAAAGAGGATAAACGGTACTTCACTACCCTGATTACGGTACTAGAATCAAAACAAAAAAAAAAATTTTATAACTCAAAGTTCGATCGAAAAGGTGAGAGGAGAAAAGTGAGAGTAGTTTTCCGAGAAATCAAGGAGAAGACAAATACGGTAATCTCACCACGGTAGACGTGTGGACTCTAACAACTATATAGAGAGTCGTCAGAATTAAGGAACTAAGGTCGAACACTAAGTGAGTCGGACCGTAAAGTGATCTACACGAGATTTATTCGTCTCATTGTTATATGTCGGAACAGTATGAAGAAAGGGTTAACACTTGGTCAGGTAACAAGGTGTAAGTCAAGATTGACAACGAAGAACTGGACGTATATCCAAAGAGTCCTCCGTCCATTCCACCAGTCCATGAGGATAGAGAAATTCTTAGAGGGTATCAAACAACACTAAGTGTGTCAGTTTCAGAAATCGTATCAGTTATTTCGTCTTCATCTACAAAAAGACCTTAAGGGAAAGAAAGAGGTACTAGGTTGCTTACAACCGTTAAACTCGAGACCAAGGAGACGGAAAAGATTTAAATCGAACATGTAGACCTTCAAGAGTCAAGTACATGACAACTTCGGTCCGAACTTCCTAAAACTCATATTGGAACAAACATACACTTTATCTGTGTTAACAAGTCACCAAACTTGTAAGAAACCGAAACGGGAAGAAACCCTTACCCTACTTTTGACTGTAAAAGGTCAGGACACTGGTTACGACTCGAAAGGCTTAAACGACCGTATAATTCACGTCGTGAAATTGTGTTAATAGAAAACCCTAAACTTTATCGAGTCCACCTTAAGGTAGTGGAGACGATCGAAACAAGTATGATTACGAGGGATTCCGGATGAACTGAAGTGTGAGGTCCAACAGACCGAGATCCATTCACTGGTGTGGTAGTACCAATAGGCCCAGTAATTCTATAAAAAACATATCAAGAAGACATATAAGAACGGTGTAGAAAAATTATAGAAGACGAAGACAATCTAGGTATCGTAAAGGCAGGAAATAACACGGGTAAAAACGTACTTTACAAGGGAACCACAGAGATTAAAAGAACTTCTCTAGACATCAGAAAATGTAAGATAACAAAAAGAGATAAAGAAACGTAACAAGTAAATTCCTCCGGAAGAATGGAGACGAACGATAAGAGACATTGAGACGTAAGATAACCCAAATAGAAAAGGAAAGAGGGAACGGAAAATGAAGAGAAGAAAGGAGTCGATAAACATTCCGGAGGAGTCTGTTGGTGAAACGAAAGACGTAAAGGAAAAGAATCCTTACAAAAACTAACAATAGAGAATATATCACAATGTCTGGAGGCGGGTATAAAGAAGTCTGTGAGATAATCTAGATTAAGGAACTTAGATATATTAGTATTTCCTAAACTAAATCCAGTATGGACTTACCGGATCACAAAAAAAGACAAAAGAAGTTAAATTAGGACTGAAAACGTTATTCCTCAAGTACTAGACTCGGTGTCAGTCGAGGACCAGAAAAAAAAAAAAAAAAAAAGAAACGACTGAATATCGGGGAGAGGCAGAAACCGACGTTTCTTATATTAGTCAGACTAATACCACAACTGGTAGACCACCGCAGGTACACGTCTCAGTAGAGAGTCCAACAACCTTTTCCCACAAACGATACTATTCACATAAGAGAACTGTTTTGAGACAATTGGAAACAGGACGAAGTAAAACAAGAGGTTCTGGTTTTAACGGACAATAAGATCCATACAGAACTGAAAGATGAATACGTAAGGTTAGAGGATACTACTTCCCTGTAGAAAAAATCACAATCAAGATATTCCACAAAATCCAGAAGTATCTTGGTGAGTTGAAGTCGAAGAAACCGTAACCACCAACCCGTATCTGAACCTAATGACACTACAACTTACTAAACGGAACCCTTACTTGACTGTGCTAACACAAAAACTTCAACGTGGGTTCATGACGTAAGACCTGAGAAAACAACTAATACTCCCGATGAGGTAAAGAAGATTCCCTCAGAACGGGTGTCATCATCTACATTAACCAGTAGATTGAATTAAGCAGGTAAGGGTAGGTAAAATCAAGTGACTAAGGATTTTACAACCACAAATGAGAGCGGTAGAGGACGAACTGGTACAGACTAAATGGAACTAAATACGTGGATTGTAGGATCCAAGGATAAGTTACAACAAAAATGGTCCTAGTCTGAATTGAAAGTTGTGGTCTGTACAGATTTTGACCCGCAGTAAAGACGAAACCGATTCACCGAAGTAAGAAAGACCTCGATAATCATTAACGGGAGATGAGAAGGGGGTAATCGAATGACCTGTTGAAGACTGGACCCGGTGAGTAAAGGTAGTAGTATCGAAAACGGAAAGTATGATAGGTACCCCAAGACCTCCGTGCTCATGACCTCACTCAACGGTAAAGGAGGAAGTCACCTGGTGCAAAATAGTCTTCAGAAGTGACAGTGAGCAGACAGAACCCAAAGGGACGTGTTGTACTGAGTATCGAAGTGACTCAATACGTTCGGTGAAGTGGTGTTGTTCCGAAACTGGGTACTTTCGTGTTTCCGAAAAGTCAAGTCAAGCCAACGAGACTACACAGACTGGGAGACGCTGGGGTACCTGACGTCGTGCGGTCTGGAGGGACAGGTAGTAGTTGAGGGTCTCTAATAAGTTTGAGCACAAGAAACTCAACCACTACGGTAGGTTGGAAGAGTAGGAGACAGCAGGGGAAGAGGAGGACGGAAGTTAGAATGGATCGTAGTCCCAGGAAAGGTCACTCAGTAAAGAAACGTAGTCCACCGGTTTCATAACCTCAAAGTCGAACTTGTAGTCAGGAAGGTTACTTGTGACTCCTGACTAGAGGAAATCCTACCTGACTAACCTAGAGGAACGTCAGGTTTCCTGAGAGTTCTCAGAAGAGGTTGTGGTGTCAAGTTTTTGTAGTTAAGAAGTCATGAGTCGAAAGAAATATCAGGTTGAGAGTGTAGGTATGTACTGAGGACCTTTTTGATATCGGAACTGATCTGCCTGGAAACAACTGTTTCATTACAGTAACGAAAAATTATACGACAGAGCCAACCAGTATCGAAAAGAAAGTTCCTCGTTTGTAGAAAATTAAAGTACCGACGACAGTAGTAGACGTCACTAAAACCTCGGGGTTTTTTATTTCAGTCGGTGACAAAGGTGGTAAAGCGGTAGATAAACGACACTTCACTACCCTGCTCTACGGTACTAGAAGTAAAAGACTTACAACTCGAAATTCGGTTGAAAAAGTGAGAGGAGAAAGTGAAAGTAGTTCTCCGAGAAATCAAGAAGAAGTGAAAGACGGTATTCCCACCATAGTAGACGTATAGACTCTAATAACTATAAAGAGGGTCGTTACAAATAAGGTCGAACACGAAGAAGGTCGGGTCACAAAGAATACTACATGAGACGTATCTTCAATTTATTCGTCCCACTGTTATATGTCGAAACTGTATGAGTAAAAGTATAAACCTTGGTCAGACAACAAGGTACAGGTCAAGATTGACAACGAAGGTCTGGACATATGTCTAAAGAGTTCTCCGTCCAGTCCACCAGACTATAAGGGTAAGGAACTTCTTAAAAGGTGTCAAATAACACTAGGTGTGTCAGTTTCCGAAACCGTATCAGTTATTTCGTCTTTACCAACTTTCCTGACTACAACTACGACTTTGAGGTTATAAAACCGGTGGATTACACTTATTGACTGAGTAACTTTTTCTGAGACTACGACCCTCCCTAACCCCCGGCCTCCTCGTCCCCTACCGTCTCCTATTCTACCAACCTACCATAGTAGTTGAGTTACCTGTCCCCAAACCCACCTGAGGCCCTCAACCACTACCTGTCCCTCCGGACTGCACGACGTCAAATACCCCAACGTTTCTCAACCTGTGCTGACTCGTTGACTTGACTTGATTCTACAAAAAGACCTTGAGAGGACGAAAAAAATACTAGGTCGTCTACAACCGTTAAACTAGAGACAAAGGAGACGGAAAAGATTTTGGTCCAACTTGTAGTCCTTCAAGTGTCAAGAGTATGACAACCTCGGACCGAACCTCTTTAAACTCGTAATGAAATGATCGCACACCCTACTCACATTAGTTAGGACGCCATCAAACCTGTAAGAAACCGTAACGGAAAGAAACCCTAACCTTACTTTTGACTGGAAAAGGTCAGGACACCGGTGACGACTCAAAAGGTTTAAACGACTGTATAACTCACGTCGTGAAAGTGTCGTAGTAGAAAATCCTAAACTTTATCGAGGGGTCCTTAAGGCAGTGGAGGTGATCAAAACAAGGATCAATACGAAGGATTCCGGGTGAACTGGAGTGTAAGGTCCTACAGTCCGAGATCCACTCACTAGTGTGGCAGCACTAATAGAACCAACACTTCTAGAAAAAACATGTCAAGAAGACACATAAGAACGGTGGAGAAGAATTATAGAAGACGAAGACAATCCAGGTATGGTAAAGACAGGAAATAGTTCGGGTAGAAACGTACTTTACAAGGGAACAATAGAGATTAAAAGAACTTCTAGAGACCAGAAAGGGTAAAATAACAAAAGGAGATGAAGAAACGTGACTAGAGACTCCTTCTAAAAGAATAGAGAGGAACGATAAGAAACCTTGAGACGTGAGTTTTACCCATATAGAAAGGGAAAGAGGAAACGAAAAGCGAAGAGAAGAAAAGTGTCGATAAACATTCCGGAGGAGCCTGTCGGTAAAACTAAAAACGTAAAGAAAAAGAACTCCTGTCAGAACTAGGGACAACGGACATGTTACAGTACTTGGAGACAGGCATTAAGAAGTCCGGGAGAGACAGTCTAGATCAGGGAATTTAGATGAAGAGTGAAAGTGACATATCACTATTCCCCAAACTAAATCCAGTATGGACTTACCAGGTCACCAAAAGAAGTGACAGAAGATAAAGTCAGACTTAAACCGTTATTCCTCAAGTACTAGACTCGGTGACAGTCGAAGTCCAGAACAAAAACGACTGTCGCATCTCGAAGAGGTAAAAACAGACGTTTCTTATATTGGTCAGACTATACTCACAACTGGTACACCACTACAGGTACACATCTCAGAAGAGAACACAACAACTTTCTCCCACAAACGATACTGGTCACGCAAGAGGACCGTTTTGACATAATCGGAAACAGGACGAAGTAAGACATGAGGTTCCGGTTTAAACGGACAATGAGGTCCACAAAGAACTGAAGGATGAAAACGTTAGGTCAGGGGATAGTACTTTTCCTGTAACCTGGAACAAAGGTAGTGGTCAGTGTAGGTGTTGACCCAGTACAAAAACGAAACAGAGGTAGAGAAGTAAGAAAGACCTCAATAAAGAGGTGACTAGAGGTCATCGTATAACCCGTAGATGACTGGACCCCTCAAGTAGAAAGTCACAGGATATAAAAACGGAAAAGTATAATAAGTATCCCAAGAATTCCGTTCTTATGATTTCACCAAACGGTAAGGGAAGACGTCACCTGGAGTAAAACAGTCTTGAGAGGTGGAACTGGGCAGACAGAACCCACCGGGATGTATCGTACCGAGTATCAAAGCAACTTAATCTGTTCCGACACCAGGTACGTTAATCTAACCAATCAAAAGACACTAACACCAAAGTCAAACAGACGGAAGACTATCGGAGAGGGTCGTGGATGGTAGAATGACCCCAAAGAGACTGGAACCTGAACCTCATGCAGGAGTACCGACTACGAGGACTGGAACCTGCACACCATAGAGGAGAACCGGTGAGCGACGAGGTCGTGGTGCGTCGACGGCGAGTGGCAATCCCACCACAGTAGACATATAGACTCCAATAACTATACTCCGAAAGTCCTTTACCGTAAAATCCTCCTTTCCTAAAATTCCTTTGATCCCCGTCCTTCCACCTGGGTGTCTTTGACTTAAAGTGGACGTAGTGGTAGACGACTCTAACCGAAACGAGGGCTTTAGGACATTACTACGGGAAACCTTGGACATCCTACCGACTCGAATCTGTATGTGATGCAAACTAAAGTAAAGATCTCTACCGGTCAATCCCGTTCACTCAGTTCTTTCAATGATGAGGTTCCCCGGACTCGGTTCCGAAAGAAAAACGACAATATATGGTAGAGAGGGGGCCGTCAGTAAAGGTCTCGTCTTAAAATGTAAGTCTACGAAAAGACAGAGGACAAAGGGAACCCTGTTCTATACTTTAGTAAGGTCCTCCCTCTCAGGGAAGACCCTCCTTTAATTGGACTGTAGACTATCTTTCTTTACCTTAAATTACCGTACTGTATTTTGGACTGAAAAAGATCGTTACTCGACCCAAAAGACACCGATAAGACCTGGAAGGTTCCCACGATGGGTTCGTCACTGAGTAAACGAATTCACACCTATGGACCTTTGAAGTCGAGTTTATAGTAATACTACTTCATATTAAAAGGTCGGACACCCCAAGTGAGACCGAGTTGACTGTATTTGAGATAGTATAAAGAGAGTGAACCCAGTACTGATCGTGTGTGCGACTTGAACTCTCCCAATAATACGATAAAGAGGTTTCTTCTTTCATTCTAATAACAATAGCACACCCCAGGCAAGGTGTACTATGTAAACGGTTTTGTTTTTTTTCCGGTGACCATGTGGAATTCCATCTTTATGAACAATTCATAACGTAAATGTCCAGGAGTCTTCGTAGTATAATTAAGAAGTCTAAGTAATAATCCATGGATAAGAGATCACAAACCTTGGGTATAGTTTTGAGGATTTTTTATTTACTGAACTTACCTCTGACTTCAAGAGGTATTTTGTCTTCCTGGACCGGTCTCTAGAAGTAACACGACAATCAGGATTTAAATTCTTCATTCAAACATAACGAAGGATCTGTACTCGTATACAATATACTATCTTATTATAAAAAGTCAATATAAGTTCGACATGAACCGTAAAGTTCTCTAAATTTTATCGACCAACTTTCGTTTCCTAAGAAATAAAACTTTTACTTGGTCAATTTAAGTTTATTGGTGAAAAGTTGATCAGTAATCGGTTTTATTCGAAGATTTAATTAACTCAGTGAGTAACCCTATAAGTATTACTAATATCTCTAGTCCTTTTTTATAAATTCATCAACTATGTTATTATAACACAACATAGTGAATAAAAGTTGACAAAGTAAAATGGGTTTCGGATCGTATCACCAAATGTATCATCCACAACTTATTGAGAAAAAACTTTCTTACTTACTACTTTTTTCCTCTCTTTTACACAATAAAACTTTTGTTCCGTCACTATACTTGGAGAACTAGAACTTCCTTCCGTTTGAAGGACAATCCTTCCTATTGAAAACAATCTCGTTTATGGTATTATTAACTAAAAAACTATTACCTTCCTCAACAGGGAGGTGATTCCACACAAGACTTTCAATCTATGACATTTTAGTTCAGAGTCCTTCAAAAACAATAATGAGTGTCGTCGAGACAACTTCCCCTTACCCTCTTACTCCCAGACCCTTCCCGCTTTTTCGATCTCTAACCTCAATCCTCTTTCTCGAACTCTTTAAACCGTCCTCTGTCCTAGCATGTACGACTTGTTAAATAAAACAGATACAACCCTTATCTAACCTTTAAAGTCCCTTCATTTCAGATCAGAAGTTTGAACATAAGCAGTAGTGACACGCAACGATATTTGAGGGACAATGGGGTTTGACATTAGTTTTCCAACAATGTGAGTCCTCATGACCCTATCACAAATAAAATTCTTTTACTTCCTTAGAAACACCAAAAGTCACACTCCGATTCACCATCCTAATACCACTTTTATTTTTTCCTACTCTCGATGTCTCCTCCACCATGTTCCATCTGAGTATTTGGTTACCCCTGTCTTTTAAACTCGTTTGGGTCTCCTCGGATTTAGATGAAACTTGGAAACTATAAATCCTGGACTTACCGGATCCCCCTACCTCCTCCACGACCGTGTACGAAAAGAGGGGTGGTGTTGATAGGTGGGTGTAGACACGTAAAACAGAAATAATTGACGAACATTAGTAGGGAAGGACCCTTCTAGATTACTTTTCATGGAACCAGTTATGTCAATTAGTGACGGTTCCTAAGGTCAGAAGACCGTCTTTTCATATAAAAGCAAACTAAGGGTAAATTAATTGATCATCGACTACTTATATAAAACAACATTAACGGAACTTCATCCTCAAGATTTACAGGACTACTAGACTAATTAAAACCGATTACGTAGGGAATATAGAACAAACTTATACTAATAATTGATTGAGGATTTAAGCTTGACTCTCAAATAGTGGAATCCTAGACACATTTTTTACGACAAAGAAAACCAGTGATGAAACAACTTTCGCAAAGTCATAAATTTAGATACAGAGTTCGAACACAGATCAAGGATCTTTATTCGACTCTTTTGAATAAAATATCTTTGACGAGAAGGGACCGATTTCAATCCTTTCTACTGTCTCTACCCTACACACACACACACACACACACACACACACACATATGTGTGTATGTATAAACACACACACATAACCTAGACAAATTCAAAAGTGTAAAATAAGATTTCCAATTCACAAAATCCACCATCTGTCCGAGACGTCACCACCCTTGGCACTTAGGTCCAAAGCAAGAAACCAAAGTGTGACTTAGATCGCGTCTCACGTCACGAGTTTACAGACGACTGAATTTTCTCCGTCTCAAAAGTCCTAAATACTCCAGTGACAAAGAAAAAAACATCTCTTTACGTGTGTCTTGGAGTGAATGGATGGTATTAGTAAACTCGGACCATCGATCCGACTGTAAAAAGTTATTGATATTTAAGATATCCTTTATGAGTAAACTGACAGAGAATTTAGAGAAAGATGTCTCTCATTACGAACTTTGTACCATCACATCGGTCACCCGTCGAGAACTATCGTGTCTCATCTGTTCAGAAATAAAAAAAATATCGAAAGAAAGAGACGGAACTAAGATTTGACTAAAAGGAAGACTAAGTAGTAAGATCACCCTCCTTCTCGAATTTTGGGTTCAAACCGACGGTAATTTTTCAAAAGAAGATGGTTATCTGATCTAGTCCCCATAAGAAATATCTTAAAATTCATTAAATCGAGATTAATACCTATAGAATAAGTTGACCCTACCTCAAGTTTCTCGACAAGAATGGGGATTCACCCATTTTGGTACTACGAGACTCATACATTCTGAAACATTACTCGTAGAACGGAACCTTATGTCAACGGAAGAACAAAATGGTGTTTCGTCAAAGATTTTCGCCCACGCCCTCACCTTCTACACCCCTATACCGAGTTTTTTACATTTTAGTCAATTTTTTAATAAAAGAAATGTGTAAAACTTCTGTTAGTCTTTGGAACCAACCAGTCTGACGGTGTACGTTTAAAGACGTTATTATAAGAGAACTCAAAGTTTACGTCATAAGTGGTGCCCGTGAATATTAACGTGTAAAACATGACGTAACAGTCGAGTCATGTACTCCCATTATCCCTCCATTACCTTTTGTCTGAGACATTTACTTACCACCTACAATTACCCTTAAGGGTAAGTTTAATACGAAATAAGTTGACAACTTGTAGTTTGACACAGTAATTCTCCGAGCATTCTTATGTACACCCTTTGTCCCCTCTTCATTCTGTTTTGATATTGAATGGTTGGTCCTCTTTGATTCTTCTTTACTTCTGGAAAACATCAATTTAGAAAAAATTAAAGAATTTTAAAATATCCGTCAATGCATTGTTTAGATTATAAGTGATAAAAAAAAAGATCTATTTTTCTACTACGATCACACTAAGAAAAATATAGTCTACCGTCAGGACCATATAACATCGATAGATCCACGAACGGTCAAGCAATAAAATTAATGGTCTTGAGGGAAAATACGAAAGTTTATGGTAGTGGAATATTATGATTTTGTTTTCTTATAATTGTCTTCACGAATTCCCTTTTTTTTAGGTTCAACTGACTAAAAATATGAAGGGTTCTTCAACAGGTCCGATCTTTACTTAGGTCTTATAGAATTCTTAACTCAGTTTTCTGAGTTTCTAAATTTTTTTTTTTTTACCCTGTAAAACTCTTAAAATTAGGAACCGACTGATTAACATGGGGTTACTTTCCCTCTGTATGTGTCTTGATACAGGAAAAGGGTATAACGATTTCTAAAATCTCTCTTTTATTAATTCTACTATACTTTTAACATAGACATATCTAAACATATACATCCATATATATATACATTAATACATATACGTCTCTTAAAGGAAGTGAAACAAAACACGATGAGAAGGAAGAAATTTCACTTCTAAGGGTCACCGTAAACGGTAGTACTTTAACCAAATAAAAGTTCGGGACTTTCACGGGTCCATCGGAGTGTAGCCGTATAGACTCACACACACACACACACGCGCGTACGAGTCAACATAGGACGGGGTATCCGACATCGGGTGACCCGAGAAGACAGGTACCCTAAGAGTTCCATTCTTATGATCTCACCCAACGGTAAAGGGTGAGGTCCTCTAGAAGGACTGGGTCCCTAACTGACTCAGAGAACGTAACCGTCGACCTAAAAAAAAAAAATCAACCTCCTATCAGTGAAGTGTTATGACACCACCGGGAACGGTGTGTAACTGTACTTAGTCGGTACCCACGTCTACACAGGGGGTAGGACTTGTGGTGGGGGAGGTAGAGGGAGGGGTGGGGCAGGGAGACCCAACAGGATCTCGTGGTCGAAACTCACGGGGCAAAGTACGTAGCTTGAACGTGACCAGGAGATAAAATCTATACCATTATATTTACAAAGTCACGATGAGAGAGTATAGTAGAGTGAGAACGGAAGAGGGCGTATCAGCTTATCAGACAAGAAATGTAGACACAGAGAAAACGACGGAACGTATATCTTAGCACCAATGGTAGAAAGATTTAAAGTGTATATACGCAATTATATGACATAACGACAAAGAGAAAGACTGAATGAAGTGAGACATATTATCCGAGGTCAAAGTAGGTGGAGTAATCTTGACTAAGTTTACGTAAGAAAAAATATCGACTGATTATAAGGTAACACATATACATGGTGTTGAAGGAATAGGTAAATACCATCCTCCTAAGAAATTGTGACACGGTGGACCCTTCGGACGGTCTAGTATTCATTTACCAGGACCCCGATAGTCCTTAGGAGACTCGGAGAATTCTCCTGTCCAGAGAGATCCGTACCTAGGTCACCTCTAGATGGGTGTTGAAGAGAATGAAAAAATTCGTTTTATAGAAAGTAACTTTGGTAGACCGTATGTGAAAATTCACATAAGACCATTTCCTCTATTATATATTATTTTATAGTAAAATTCAGTTCTTTCTTACTTATAGGTCGGACTGTTACATAGGTTTGAGGAAAGACCAGAAGTCAAAGAAAAAGTTGTATTCAACATATTTTAAGAGGGGGATACAAACATAGAAGATTCAATCTGTGTGTGATACTAAATTTCTCGGAGTCGTCTACGAACTTCGAAACCACCATGCGTCGGAACTCTTGAAAGAGACTGAGAAACTCAGAATCTTTGTACTATAAAAGGGGTCCGAAAATCATTAAGACGACTGAAGGTAAAGTCGTAGGGAACAGACAAGGCCGTCCATGGTCTAAAGTCATTCAAGACTTGGGTGGTAGAGTCCATGTACTGACATGAACGGGACAGGAGGACAGTCAGGGGAGACAACTAGTACGACAAGAGTCTTAGTTTTCTCCATTTTTTTTGGTTACTCTTCAGAAGAGATTCACTCGGACTGAATTCGGGGATGAACAGAAGTACACTGGGTCACTAAGTCTATTACAGAGACCAAGATGTAAGAACGGAGTCGAGGATTAGAATAAAAGCGTCCAGTCGAAGTCTGTAACATACAACTCTTCTCAAAGATATAGGACTAACCAAGGACGAAGGAGGTCCTTCGGTAAGTATCAGGAGGGGTGGGGTCGGAGACTAGACCCAATCCCGTCCATCCGAAAAACGAGGGTAGTGAGTTACAAGATTGATAACTGTGACATTTCGTTAACGAACAAAGTACCAGACAGTAAGGATTTTCCGTCCTAAACACATTCTCGTTCTTGATGTGGTACAACACAACATAGGAGTCAAGAATCTTGTCAAGGTCTTCTGTCGTCCGTGAGTCGACTTGAGTCAAAGTAATTCGGACCGGAAGGGTTTGTAAAGACTGTAAATTGTTCTACGGTACCAAAAGATGGTCTTCCCTGTACCGGTGAAAAACAACAACAACAACAAACAAACAAAAAATTACTTTTCAAATTTCAATACAATACAGTTTTCGGTCGGTCCGTGTGTTTGTTTATTCGGTCAACAAAGTCTTAATATTCCGACACCAGAGAGATAAAAACGTCAGTCGAGATTCTCAGAGATATCGTCAGTCAAGATTCTCATCCCTCCTCTCCCCAACCCGATTGGAGTGCTCCCCCGTGGTTTCACTCCGAGACCCCTTCGACTCTGCCCCCGTCCGGTCGTAAGGGGAGAAAACGGTCCACAGGACCAAGACACTAGAACGTATGTCTGATCTGTAAAAATTCTCCGTCTAAAATTTTCCTCATGTCTTCCGTTTAGTTATTCCTCCTCCCTTGGTTCCTTAGTTGACAAATTAGTTCACTTCCTTCTACGGTCCTCTCACGGTACGGTAAACAATATCGTCGGTATCGCTGTGGGTAATCTGTCTGACACTGAGGCGGCTCTTTGTCCCTCTCAACTGAAGAAAAAGGAAGTAGCAATAGGAAACAGCCTCATATCAATGAAATGTTTCGACACAATCAAAGACAATATATCGTTTCACTTTGTCGACATACAAACGTATATAGGAGAGAATAAACCTAAAGAAAGGATGAGTCCCGTGGTGTCTCATAACTCACCTCAAGGGACACGATCTGTCGTCCAAGAGTAACACACACGACACGAATCGGTGAGTCAGTACAGACTGAGACGCTGGGGTACTTGACATCGGGCGGTCCGAGGAGACAGGAACCCCTAAGAGGTCCGTTCCTATGATTTTACCCAACGGTATGAGAAGAGGTCCCCTAGAACGGTTGGGTCCCTAGCTTGGGTCCAGAGGACGTAACTTCCGTTCTAAGAAATGGTAGATCCGGTGATCCCTTCGGGTCCAAGAGTAATCAGTAGATAAAATATGTATCATAGTTATCACATATATACGGTTAGGGTTAGAGGGTTAACTAGAATGAGGAGGAAGGGGGAAACCATAGGTATACAAGTAAAGATGTAGATTCTTAACTGAAGAAAAATTTCAATCATCTATAATAGTAAGAAGCGTCCTGTTGAGAGTAGAACCTTAAGTGTAAACAGAAACGGACACAGAAGAGATGACTCTACTTTTGTTGAATTTTTTTCATATCTCCGTAAGACTCGAGACCTTGACAACGGATCTAGACAACTCCGACCTCCGAGGACGTTACGAAAATGAACGACACAATTTCAGTAATGAGTCAGAAGTAATACAGGGACAGATATTGAGTCATCAAGGAAGGGTCTGGAGGAACGACGACGACGACGATTCAGCACAGTCAGCACAGGTTGAGGCACACTGGGGTATCTGTCGTCGGGTGGTCCGAGAGGGTAGGGACCCTAAGAGGTCCGTTCTTGTGACCTCACCCAACGGTAAAGGAAGAGGTTACGTACTTTCACTTTTCACTTTCACTTCAGCGAGTCAGCACAGACTGAGAATCACTACGGTATCTGACGTCGGATGGTCCGAGGAGACGGGTACTCTAAAAGGTGCGTTCTCATGGCCTCACCCCACGGTAACGGAAGAGACTCTGGAGGAACTCATAGTGGATTTACCTAGTGTGTGTCTGACAGTCATACTTTCCGTACTTTCACATTTTACGACACGAGTGAGAAACATACAATAACACTATCATTAATAATAATGATATTATTATTAATAATGAAATCGTGAATGATACACCGTCTGGATCACTATATACGAAAATATACAGGGTCAATTTAAGAGTACTGTCGGAAAAAAACGATTCACGGAAATAGATGGGTAAAATATTTTTAACTCGTTTAACGATTCTAACCTAGTAGTTAAGTAGAATGAGATGTTAAACACAACAAGAATGAGTAAATAATATGACACTCGAACACTGTAAATAGGAGTTGACTTTTTTACCCATATTAAGATCTTACCCAGAGGACGAGATATTAGTCTGTCAGAATATTGTCAAAAAGAAGTATAGAGTAATGGAACGTTATCGGACAGACCCTGTAACAAATCTAGTACAGGGAAGATCGAGGAAAAAAAAAAGGGGAATTAAACTCTCTGTACCTAAACGACTATTTCTTCGGTTCGTTTTTAGTCTTTATGTTTTGATAAGGTTTCACTTTGGTGTTTTTCAAATCAGAGATCAACATATATTTTTTGTGAAAACACAGGGAGGTGTTAAACGTTCATACAATTTATTATACGGTAACGTATCAGACCACCAGAACAACTGTCCGTTTTATACGTCATAATCAAAGTAATACCTCTATTTATATTAAGTTTCCAATAAATGGTTTTCATAATATAGATGTAAAAGTCTTGATACATAATTTACGAATGAGAGTCTTAGAGACGACAATACTTTAAAAGTACGTTCACTTATCTCTATTTTTCATTCCTTTCTTTACCCTATGCATCTCAGTCTACTACTACTGTTTTTACCCTGTCTAAGGTACTGTCTAAAGGAGGTACTGGAATCTAAACTTGGACTCCTGTAATAAGACTAACTTTATTCAGTCTCTTTCTGTTTTATTGACTAGAGTGAATATACACTTTTCTTTATTCACTTCCTCCCTTCTCTCTTTCTTGGTTTATTTACTTCCTTCCTTCCCTCTTTCTTGGTTTGTTTACTTAAGTATCTTTTGTCCGACCAACGGACTTCGGTTTGATCCCCTCCCCCGTAGAACCGCTTTATCCACTTCCCCCCGTTTTCCTTGTTTAAAGGTAGGGGTAAGGTAATGTACCCCTACGTTACATGTCGTCACCCATGATGTCAATCATTATGACATAACGTATAATCTTTCAACGACTTTCATTTAGAATTTTCAGTAGTAGAATTTTTTCTTTTATCCTGTCTCTTCCGCCATAAAAGTCGACTTTAGACTTTCGAGTCTTTCTCGGACGACACACTTTAGAACCCCTTACCACTACTCTCGTCTTCTTTCTCGTTCAAGTTTCCGGGACTCTGACTTGATCATGACCGGTCAAACTCTTGATTTCTACATTACCCTCAAACCATCAATCCTTCTTTTCATCGTCCTCAACGATAGTTCCCACGTCCCGTGTTAAACTAGGATTTTTAAGAACCTCCTGTTTGTGAAATAAGATGTACATTATCCTGGTGTTCTTCTAAAATTAGTATTGTAGTTATCTTCTTCTTTTTCAGACAAAGAGGGTTTCTATAGAATTCGTGTGGTCCGATCCACGGACTTAGGTCACCTTTGGTTTCGAAAATCAAGACATTTAATGAGAAAAAACAAGTGATTCCTGTGACCCCACGTTTTGAATAATCCGAGATCGACGGGACCGGGGAAAAGATAAAGAGTTTATACGGTCCAAGTAAGACCTGAGTCCCGAAAACTTATTCGGGATACCTTACGACTTTATGGTAAGGAAAAGAGACCGGATTGAGGACGAGTGAATAATCCAGAGACGACCTGGAAACATCCCTTCTGAGACGCTAGGGATCTAATCAGATTGAGGAGACATGAGTAGTATATCGACACTAACTGTAGTACACATCAAAAGATAAGTGACAGATAGAGAAGGTGATTTGAGACTCAAGGGTCACTACCAATTAAACTACACAAGGAGTTTATGATAAGGTCTACAACGGTACTTCCAGCAAACACCTACACCAATTGTAGATATCAATCAAACATCTCCTTTTCTTTCTTTTCTTTCACTTCAGCAAGTCAACACAGGTTGAGATACCTTAGGGTTCCTGACAATCGGATGGTCCGAGGAGGTAGGTATCCTAAAAGGTTCGTTCTCATGTCCTTACCCAACGGTAAAGGAAGAGGTCCCCTAGAAACACTGGGTCCCAAGCTTGTGCACAGAGGGCGTAACGTCCGTCTACGAAATGGCAGACTCGGTGGTCCCTTTAAGCATCTCCTCACAGAGTCACCACCCTCACCATACTCACCACCCGAGTATTGTTAATCAACTTTTTGAAATTCTTGTTTTGACTCTAAAGGGACTCCTTCTCCCTCAAAATGGAGTCTTTACAAGGTCGAAGGATGGATTCTTAAAGATCAGACAAGACACCGAAAACCAGAACCGACGGGTGTGTTTAGTGTACTCGGTCAAGGAATCTTATTTAGACAGACACTCTCCCCCTCCCTTTCTCTAAATTTATTCCCTTTCTTCTTTGAAAACCCCGACGACATACTATGTTTGGGTTCGTAAGTATAATCAAAGTTAGTTTTTGTCTTGAGACATTATAAACTCTCAGTACCAAAATCAAATATATTGTACCGAGGGAACACGTTTCATAGGGTCTAGTTTCCTGACGTCCCTACTTTACCCCCGGCCGAAGACAGTGGAAGAGAAAATTACGGAAAAAAAGACAAGGGAGGAAAGTCTAAATTAAATCAGTGAACACGATGTTTTGACACATTGTAAAAGGAAAATCCGTTATAGACGAATACCAGTGACCGTGTCAGAGTTTCCGAACACTCTATTTGTATCCAGGATTCGTTTGAAAACTCAAAAAGTCTTTAGTTTTCCGTAAGTAATCTTCCCTTTTAATTCGATTTTTCGACATCTCATAGTCCAGTAAAGAATAGTTAGTGTTCTATAACTATAATAGGGTTTCGACGAACATCTTTCCCTCCTTTTCAGTAAACTTGTGTTTACTTTTTAAACTTAATAAATGGTCCAAAGAGGGAGAAAGAGAGAGATAGAGAGAAAAAAAAAAGTTTGTAATAAATGAGACCCTCTCGGTGGTAAAAAACTGTTTCCTCTTGTCGAGATCATGACACTAAGACCCGATACTCTTTACTACTTAGGCACTAATAAACCCGACAGTGGTAGGTCGGTACGACGACTTTTAGTAAATCGGTTTTTATTCTTAATGACATTAAATACCAAAACAAAAATGTTACCCCTGTTCCTTTCTTAACTAGTGCATCGTCAGATAGTCAGAACGAGTTCCGGAACGACAAAAAAGGGGAAATTTAATTTTACTTTTGGTACCTCTTATAACTATTTTTTTAAAAAGGTTTAAAATAAATTGAAGGTTGAGGTAGAGACTTTGACACTAAAGAAAATTTCCACTTTAACCAACGAATAATCGACGAAAGGACTCAGACAAAGTATAAAATGAAGGGGAGTAATAGAGACGGACTGGTAGGTCCATTTAATACAACCAAGAGGACAAACACGGTCAAGGCGAACCCGGAACAACCTTTATTTGTTCATAAATAAATAAATAATTATTTTTTCCATGGATCCATGGACCACATGGATGGTAACCCCATGTAGACAACGTTCTGTGTATCTTCTCTAGTTTTCAGGGACGGAGACAATTGAACGTGAACTTCCCATATCTATACAGACATAAATTTTTAAGTTCAGTGTTTACCTCTTTACTGACGTCACAGAACTGACAATAGAGATTCATATCGGAACCCATCCGATGACCTGGAGACACCCGGAACCAAATGAGTGTAGAAAGGAGACTGAGGATCCACTCGCATCATACAAGAATCCCGTCTACAATGTTCTCGGTCACGTCCTTCCGTAACATCGTCATTTCCAGCACAACGAACCCTGTTCGACCGGTTTGTCTCCATGTATTTACAACTCGTGGATGACAAATGTTTCATGACACATATATAGTGACTTCGTTATTGACCTATACATCTTTGTATAGTAGGGACAGGGTTTCCCTAGTGTCCTATCACGACTCCTACCCATTGTTTGACCCTCGGTCCCGATTCCCAGACTGGAGACCTCGGAGTGACATAAACTTAGAAATGAACCAGTTATTGACCGGTTCTCATCTATTCCATCAATTTTTTTTTTTTTTTTTCTATTCCATCAATTACTAGGAAAATCTTATTAGGAAAATCTCAAGGATGAAGTTCCAGAATAACTTTACTAATGTATTAAATAAGTTACTTTTTTACAAACTCACGGAAGAGATACGATTCCAAAGGGGCCACCGAGTCTGCCATTTCTTAGACGTACGTCACGACCTCTGGGGCCAAGCTAGGGACCCAGTCCTTCTAGGGGACTCCTCTCCCTTACCGTCGGGTGAGGTCATAAGAACGGACCTCTTAAGGTACCTGTCTATCGGACCGTCCGACGTCAGGTACCCCAGCTTTTCTCAACCTGTACTATCACTGGTTGTGAAAGTGAAAAGAGATATGATTTCTGATTTTGTCTACGAACCATATATAAAAACTTATTTTATCTGTTTCTGTATACTGGGCATTCTAGTCAAAGATCCCTTTCTTCGAACTTTGATTTGTTATCTGTATTATTCCTTTACTTAACACAGTACGTACTATTCGACTACTTACTATACCCTCCTTTTTCTCGTCCCGTCTCCATTAAACCTTTATCCCTGACCCCTGTCTCCATGTGAAAATTTATGTCCTTAGTCTTGTCCGAAGTGTCTCTTTCAAGGTAAACTCGTTTCCTCCATTCCTTCTCACGGTCGAGTACAAAACCTTTCTCGACAAGTCCCTGTCTCCTGTCGGTTACGTTTCGGGACTCCGTCCTCGTCCCAACTGTACAACGTTTTTATGTCATTCCGACGACACTGACCCCGTCACCTGCACTACCCTTTTCAAAATCCTTTACTCTGCTCCATCCCTTACTTTCCGTCTCTAGTCTAACACACCCTAGAAGATCGAAAACTTCCCTAAAACGGAAAGAAGACTCCCCTTCCCCTACCCCGTCATATCTCAAAATCACTCTACACTGTAGTAGACCGAATGTAAATTTCAACTTTAATATGGGCACCACCTAAGTACAACTACATACCGTTTTGGTTATGTCATAACATTTCATTTTATTTCATTTTATTTTTCTTTTATTTCAACTTCACATCCTGTAGAGTCGTCGGTCTCCGTCTCTACTTAAGCCTCCGATAACGTCACTAAGTCAGTTCCCTTATACCACGAATCCAACCGCACCTTCGTCGACTCCACCACCCTCCCTAACGTTAGACCTAAATAAAATTATCCTGTTTAACCCAGTAAACATCTCTGTACCTATCGAGATCTCGTACAGTATATCTTACTTCATTGAGTCTTTCTGTTTTCGTTTATAGTATATAATTACGTATATACATTTTAGGTCTTTTTTACCGTATCTAGTAGAATAAACGTTTCGTCTTTATCTGTGTCTCCACATCTCTTGTTTGTACATCTATGGACCCCCTGTGTCCCCAACCATCCTGAACCCTCTAACCCTAACTGTGTACATGTGATGACTAAGAGATATATGTCATCTATTGATCACTCTAACATGACATATAGTGTCCCTTGAGATGAATTACGTGACACCACTGGACTTACCCTTCCTTCAGGTTTTTCCTCCCCTATATACATATTGATACCGACTAAGTAGAACGACACGTCATCTTTACTTGTATTGTAACATTTCGTTTATATAAGGTTATTTTAATCACATTTTTCTTTCAGTTGTTCTACTCAATATTCACCATACACTTTCTCTTGTGTTCAATTCCTGTTAGGTATCGGAAATAGGACTCATTTTCTTTCAATAATTCGTCTCTTTTGTACAATTTCGAAACTTTTATAAGTTGGGTCACAAACCACGTGTCATGTATGAGTTAATTCTTTAACTCCATTAAAGAAATTGTTTAGTTCCATTAATTCCAAAATTTATTGTAATTTATTGTAAATCTTGATTGAGTGGACAGACAGATCGAGAAAAATAGAAACTTTACAATCAAATCCATAGTGACTGGGTCTTTTCAAAAGGACTGAGACAGAGAGACTCACTTCACGGGAAAGATTAGGGTATCCAGAGAGGTTCAGGAGACGGAATAGTTGAGAATAAATAGAATACTAAATATATTTCGTGGAAATCTCAGAAGTGTAAACGAGACCCTCTAGTCCTTCATAAAAGTACCTTCTTCGTTGTAAACTCTACTCTGAACTTTCTCTCCAAGCTTATAAACCGGATTCAACTCCCTTATTTCAATTGCCACATTTAAAAGTACGAGGGACAGTCCCTTTAGACATCCTCACAGATAGAGTATAAAGGCCAATGATAACCACCGTTCGTTAGTTCTTTTGGTGAAGGATTGAACTTCAAAGACATGACATAGGAGACCAGACCGATTTCTTCCAGTGGTCTTCTACGGTCTGCTCACGACCATCCGAAGGTAGGACACTTACGTGTGACTTAGAATACAGACAACGACCACAATATTTGTCTAATTGCTACTGGGACGAGTAGCCACAAAGTGTACACACACTCACACACGCCACCTCTATTGTGATTTTACACAAAAGGGTGATAAGGAACAACTGAAAAAGTCTATAAGGTATACCGACACCCCGTTTCATAACCTTATTCTCCTTTAATCCTAATATAGACGTATTGTGTTTTCTATAAGTTTGGGATTTTATTCTTGTGACGTATCTCAATCGATTATACACACATCCATGGATTGGGAATGGAAGAGACACCTATAGAATTTCTAATTACTCCAGATGTAGAACATACATCGACATAAGGTGTCTTTTGAAACAATTATCCATCTGGGTCATTTCCGTGTTCAGAAGTGACTAAATACTACGTCATCATATTTAGAACGTATAATTTCATCCTTTTATTTTACGTTTACATACGAAAATATAGGTTTTATACATGTTAGCTCGTTTTATATTCGAGAGAATGTAGAAAATAGTAACTTCCTAAAAAAAAAGAATGTACCTTATCCGTCCACGATAAAAAAATATATACTTTACACTCTAGTAATTTTCACTTAAAGAAAAAGACTATTGAGTGAACGTCGTTCGTTTCCCAGAAGTGACATTGTTGTTTCTTAAAGTTCGACACAACTTTAATCCAATCAGACAGAACATTTAAAAATAAGACACAAGTTATACATACTTATAGAGACTACACTAACTTCCACACTTTACTTAAACCAATAACGTTACTTCTAAAAATACTGAATTTCGAAAAAATTTTTTTACACGTACATCAGTTTCATGAACCTCTACCGGACATCCTTCTGATAAATAGTCATTTACCTCGTGTCACTGAAACTAAAGTCCCACCCACTGTAACTCTTCATGACTATTTATTAACTGTAGTCTTCTAAAACAAGTGGTAAGGTACCACCTATGTCTGTTTCCGTACCCCAGGTCTCCGTTTGGAAGTCAAGGATCCTCCTCTTTCAAATTCATTCCATCCTTCGAGTAAAACATCCTTTGACTCTAAGATTCGATAAATAGTCTCGTCCCCTGGTTCCTCCGTATAGTCCGGTCTTGAATATATCCCATATTCTACCTCAACCGGACCGTCTTTTCGAATAGACATAGTGTTCAGTTCTTACTACGAGACTTCCTCAGACCCTTCGGAGGTTGGAGATCAGACCTGAAAAGGACCCTTAACCCTTTCTACCTCTAGACGTCCACCGGGGTTGTTATTGTCTCCTCCTTTTCGATTACTCCTTGGACTCTGACGTCATTCAGGTCCTTACATTTCGGACAATGAGAGTTTCCGACGACCACCCTTACGTTTAAACATATTGGTAAGATCCTTTTTACAATGGTAAATCGAACCTAATTTTATATTTTTAACACACATAGAAAGTGGAGTTTATTAATATCCTCAAAATAATACTCATTTGACGCGTTTATGTTTGTACTTTATAAGCTTATATGACGATAAATTTTATCATTTATCCATTAATTTTCTTCCCTCCCTATTTCCTTTGTTGTATTTACGTCATATCCTAAAACCGGTTAGTATAAAAGGAATCGAAGTTTTTTTTTTTTTTTGACTAAAGATGAGAATGAGTAGTTATACGAAGAAAAGTAAAAAGTCTATCAATGTTATAGTGAAAATGACATGTGAAAAGGACTGAGGAAGTTCTGACCCACTTCGCGGAGAAGATGTGTAAGGATGTTGAGAGTGATAAAAGAGGAAGTAAAGTGAAAAATGGAATGACATATGATTTACGGACCAAATAAAAAGATTATGATATTTTTCTTTATCCCGTTATATCATATCTTCGGAAAGTTTATTTGTGTCCGTCTCGTTAAAATAGTTATATCCTAGTCGAGTCGAGTCAAGTTAAGTCAGCGAGTCAGTACAAAGGATGAGGAACGTGGGGTACTTAACGTCGTGCGGTCCGGAGGAACAGGTAGTGGTTGAGGGTCTCAAGTGAGTCTGAGTGTAGGTAGCTCAGTCACTACGGTAGGTCGGTAGAATAGGAGACAGTAGGGGAAGAGGAGGACGGGGGTTAGGGAGGGTCGTAGTCTCAGAAAAAGGTTACTCAGTTGAGAAACGTACTCCACCGGTTTCATGACCTCAAAGTCGAAATCGTAGTAAGGAAGGTTTCTTTTGGGTCCTGACTAAAAGAAATCTTACCTGACCAACCTAGAGGAACGTCAGGTTCCCTGAGAGTCCTCAGAAGAGGTTGTCGTGTCATGTTTTCGTAGTTAAGAAGCCGCGAGTCGGAAGGAGTGTCAGGTTGAGAGTGTAGGCATGTGCTGGTGACCTTTTTGGTATCGGAACTGATCTACCTGGAAACAACCGTTTCATTACAGAGACGAAAACTTATACGATAGATCCAACCAGTATTTAAAAGAAGGTTCCTCATTCGCAGAAAATTAAAGTACCGACGTTAGTGGTAGACGTCACTAAAACCTCGGGGGGTTTTATTTCAGACTGTGACAAAGGTGACAAGGAGGTAGATAAAGGGTACTTCATAACCCTGGTCTACGGTACTAGAAGCAAAAGACTTACAACTCGAAATTCGGTTGAAAAAGTGAGAGGAGAAAGTGAAAGTAGTTCTCCGAGAAATCAAGGAGAAGTGAAAGACGGTATTCCTATCGTGTATTATTTATAATTTCCTTCACAAAACGTGATTTCTTTTTACTATGGTCTATCTTTGTGTCTATTTGTATTTTCTTTATAGTAATATTTATCGTTTACACACCTATTTATATAGTCTGACGAGGGGGAAAAAAAGTCTGACGGAAAAAAGGGAGAATTAAAGTCTCGGTTAAACGATATACCTCGTTTAATTATCATTATCTAAACACCTATAATGTCGTGATTTATGTACATTTTGGATACTGTTACCCGGTTCTTTCTTTTTCCCTCCATATAAACATTCTGGGAATATAATGTGTACTTCATGGTATTACATGAAAATTTTGAAATTTTGTCTGAGACCATTTAATTCTTACGTCTAATATTAGGGATTTCGTTATGTCTTGTTGAAATGGTCATTTTTTATTCTCTTTTTGATTTTTCGATTATCACACCTATTTTTGTTTATGAATTTTACCTGGCTAAATAGGTTTACTTCTGTCCTTTACCTTTTTACTATTCTTGTCTACCCTCTTTATCATTTGGTTGCAGTCCTACCATCGATTTTTGAGTTGATATGGTTATTAACATAATTCATCTTTTCCTCATTTGTGAAATTGACCGTCTCTAACTGTTATCCCTTAATTTTCGTTTTATATTAATGTACGATAATATTCTCTACGTAAAGTTTATACCCTTTGTCTAATCGACTTGTATTTTCTTATCTTTTTCTATCGGGGTAATTTATGATGAGTTTTCTATGAAGGTTAATAGTACAATTGTATAATGTGTTTCATGTAAAATCCTAAAATTTATATTGTTATCAATCTCTATAAAATTTACTAAATTTATTAGTTAAGTAGTACTTTTATATTATTAATATTTTCATACCTACGTGGATTTTGTCTCGAATTTTATACATATTGATGTCAATATCAAACACCCAAAATTATAAGGAACAGTAATTAACTATCTTGTTAATCTGTTTTTTAAACCATTCTTATATCTCCTTAATTATGACAGTCTGTACGATTAGTATGAATTTATACACCTTACGACGAAAGGGTTTGACGTCTTATATTTAATAAAACTTCACGTATCCTTTGTAAATATTTCTATCTAGTAAACGGTCTGACATTTTATACAGACTCATTCACAAAGTTTATTAAATACACGAGACTGACTTTAATCTTTAGTAATGTTTCCACAGATCTTTTAAGAATTTATGAACCTTTAATTGTGTGAAGATTCATATAGTATTTTAGTATCCCTATCAATTTTATAAAGTTTTACTCACTATTCCTTTTTCAATATATAGTTCTTCACACTTATATTGATTTCTTGACGACTTTAAAATTTACGAATATATTCCTTCATTTTTTCAAATCTTATTTAGGTAAAACCTTTTAATCTTTTTTCATTTAATTCGGGTTTTATTTGTCTTTTTTAAAATCTAATCTTTATGTATTTTACTTATCTTTACCTCCATTAATTATTTTAAATTTTACTAAAGAAACTTTTAAAATTATTTTAATTATTGGGGGATCTACTTTATCAGTTTTTTTATCCTTCGTCTTAATAGTTATAGTCATTAATACCTGAAATGGTATGTAGGATGTTCACAAATCTTCTAGGACTTCCTTATTATATTTGTTACATTTATGTGAGACTGTTATTTAAACTAATAAATTTGTTTGATTAAGGAACTCCCTGCGTGTAAAATTCCAGTCTCTGTTTTTTTTAAAAAAACTTATAAACAATTTATTAAATTTAAGTATTAATCTCTGGAAGGGTCTTTACTTTATGGTATAGGTATACATTAGTCAATACATTCCTCCTTTGAAAGTGTCTGTGAAAGTCTTTTATTCCATCGTGGTTGGACTGGTTTGGAATATTCTCACAGACACAAGTACTCTATGGTTATATCCATCTGACACATAATCTATCTGATATATAATCGTTTTCTTTAGTCGTTACAAACTTTTCCTATTATGTTGGACCACTTCATCTCAAATAAGGGTTTTACACTCTAACAAAGTTATAAGTCTTGAGTTACATTAAACAGTTTACTTATCTTATTTCCTCTTTTTAATATACTAGTAAAATTATCTACGTCCTTCTGAGATCAAGTCGTGTAAATACCATCGTCTGACAGTCGTTTATCTTTAATCCCCCTTGAAGGAGTGAACCTACTTCCTACAGAAATTTTTTTTTTTTAGAGTCGACTGTACTATTACCATTTGGAAATTCGTGAATTAGAATTTAAGGTCTTCTCACGTTCCTAAGATGAGAGTAAGGAGTAGATAAGAGTAATAAGTTGTAATATGACGACAAGAATTGGTCACTTTCCTTTTTTTTACTGGTGTTTCAGTATGTCTAGTCTTTCCTTTTTTATTTTAACGAAATAGGAGTTTACTATCCTCAAAGATACATCTTTTAAAGTTCCTTAGATGTTTATGTCATTTGGTGTTTTATTGAGTCATTCAATTAAATCAATACAATGTCATATGTTTTTAATTAACATAAAGATAAATAATGGTTACTTATTAACCTTTTATTTTACAAATTTTATCATGGTAAAAGTTATTATATTTTTGTGTTTTATGAATATTTATTTACATTAAATAACTACCTATACCTTCTGAATATTCGATTCTTAATGTTCTATTAAGACTCGTTTCTTGATTTATTCTCCTCTCGATATAGTATTATAATCTGATTTTCTAGGTTATCACACAATTATATAATAATAAACCTACTCCCTACTTAGCCCTCAAACCCTCATCGTCTATCCATTTGATAATATATATCTTACCTATTTGTTGTTTCAGAATAACATATCATGTCCCTTAATATAAGTTATAGGACACTATTTGGTATTATCTTTTCTTATACTTTCTTACATACACACACACATAAATATATATATTGACTTAATACAATATATAAGTATATATATAAATATATTTGACTTAGTGAAACGAAGTGTCGTCTTTAATTATGTCGTAACATTAGTTGATATGAAATTATTTTATTTGAGATTTTCACTTTTCGTTCTATTTTTACCTATTATAATAAGGGGTTCACAAGATATTTAAGGTACGTTGGAGTTAGTTTTAGAATCGTTCGAAAAACTATCTTTAACGGTTTCACTAAGATTCTTTAATATACGTTCATGTTTCCTGAATCTTATTGATTCTACTAAAACATTTTCTTTGTTTAAACTACTACATACGATGGATTAAGGGTCTGAATGAATATTCGGACATTATTAGATTTTTCACATTAAGACCGTATTCACATCTGTTTTTCTTACTACTTCTGTCCAGACGTACATATATAAGTGAACTAACTAGTGTTTCCACGGTTTTGTTAAGATATTTCTTTAAGACAAATGGTTAATCACGACATTGTTGACCTATACGTGTATTTTTTTATCGAAACTGAGGATGGTGTACAGAATGTGTTTTTTAATTAAGTTAAACTTAGCATATATATTTGTATTTTCGATCTCGACAATTCCGATAGCCCACCCCCCTTGTCTTACGTAAACATTAGAACCTTATCCGTATCTTAAAAATCTGTTCTGTGTCTTTACTCATTCATATGTGATTTACTATTTAACTTGGAGTACTTTTCATTTTTGAAGGTAAGTAGGTTTACATGTTTGCGTTTGTTTATAAATTCCGTTTCTCTCTTACAAATGATATATATATACACACACACATATGTGTTTTCTAAATGGGTCTACTATTTCCTGAATACTTGTTGAGTTAAATTTTTATTTGTTTTATCCTCCCCCGCCAGGATTCTACCGTCTCCTTATCCTGCCCTTCTGGTGAAAGAGGGAGTGTTTAAGGAGTATTCTTGTAAAGTTACGACTCGTTTGAGGTGTTTTGTTGAAGACATCCGACCGTCTCCTGTAGTCCGTTGGTCTTTTCGTCTGGTAACAGAAGTTTTTGTCACTTGGAGAGACTCACAGAGAGTTACACCTCTTTGAAAAGTAGAAATTGGACCTACAAAATAGTAACCACGACATATCTACCTCTTCAGATCTCCGATGACATTTTTATTTTGACTTTTGGTCTTCGTCCTCCGAATTCAGGTTTCGGACTTTTGTAGTCTCTTGAGGACTTAAGTCCCTTGTAATTTGTTATCCTCGAGTAGTTAACGGAGGTATGGATGTGACTTTGGTTCGAGGTGGGTTCCTGGTTGTTCAAGGTCTTGTTCTGTATGGTGCGTTTAAGAGGTCGTTGTGTCCTTGTGTGGGGACTCGAAGTTATATGTCCGTCGAGTTTCAATGAGGTTTTGTAAACTGTAGAGTATTGGGTAATGACCAGTGAGGTGATGTGAGGTCTCTCTTCTTTGGGTCGAGGTGGGTGGTCTTGAGGTTGTGTTCGGAGGGATTGGTCCTTTGGATCTGTTCGGTGACTATGTTGGGGTGGGTGTCACTCCTTCGAGGTATTATTTCTCTTGAGGTGTTTAATGGTCTTATATTTTTCCGGTGGGGTTTGCGTCGTTATATTAGTTCTACTTCTCTGTCTCCTTATGAGTCGTCCATTTCCTTGTCCTCTCAACGGGTGGTTTGGTTTGTTTTCTCCTTCT
>SJYO01041852.1:34638104-34892369 GCA_006410555.1 Capra ibex | reverse complement strand
ATGTGACAACCACCCTTACGTTTGATCATGTCGGTGATACCTCTTGTCACACCTCTAAGGAATTTTTTAACGTTTATCTTGATGGAATACTGGGTCGTTAGGGTGACGACCCGTATGTGTGGCTCCTTTGGTCTTAACTTTCTCTGTGTACATGGGGTTACAAGTAGCGTCGTGACAAATATTATCGGTCCTGTACCTTTGTTGGATCTACAGGTAGTCGTCTACTTACCTATTCTTTCGACACCATGTATATGTGTTACCTCATAATGAGTCGGTAATTTTTCTTATGTAAACTTAGTCAAGACTACTCTACCTACTTTGACCTCGGTTAATATGTCTCACTTCATTCGGTCTTTCTTTTTGTGGTTATGTCATATGATTGTGTATATATACCTTAAATCTTTCTACCGTTACTGCTGGGACATACGTTCTGTCGTTTTTTCTGTGTCTACACATATTACCTGAAAACCTGAGTCTCCCTCTCCCTCTCCCACCCTACTAAACCCTCTTACCGTAACAATGTACATATGATAGTACATTCTTAGCTTAGCGGTCAGATACAGGCTGAGTCCTATGTCGTACGAACCCCGACCACGTGCCCCTACTGGGTCTCTCTACAACACCCCTCCCTCCACCCTCCCCCCAAGTACAAACCCTTGCGTACATGTGGGTACCACCTAAGTACAGTTACATACCGTTTTGGTTATGTCATAACATTTCATTTTAATTCATTTTTATTTTTAAATTAATTTTCTTTTTGTTTTATGAATTAAGTCTGAGAAGGATTCCCTTCTATACATTCACCGGTTATTATTTTACTTTTACACTAGTTATAACATTATTAGTCCCTTTACGTTTCATTTCGATGTCACTGTATAGTGATATGAGACAGATCTTACCAATTTTAATTTTTCATGACCCTTTCGGTTTGTAAATACTCCTATACTTATTTGACCTTCAAGTCCTGTAATAGCCGTTTTGACATTTTACCATGTAGATAAAACCTTTTGTCAAACATTCAAAGAAGATTAGAATTTGTAAGCAGATGAGATACACGGTCGTTAAGGTGAGAATCCATAAATCACTTCTCTTTACTTTTGAATACAGTCATCTTTCTGAACATTTCTTTATAAACACCGTTGAGATAAGTATTATGGGTTCCTTACTTTTGTCGAGTTTACAGATAGTCGTCCTCTTACCTAGTCGTTTAACACGGTATAAGTATGTTGACTCGTTATTTTGACTATGTGTGGTTTTGTACCTACTTAGTGTTTTTGTAATAGGATTTCACATCCTCAGTCTGTGATTACGTGACTACACATGAACGACACTTTAAGATAAATACTCTTCAAAATCTTGTCCGTCTGACTAAATAACGTCAACTATATTTACTCCCATAGGAGACCTCCCCTCCTAAATGAAACTTCCCGTACATCGTTGAATGACCTCACTACCTTTGTAGAGTAAAGACCTATTACTACACCCAATGTGTCAACATCTACAAACAGTTTTGAGTCCCTTGGTAAGTGGGATCCAGATGTTAAAATGGTATAGTTTTAAGACAGAGTTGAAAAAAGTTCTTTTTATTTCTTAATATATTAATACAAACACTATATATTAATTCGTCTTTGTATTTTAAATATTTTAATTTTATTAGTGAAATACATTCGTTCATAAAATAACCAGTCCCAAGTACTAATATTTAATTGTCCTTTTGAGATCGATCTCGAAATAAATTTTTTTATGAAACATCGTATGGTTTATAAGTCCTTCCAGTCCTTCAATATGAACGGAGGAGTGACAACGTTTGTTTTGTCTTAGTGGGTCGGTGAGATGCGCTGACAAGATCCACTTGAGGGGGACGGCGACAATAGACGACGAATGTGAACCCTACGGTCTCATCTCGGAGGAAGTCTTGATGAGGTCTCTTGGTCTACAGAAGTGGCGGTATCAAAGTTCCTCCAGAACAAGGGAATACACTCACACGGCAGAGTGCAACGAGTGAAGGGAGAACGTTCTGAACAAGTCATATTAGACGACTCTTCTGGAGTAAGGTCTTCTGGACCCGCTATGTAATAGGACAAAAATTTCTAGTCCTTCGATGTCATGTTCTATGCCATGTTAGGATTTTGTTTCACTCTCACCCATTGTTTACTTGATGACTAAACAGACGGTGAAGTGACACGAAACATGTGTAAGAAAAGGTACATTCTTTAAGGTTTGTTGTTGTCGTCATGTCACACGACTAAAAAAGTGCATACCTGTGTAGGAAATGTTTTTGTTTCAACGTGGATGACATAGAAGAGGTTTCCCCTCCATGTCTCAGAACAGTCAATGCTGTAAATGGAGACCCACACAAAAAAGAATGGAATCGACTTAGTGTCAGAACGGAATATAAAATATTGAGTACCTGATTCACTATGGTAAATCTATAATGTTTTTATAACTCGGTTCTTCTTAGAGTCAAGACGTGAACAAGTACTCCGGAAACCACAATATTAAGGGAAAAAGACAATGCGTAAAGTAGAAAGAAACGAAACAGAGAGAGAGAGAGAGAGAGATAAAAATTTTATGGAACTCACCAACCCTCAAAAGTGGACTGTCCTACTCGATTCGAATGTTAAGACTCTATAAACTCGGAAACTACCTGAAAGGATACACCCAACGAAATCAGAATCTACTTGTAAAATATCACCTAAACTTCTGTAATTTTCCATGAGTTTTACTAGGAGTCACCAGATCTTACAAGGAGAAACGGGAGTAATATATCGTCGTCAAAAGGTAACCATTAATGCCAATTATTGGGACAGACAGAGTGTTGTATTCCTAGGGGTTTACCCGTACACCGTACCGTCAAAATTGAAATTCACGTTATTTTCTTAATGAGAGAACCCGGAACATGGATATTTATTCGTCTCGGACCTCATGTCATTAAAAAAAGTAAAAAAACATTCATCCAGTCAACCACATTGTCACGTGCCACGGTGTGGGAGAAAGTAAGAAACCAAAACTGATACTCTCTTTATCGTGTTTTATAACTAACGAAAAGTCTCATATGAGTAGAGGAATCGGAGAGTTTCACTGTAAAGGTTCTACCGTAAATTGACTCAGAAACTATCCAATGAAGTAATAAGAAATTCCCATGAAGTAATATGGAATTCCAAAAGAAAAGAATCCGTTAGATTTCTACCATAACGATTGACTTCACACTTTCGGACAGATGGAAAGACTACGAGAGATGACGGTCCATCGTCCGAGTCGTGGGATCTTACACTTTGATACAGTTCTTCAGTAGAACTGTCTTCAACAGTAACAATAACTGTTCTCACTCTGAACCGACAAAATTACCGGTCCGATCCGCACCACTCTCCTTCAAGTACAAAATGTGTACTTGTTTACAAGAGACAAAAACGGTCGGTCCGACGAAACAAGTACCGCTGGTGACGGTACCGTTCCCATCCTCCACTTACTGTAGGCATCTCCTCTGTTAAAAATACTTGGATTAGTCACTTTCAGAGAAGACGAGGAGACGGTGGTGCCCCTGGGACCTCCTTCGTAAACATACCAGTATGTATAAGAATGTGTGACTTGAGTAATTCTGACTAAGTAGGTGTATAAAGAAAGTGTGTCGAAAAATGGTTTCAGTTTTGAACAAGTAAGACCAAGACGACGGTCCATGTCCCCTCAGTTGAAACGGTGGGGTGTTACAGAGAAAACGTACATCTAACAAAACTCGACCTTTGTCAGGTACAGATTTTCTGAACCCTTCTTAGAAACTGGAAGGAGGATTGACGGACTTTCTTCCATCTATCCTCTGGACAAGATCCTTCCCTCGCTAGAGGTGTCTATTCATACAACAACACAATCAGTGAGTCAGTACAGGCTGAGAACCGTTGAGGTGGTCCGAGGAGACAGGTACCCTAATGGGTCCGCTCTTATGACCACATCCATCGGTAAAGCAGGAGGTCCCCTAGAAGGCCTGGGTCCCTAGTTTGTGTCCAGAGGATATAACGTCCGTCTAAGGAATTGAAAACTCGATGGTCCCTACTAACAATTCCAATCATTTGAGTATGAATATCTATTCGTATTATACTAAATTTGTACCATCTACTCTCCTTTGACCATTACACACAATTTTAAGGAGAGACACAGGGTAACAGAGACGTCCCGGGTCGTTTATAAATGAATGGTTTGTATTATAAAAGAAAAGGTAGAGACGCACTTAACGGAAGGAGGGGTAAACTACAGGGTTTGGGGAAAGAGGTTGTAGGAGAAAACAGAAATCCACTTCTACTCACTTCTACCCACTTCTATCCTCTTCCAAAACTGGTAAAACCACTCACTGAGTCAAAGGGACCCGGAGACGTTGCATAAAACACTTGATCGATTCAGCACAGACCGAGAAACGTTGGGGTACCTGACATCGTGTGATTCGAGGAGACAGGAGGTGATAGAGGGTCTCAAACCAGTTTAAGTACAGGTAACTCAGTCACTACCATAGATTGGTAGAGTAGGACAATAATTTGAAGACAAACTAAAAAAAGGACAATTATAGAGTACAGTTAAATAAAGAATCTGGTCGGGTTTCTTGATCCTCCCATCTACTCTAAAAGAAGAAGAACCTATGTCGGTTAAGTATGTCGGTAATGGGGTACTTAACTATGTCTCTAAGTAGAGTCCGGAAGTAAGAAAGGTACACGTCCCCTGACACTCTACATGAAGAACATCGAAAAGGTTGATCCTTGTAAAGGATGAATTGACAGGAAGTCCGGAATTGACTATTCCGATATTATGGTGTCCCAAGAGGAAAGTCCAGTCATATAATACGTCAGAAGACATTCAGTCAAAAAAGGAATCATTCAACCAACTAATAACCCTTAAGAGGTACTCCCGTGTCCTCACCCAACTCCTTATGTACTGTCCTGGACCATGTCCTTAGTTCCCATCCGTGTAACCATCACTCTCGGTTAATACGTTAGACAAACAGAGGTTTCTGAAAGAACTTGAGTCAGAATATGGACGCCGGGGTGAACTAGTACCTATGACGACCCTTATGTATTGATTCAAAGAAAACCCCACATGTCAAGGGATGAGAAAGTACCACTCCACAAGTCAGAGATGTCCCTAGACTTTCGTTAGTTCTTGATAAAAAGTCTTCTTCGCATCGAAAGGTGGTTTTCCCGTACCTGGACGGAGGTTTGGGTGACACTAAGAAAGACTCCGAACATCATCCTAGGTATCTCGTAGGTATGTCGGTGTGTACAAAGTCCGTAGAGGTCTAGATGTCTCAGCATGTCCAGTTTACCGTCTCGACCTTAAGGATTTCAGGAAAGGTGGGTCATCAGTATGTCCTATTAATTTATTTACCCTCATCATGTAGGTATCCTATACACACTACAAAGCTTTTAACTTTATTTTGATAATTTTATGACTTAAAAAAATCATCTATCGTACTTCACGTTACTAAAAAGATAAATCTCTCTTATATGAGTACTAGATCTCATGACAAATACTTACTTCTATACCTTTAATTTACTCCTCGGAAGTGCACAACAATTGTATAATCTCAAAACAAACACACACCTTCTACCTACTTGACCTGAGAATCACCCGTGGTATATGGTCAGGGACCCCTACTCTGACAAAACAACGTATTGAGGTCCCTCATGATGTGTGGACCATTGTACGTGATATAGTCGGTTTCTAGGGAAGTCCAGTTCCATAACAGAAAATAAAAAACAAAAATTAAACCGACGTAGTCCAGGGTCAGTGTCGTACGTCCTAGAAATGACTTAATACACACTAGAAAGTGAGACCGTACGTCTGCGAGGTCAACACCGTACGTCCGAGTCCTCTACACCGGGAGACCAAATCAATGAGACAATCGTATACCCTAGAATCAAGGGACTCGTCCCTAGCTTGGTCACAGGGGACCTAACGTTCCGTCTAAGAATTGGGGACCTGGTGGTCCCCTTCAGGGAGTTCGATAGGAGAAAAGGTACGATCGGTACGACGTTTAATAACGGTGGACGGGGTAACATGCCGACCATCACTTCGACCCTTCAGGGTCCCTTCAGGGAGTTCGATAGGAGAAAAGGTACGATCGGTATGACGTTTAATAACGGTGGACGGGGTAACATGCCGACCATCACTTCGACGGTGGTACCCTAGAATAAGAGTAACATTATTCCCTCAGGTAAGTTACCGTCACGAAGGGCGGAAATAGGTTTCATGTAAAGGAAAAGCTTCTCCTACCACGAGACGAGGGGTCGCACAAAGAGTCACAACATACCTTCCCTTACAAGAGAACCTTGAAAACCCCCTCTGGGTGAGGTCACAAGAACGGACCTCTTAAGTCCCTGCCCCCTCGGACCACCCGACGGCAGATACCCCAGTGTGTCTCAGTCTGTGCTGACTTCACTGAATCGTCGTCGTCGTTCCTCACCAATTCACTGAGTAAGTATTATCTATATGACATGTTTACGTTTCTTTCTTTTGTCTTAAGTCGAGATGGATAAGGATTTCCGACACAATAAAGGTGATATGTTACGACGAAGACGTATCCAGAGTTTCAGGGGAAACTTAGAGGTCAAAAGAATGTTGCTGAAGGAATTTTACTTCAACTATATATGATACATAGAGTCCGTTTAACCAGTAATTAAAAAGACTTCTGTAAACCGACACCCATCCCAGATTACTGGATCCTTATAAAAGGTCTACTCTGTTTGTTAACACTATAGAAGATCGTAAAGTACCGACCGCATTTTTTTGATTGCCACTGAAATGGGTCTATTTCACTAAGACGGACGTGAGGAGATTTCACTAAATTACAGATCATTAAGACACACGGTAATTCCTCGTTAATTTTCGTTCGTGCAATTTAAAGTCAAGAGATTTGTAAAATCGTGAGTCAGTGTTTAGAACTTGGGGTAAAGTAAACAAAAATCGTCGTTCCGTAAGTCCCGGGTCTAGAAAGAATAAAGAAAAGGACAAGGAGCAGGAAGTATAGGGAGAACGGTAAATTCCCTGTGACAGGGACACTGTTAGGAAGTCTTTGTTTCGCAATCTCAGGAAGGTTCACCACGTCCCTAACTCCACCGTAACCTTTATTACTGTCTTTTAAGGTCTCCGAGACTAAAGGTTTTACCAAGGGAGTAGACTCCAGGGAGAACAAACCGAGGAGTTGGTGTGGACTGACTTGATCGGAAAATAATATGACCCGCTTTCCCGATTTCGTCTTTTTACCAGGACCGTCTCCTTTTGAATGACTACCCTCGTATTCACCACAGACTTTCACTTTCACTTTCAGAGAGTCAGTACAGGGTGAGAAAGGCTGGGGTACCCGATATGTCAGGTACCTTAAGAGGTCCGGTCTTATGACCTCACCCATCGGAAAGAGAAGAAGAGGTCCCCTAGAAGGGTTGGGTCCCTGTCTTAGGTCCAGAGGGTGTAACGTCCGCCTAAGAAATGGTCGACTCGGTGTTCCCTTCGGGATTCACCACGAATCCTAGTCCAAACAAACAAAAAAAAAAGGACTCTCGTTCAGAATAATCCCCCTTTCTTCTCCTTACCTCGAGTGTCGAAACTTACGGAGAGATGACAGTGGTCGTGACCCTATTTGAGAACTCTATAAATTAGAAGTACTCTGAGGACACTCGATGCATAAATGGTAGACCTAGAATGTAAACTACTTTAGTTCCTCCAAGTTAATCAACGGATTTCCGTATGTCAACCTCTCTATGACTTCGTCCTAAGTTGGAACTGAAATTTTTGACTAGAGACAGAAACCTCCAGTAGTGTGAATGTCAATTACAAATATTTATTGGTGAATGACTCGTCTCGTGACAAAAGCCATAACCTCTGTACTTTTTTGTTGTTTATTTTGGGGCAAATCTTTACTTACCACGAGAAACAACCTTTACCCTTTGAAAAGGACGAAACATAGAACAACGGTAAACCTTCCTGGAAATTATCTCATTGTGACCGATGGAAGTCCTAGAGAACGAGAAGACCCGTCCCCGTCCCCGAACCCGTGATACTGATCACTCTCTTTTTTCATAACTCGTGTTAAGTCGGGGGAGGGAAGACAAAACACTTGACGGAGGACCGTCTTCACTACATAGAAAAGAGTAGTCGAGAGTAGGTAGACCATTACAATTTGAAGTTTCGGGACGGACACTCACTCCAACCCGAAAGGTCAAACGGTGACTTCCCACTCATTCAATTAGAGATCCTACATAATGATTATTCGTTCAGTTAAGTTGGAAAGGAATACGGGACTATAAAAAATCATAATTGAACCTACTATTCAGTAATTAAAGTTAGAAAGAGACAACGAAACAGAAAGTTAATCACATTTTTGATCAATGTTAGGGGTTTAGGAGTTACCTAAGTATCAGAGTGCCTCCTGGGTTCACATAGGGTACGATCCATAGTACTGTAGACAGTAATCGTACACTATTCAAAACACCCTTCTTGGTGTGTGTACCCAAACCGAAGTACCCGAAACTATTTTATCAGAGATCTAACTTATTGACATAAAAAAAAATTAATTTTTTCAAAATTGTCATTTGAGATCATACATAATTGTGTTTCCTAAGATTACTTCTCTTCTCAGTCTCCTCAGTTGATAAAGAGTTGGGTGAGGTCATGAGAACGGACCTTTTTAGGGGACCTTCCTCCTCGGACCTTCCGACGTCAGGTACCCCAGCGACTCCCATCCTGTGCTGACTCGCTGAAGTGAAAGTGAAAAGTGAAAGTACGTAACCTCTTCCTTTACCGTTGGGTGAGGTCATAAGAACGGACCTCTTAGGATCCTTGTCTCCTCGGATCACCCGACGGCAGATACCCCAGCGTGTCTCAGCCTGTACTGACTTCGCTGAATCGTCGTCGTCGTCGTCGTCGTCCCTTTGTATAAAAGGAGGAAAGTTGGTCTTTGAAACCGGAGGTCGTCTACAACAGAAAGAAGACTGGTGGACACTGGTGGTAATAGGTTGTTCTCCCGTCCAACGGTCGCGCTTTCGTCGGCTTAGTTGGTACAAGTAATGTTTGGGTCGTTGTATAAGTCTACTGACTGTAAAAGGTCACCAATAGGACTACAAAACCACTAAACCATCGTACCGGTAGAAAGTTTGTTCATAAAAAAAAATTCGACAGTGAGACTCGTAGTGTATGTGTATCTAATCGTTATAACCCGACAATAGATTTATAAAACCGTGTATATAAATCATCCATCGTATTCACTCAGAGGAAAAAGAGATTAGACCCAGTAAGTCTTTTGGAATTCTAAGAGAAAATCGGAGTTCATGAGTTCATTGAAGATAACAGATCTATAGTGGATCAAGAATAATGACACTTAAGTAAACCGGTACCAGCCTTCCACCAAAATTTTTATTGGTTTTCGAGTTTTCTTTCTACTGACTTTCGTATTCATCTATAAATCTACATAGTCTTAACTCAGTAGACAAAGGAAAATAGACGAGAAATTCACCTTCGAAACTACAACATAGACAACGGAGAAGTTTTGCGTCCGTAATCTCCTTTATGAAATGTTAGTCTTAAATTAAGAGTACATGAAATGGATCACTCAATGGATCCATTGACGACTAAAGGTCACCAGGAATTTTGAATGTAAAAATAAACCCTTCTCTTTACCTAATATATTAAAACCTCCTAAACATTTCCTACGAAATTATAGAGATCTCTCAGACGTCATTAGAAAATCGAACGTGTGTTGGAAATGATACACTTACTTAATAAACATGTAATTAACTCGAAGATGATACCAGGTCGTGATCGGACCCGTAACTTTATCTGTTAGTATTGTATGATATAACTAGTAAAGGAACACTAAATCTTAAATACATATTACATATATAATGTCTTCTTAATATACATATGTGTCGTATCAGTTTGATAAAGTAAACACAAAAGTGGTTCTACAAAGAACTAGTAAGAGTGATGGTGTAGAAACGGTTTCTGTAAGTGCGGAAAATCCTTACAGGAGACGTAACAGAACACGGACAGAATTGAGGTAGAAAGAAAGTCCCTTCTAGTCGGTAGTAAGGAAGAATGTTTGTAGAGACTAATAAGGAGTGGTTTTACCACAAAGGGATAATACCTGTGATTGTGGAGTAGTGAATTGATACATACTATGACCGACTATGATAAACAGAAAGAGAGAAGGTCTCTACCATCAATTATTGCATTATTCCGAAAAGTCATCGAAATAATATGTTGACATAAATGTTAAAGCATCAGATCATATCAGAATAGAGAAGTACACATAAAGTAAGGAGAATATCCTATCTTTGTGTCAGAATATGTAAAAACGGAGGTATATAGTAGTTCGTGTCATGGACCATGTCTCATCAGAGAGGTATCCATTAAAAAATTTTTTAAATAACACCGTTTTCCATATTATCTTTACCATGACCTGACTTTTAGTTCTCTAAACCTAAACTGAGCAAACCAACACAGGACGACTCTTTTAGTGAGTGTAAAAAGACCTGAACAAAGTAGTTCCCATATTACTCTTTGGACTACTGAACTAGAAATTTAGGGTAAAGTTGTAATTGTTGTACACTAACCAAACCATTATTTTCAGAATAAAGAGGAAGGTCGAGTTGTTTACGACCTCAATCATCTTAAACATATCGACGTACTTTAAATATTCTCTAACTAAAAAGAGTACATCGTTCCCTTTGTCTGAAACATGAGGTCTTGACCGAGTCCAAGAAAAAGATAAAAACGAAAGGATGAAATCGTAAAATTCCAAAAGAGAGACAGTGTTCTACCGACGACGTGGAGGTTCGGTAGTAAGTACGAGAGAACGATCCTACTTTCGCACCCCTCCTTCCCTTTTTACGCAGTTGACTTACAGAGGGAATGGTGGTTTTGTTATCATAAGGATCCTCGGGGTAGACATTCTGAAGGAAAGAGACAAGGGTTTGTTACCATACACCAAGTCAAGTCAAGTCACGTCAGCGAGTCAACACAGGGTACTTATGTCGTGCGGTCCGGAGGGACAGGTAGTAGTTGAAGACCTCAAGTGAGTCTGAGTGCAGGTAGCTCAGGCACTACGGTAGGTCGGTAGAGTAGGAGACAGCAGGGGAAGAGGAGGACGGAGGTTAGGGAGGGTCGTAGTCTCAGAAAAAGGTTACTCAGTTGAGAAGCGTACTCCACCGGTTTCATGACCTCAAAGTCGAAATCGTAGTAAGGAAGGTTTCTTTAGGGTCCCGACTAGAGGAAGTCTTACCTGACCAACCTAGAGGAACGTCAGGTTCCCTGAGAGTTCTCAGAATGGGGACCAATTTTCTCTCAATTCCTTTATTTTACACATCAATCCGTAGAAGTAGATTCATTTCAATTAGAGTTAGAGAAAAGGGAAAAAGAGAGGGTACGGGTTAATTACTCCCTCTTTACCTCCTATTTAATTATTCTAGTAATTATTAAGGTAACGTATTTACAAATATAGAAGTGTATAAATGTAAAATAGTCAATAACGTTACTTTGGATATCATACGACGACGACGACGACGATTCAGCGAAGTCAACACAGTCTGACACGTTGCGGTATCTACCGTCGGGTAGCCCGAGGAGGCAGGTACCCTAAAAGGTCCGTTCTCATGACCTCACCCCACGGTAACGTTGATTTTCGATCATCTTGTAAATCTCCTCCCCTCAATTTTTTTAAATTGTTAAATTAAACCACTACATGATGGTTCACAGAGGACTGTAAACCTAAAGGAACAGGTCTTCTAAGACAACATAAAAAGTTTAACATTGACACAACTCCATATTATACATACATTCTTGGGTATAGATAAATTTCACATGTTAAACTACTCAAAACTGACTACATATATGTTTACTTTGATGATGGTTTTCTGTCATGGTTTGTAAACGTAGTGACGGAGGGTTGGGTTTAAAGAGGACGGGGAAACGTCGGATGTGTCAAGAAGTGAGGGACGGACCTTTTGGTCAGTACACGAAATAACGTGAGATGAAAGCACACCTCAAGATTCAAAAATGTACTTATCTTAACAAGTCCTAGGTCAGAGAAGAGACCGAGGAAAGGGAACCGTATTCCTAAAACTCTAAGTTGGTACGATGACGTACACAGTTATCAAGTCAAGAAAAATACTAATTTATGATAAGGTAACATATAGTCTAATAAAAAAGGAATTGAACAACTACCTAAAAACAAAGATTAAAAACTGACAATACTTATCAGACGATACTTGTAAGTATATGTTCAGAAACACACTTATATACAAAAGTACTGAAGAACCGATTTATGGATCCTTACCTTATATACTTAACAGACCGTTACATTTAGAGTAAAAATCCTTAGACGGTTTAACAAAGGTTTCACTAAGATAGTAAAAGTAAGGATGTTGGTAAAGGATTATTAAACTCAACGAGGTGTAAGAAAAATTATGAACCACACGAGTCAGAAATGAAAATCAGTAAAACTACCCTTATCTGGTAGTTTAAAAAAATATAAGTAAAACCAGACAAGTACAGTAAACGGAAATAAAAATCACTATATAAAGATAATTCAACTAAAAGAATCTAAAAACTTTATCTGTGGACTATAATAGACTTTTATTATTAAAATAAAGGAGGAAAGTTGATATCTTGAGTAAATTTTTACAATGTAGAAATACATCACAAATCTGAGGACCTTAATACGATTTATTATAATTAATATTATTTACGAGTGATAAACGAGTATATATAAACATACCAAGTCAAGTCAACGAGTCAACATAGACCGAGAAACGTTGGGGTACCTGACGTCGTGTGGTCCGGAGGGACAGGTAGCGGTTGAGGGTCTCAAATGAGTTTGAGTACAGGTAACTCAGTCACTACGGTAGGTTGGTAGAGTAGGAGACAGCAGGGGAAGAGGAGAACGGAAGTTAAAAAGGGTCGTAGGCCCAGAAAAACTTACTCAGTCAAGAAACGTAGTCCACTGGTGTTCATAACCTCAAAGTCGAAGTTGTAGTCAGGAAGGTTACTTATAAATCCTGGTTAAAGACAATACTAACTGACCAACCTAGAGGAACGTCAGGTTCCCTGAGAGTTCTCAGAAGAGGTTGTAGTGTCAAGTTTTCGTATTTAAGAAACCACGAGTCGAAAGAAGTGTCAGGTTGAGAGTGTAGGTATGTACTGCTGACCTTTTTGGTATCGGAACTGATCTACCTGGAAACTACCGTTTCTTTACTGAGACGAAAAATTATACGAATAGATCCAACCAGTAATGAAAGGAAGGTTCCTTATTCGCGGAAAATTAAAGTACCGACGTCAGTGGTAGACACCACTAAAACCTTTGGACGGGGGGCCGGGGCGGGCGTTTTATTTCAGACGGTGACAAAGGTGATAAAGGGGTAGATAAACGGTACTTCACTACCCCGGTCTACGGTACCAGAATAAAAAGACATACAACTCAAAATACGTCTGAAAAAAAAAAAAAAATCAAAAAATAAAAAATTTAAAATTTTAGAAATTAAGAATGTACGCAAGGGTTTGTACTTGGGGGGAGGGTGGAGGGAAGGGTATTGTAGAGAGACCCAGTAGGGGTACGTGGTCGGGGTTCGTACGACATAGGACGCAGTCCGTATCTGACCTCTAAGTTAAGAATGTACTATCATATGTACAATCTTACGGTAAGAGGGTTTAGTAGGGTGGGAGAGGGAGAGGGAGACTCAGGTTTTCAGGCAATATGTGTAGACACAGAAAAAAGGACAGAACGTATGTCCCAGCAGTAACGGTAGAAGGATTTAAGGTATATATACACAATCATATGACATAACCACAAAAAGAAAGACCGAATGAAGTGAGACATATTAACCGAGGTCAAAGTGGGTAGAGTAGTCTTGACTAAGTTTACTTAAGAAAAATTGCAATACGGTTGAAAAAGTGAGAGGAGAAAGTGAAAGCAGTTCACCGAGAAATCAAGAGGAAATGAAAAACGGTATTCCACCACAGTAGACGTAAAGACTCCAGTAACTATAAAGAGGACCGTCAGAACTCAGGTCGAACACGAAGTATGTCGCGTCGTAAAACGTACTACATGAGACGTATCTTCGATTTATTCGTCCCACTGTCATATGTTGGAACTGTATGAGGAAAAGGATAAACCTTGGTCAGACAACAAGGTACAGGTCAAGATTGACAACGAAGGACTGGACGTATGTCCAAAGAGTTCTCCGTCCAGTCCACCAGACCATAAGGGTAGAGAATTCTTAAAAGGTCTCAAACAACACTAGGTGTGTCAGTTTCCGAAACCGTATCAGTCATTTCGTCTTCATCTACAAAAAGACCTGGAAAGAACGAGAAAACTACTAGGTTGTCTACAACCGTCAAACTAGAGACCAAGAAGACGGAAAAGATTTAGGTCAAACTTGTAGACCTTCAAGTGCCAAGTGCATAACGACTTCGGACCGAACCTCTTAAGACTCGTAATAAAATGATCGCACACTCTACTCACGTTAACACGCCATCAAACTCGTAAGAAACCGGAACGGAAAGAAACCCTAACCTTACTTTTGTGGAAAAGGTCAGGACACCGGTGACGACAAAAAAGGTTTAAACGACCGTATAACTCACGTCGTGAAAGGTCGTAGTAGAAAGTCCTAAACTTTATCGAGTTGACCTTAAGGTAGTACAGGTGATCGAAACAAGTATCACTGCAAAGGATTCCGGGTAAACTAAAGTGTAAGGTCCTACAGACCGAGATCCGACCACTAGTGTGGTAGCACTAACAGACCCAGTACTTCTAGATAAAACATAAAAAGAAGGCACATAAGAACGGTGGAGAAGAATGATAGCAGACGAAGACAATCCAGGTATAGTAAAGACTGGAAATAACACGGGTAGAAACGTACTTTACAAGGGAACCATAGAGATAAAAGAACTTCTCTGGAGATCTGAAAGGGTAAGATAACAAAAGGAGATGAAGAGAAGTGACCAGTGACTCCTTCCGAAAGAATAGAGAGGAACGAGAAGAAACATTGACGTAAGTTTATCCATATGGAAAGGAAAAGAGGAAACGAAAAGTGAGGAGAAGATAAGTGTCGATAGACATTCCGGAGGAGTCTGTTGGTAAAACGGAAAAGTGTGAAGAAAAGGAACCCCTACCAGAACAAGGGACGGAGGACATGTTACAGTACTTGGAGACAGGCATCAAGAAGTCAGTAAGACAGATAGTCTAGATTAGGGAACTTAGATAGACAGTGTATAAACAATAAGGAGGAGATTACTTTTAAAGAAATCACCAAGTCGTGACTTTTCACTAAGCCGTGATTTGATACTACTTTTTTCATGGTAAACCCTATCCACAAAAAAAGTAGTATAATCTTTTATTCGAAAATTTTTAATAACTGTTTCTCCGAAAAAATTTTTTTTAATATCGACGTACTACTTAAAAATTTTTATTGAAAAACCGTAGATCACTGTAAGTATAAGGAATCTACTTCAGAAGGACTTATGTACAATAATGTCCAAAAGTTAACAATCATAAAGTGAATATTAAAACAGTAATTTTTAACCATTCTCAATAACTAGAGATAAACGATCCAAAAGTATAATCGTAACATGACAGAAATGTCTTTAGTTATACCTTAGAAAGGTCGACGTAAGTACGAGACATCATTGAATATTTCGTAACTATATAACAAAAAATGGAGAAACTTTTTTGGGTAGTATACTTAAATGTATACAAAACTTTCTTTTAGAGGTTTTTGGAAAGTCTTATATAAGGTATCAATAATTCGATAATTGTAAAGGGTGGAATACTCAGAAATAATTGAAATTGGTGGGTGACCAGGGAGACGTTTGTCAGTAATAAAGTGACGTATCAATTAAAGTAATCGTGTTCTGTATTAAATATACGAACCGTTAAAAATTTTTAGGGACACAGGTACCAAACCGACAGGGGATCAAAGACGCATAATAATCTAATGACTAAATAATAAATAATCCAAAAGAATCAAAACGGTTTTATGATAACCTTCACAAATAAGTAAAATTATGTAAAGAAAAATTTTTTTTTATTACCCAAAACTGAAAGGAAAGACATGGATGAACGTTCATCGTAGACGACATCGGATCTCAATGAAAAGAATCGAGATGAGTACTCTCTTACCCCGAATCTCTTATATAGTGAGGTAAGGAAGGTCAGAACAACACATACCAAAACCCCGAACCAAGAACACAAAAGAGACCAGTTAAGGTACAAAGGATGATAAAATGAAGGTTCATAAGTAAATAAGTGAGTAATCTATAAAAATTTCGTAAAAATTTGGTGTCAGTGATATCGTGAACCTTAACTCTGAATTTGATTTTACATACTTAAGAGACGGAAGTGTTTTAAGTATCAGGTTATTCCTTCTCCATTAGTTGTTCTCTATTTCACGTTACGTTCCAAAGTAATCCTTTTATGTCCCACGATACCACCATTTGGTTCTTTTACATTGGATCTAGACCATTTTAGACAAAAAGAGAGACTAAAACAAGATTGGTAAACACAGGGTAATACCGGTCCTTCTTCGGTGGGTGACCCAAAATACTCCAAGAGACTTTGGTACGTTCTAATTCAAAACAAAGAGTAGGAGTCCAATAAAGTTAAATTCGGTGAACCACACCCTTCTTCTCGACTTAGTTATTATAGTTATTTAGTCATTACAAACACGAAGTCCAGATTTAACGATTGATTAGGAACTTGTCTTCATTTTTATTTACATTGTCATCATTCTAATATTAACTTCCCTCTAATTTAATTTTTTTACCTTATTTTTATGATTCTTACTGATGTACTGGTGACCTCAACACAAGTTTGTATTAAGTACTCTCTGACAATCAGAAATTTACCTATTTTTAGTCAAACTGACATACCCACCCTACTCTCTCTTTCCTTCTTGTTGTGTAGAAGAAAGAGGGATCACAATGACATCGATGTCTCCATAACTCTCCAATCGTAAAGAGTCTTTCGTCCTCAGGTCGTCGATGACGATTTCCACCCTCCCTCGTTGGACAGTAATTCTCTTTATATAGTTTACACTATCGACGTCGGTTTTTTGTACTTTTTATTCAAAGTTGTCCTTTTAGTCCAATGTCTTGACTCATAAATCATAACTATTCTAAAAGTTACTCACGTTTGTGAGTGGTGGGAAAGAAGGTATAAGACTTGGATATCTCTTTATGGATGTCATCGGTCCACTCTACCTTTCACGTCATAAAAACAAACGACTATTTCACTTTAACCTCTCCAGTCAACCTTAACCCTGGAGATTGTAGGACTCTAAGAACTGAAACTCTGAATTACTCCCACTACTCATCTCTCCCCTCAAAGAACGAATCTGGTGCCACAATCCGGTAGGAAGGATCCCGAGACAACTCAGACTCTCAGGGTCCCACTCCCGAGTAAAGAGGTATTGTCGGAAATTCCTGTACTTAGGAGGGAGTACCTCTTTTTACCTTCCTACTGACAGTCCGAGAGTAATACAGTCGTTGGTTTACTGAGGGAGAGGTACCTGACACCCGTATCTTACCCACCCTCAATGAAGGAGGTCACGAAAAGACTCTTCTACCTCTTAACCCCTCAAAAAATAACACACCCGAAGGGACCACCGAGTCGACTATTTCTTAGGTGGACGTCACGCCCTCCGGACCCAAGCTAGGGACCCAACCCTTCTAGGAGACCTCTTCCTTTTCAGATGGGTGAGGTCATAAGACCGGACCTCTTCAGGTACCTGACATATCAGGTACCCCAACGTTTCTCAGTCTGTACTGACTGGTTGAAAGTGAAAGGAAGTAAAAATAACATACTCAATGACACCCTTTCTTTTCCTGACCAAGAGAAGTTCTTATACAATTTTTTTTTTCATATTTGTATTCATATTTGTGTATTAAGGAATTTTTTTATGGTCCTACTTTTCAGTAGTTTTAAAACTTTATTTATAGAGTCAATTTACTCTAATACTCACTAAAAATAAAGACATAAAAGTTTAATAAGAGGTTTCTAGTACTCAGAGAAAGTATTAATACTCTTCCCACCATGGTAAACGGAAATTTGATATAAGTATCACTACCTAACATAAAACTTGAAAGGGCATTATTTCACCAAGGACTTTCGGGAAATGAACCGTTCGTCTTCTAATATTCAAAGGTTTTCCTGTCCTTAAACCACATTTGTTGTTTAGTCACTTATCTGTCAATAAACTATGGAGGGTGTATGGTCTGTAGTAAAATACACAACGTTTACGAGACTACTTGTTCTGTTTCAGAGTAGGAAGATTTTCGAAAACAAGATCATCCCCAATAAAAACAAATTAGTGATTCACCATAGACTGAGAAACATTGGGGTGCCTAACATCGGGTGGTCCGAGGAGACAGGTACCCTAAAGGGTCCGTTCTTATGAGCTCACCCAACGGTAAAGGAAAAGGTCCCCTGGAAGGATTGGGTCCCTAGTTTAAACGGTAGATGATGTAACGTCAACCTAAGAAATGGTGACTCAGTGGTCCCTCCAGGAGATCATCCCCATGTGTGTCGTTTTTATACTTGTTTTTTTACACTTAGACCATGACAATTCATAATTCTACTTTTATTTCATTTTAATCCAATTATGAATCTCTACACTAAAAAAAAAGTAAGTCTTCCTTAACTTTTATTTCTCAGACTGTCAACCTTAAAATTTTGGTTTATCACTACCCCTTTTTATTTTACTTCATAATACCTCGTCATCCTTGAGACTAGACCTCTCACATACAGGATATACTTCCTCGACTCATAGTCTTTATATTCGAATTACAATAACCTATAAAAATAAAAAGAAACACCCTTTGGTCTTTGGGTGTAAGAATTGTACAGAGGGTTAAAAATTTACAACTGATAGTAAAATGTCATAAAACTCGGTTGTTGTTCTCGTGTCTTTATACAGACTTAACTTAGTCACCCGAAGGTCAAAGATTGAAGAAGAGATTTGGTATCTCAAATTTCCTAGAATCGCTAGTACTCACGTACGATTCAATGAAGTCAACACAGCCCGAGAAACACTGGAGTACCTAACATCGGGTAGTCCGAGGAGACAGGTATCTTAAAAGGTCTGTTCTTATGACCTCACCCAACGGTAACAGAGGAAGTCCCCTAGACGGGTTGGGTCCCTAGTTTGGCACAGAGAAGACAGAGGACGTAACCGTCTGTCCAAGAAATGGAGATCGCGGTGGATCCTTCGGGGAATCTCCAGTATTTCAAGTGGATTCGTCATTTATACACTCTTTCAACTCCGGGTCTATCTATTTCACTAAATTGATACTTAGGCGTCGACTCCTTCAACAAGGCCACCCTAAATATGCACGACGAGTTTCGAGAAAGACAATATACCCTCATAGATTATGTACAGAATAAAAGGGACTGAGTCAGGTACCTAATAAAAGGATGACATGACAGGACTACATAAAACAAAGGAAAGGTACATCTCTATGGACTTCCCCGTTTGGTCTACTCGTGTAGAGTTAATACAAATTATTAGTGTCGTTAATGACCGTATTACCTCCCCTATAAACTACACTCTAGTCGTAGATTTTCTCTGTTTTGTTTCCGACATCCACACTCTCATAATGTCGTAGATCTATCATTAACTCAGGTAAGTTTTTACTCAGTTTTCGTTCCTTCAGTGGTGAAACCACAACCTGTGAAATTATTCCATCGAAAAGGAATCTCCTCCCGATGTTCCCTTACGGAACATCCCAAGTCTCATCGACCATCTCTCTAAACTTTATTTACATCGGAGTGAAAAGGAGACGTAACGAAAGTACTTACCACCACGAGGGTAAGAGTACACAAAAAAATAATATTACAAAGTACCGACTCTCTCCATTGTATTATTGACTACTTTATCTTCTCTCTTAATCTCTGTCGTGAGTCGGACCTGTTTTTCGTGAGACTTGAAGGAAAAACACTAGTAAAACGTTAACACAAACAATTAGTAATTCCATTTACAACCGAAGGATCCTTTAAGGTAAAGACAGATCAAAACCGGTACAGAATATATACCTTACTTACTTTCTTACTTTTGTGTTCTCCTATTATAAATCGTATTACACGTTGAACCCGGTTTCTTTTTAGTCAGACTTTTAACAAATCGTAAACTTATGGGACTACCCTTCATTGATGAATCATGACTCGTCCTTTGTTTCTGCTTAGTCATCTTAACCTCACCTGATAAAACCCCCCTGTAGTTACCCGGGGTAAAATATAAGGCCTCTAACCAAGATAATACCTTTCAGTCTTCCGTCACTCCGAACATTAAATCCTCTGGATATATTCACGACCCAGACACCTACGATTCAAAATCAAATCAAGAATTTAAAAGACATAGACAAGAGAGGAGATAGTCTCGGTTATTGGTACACGTTACCCCGAAGGAACCATCGAGTCTACTATTTCGTAGACGGACGTTACGCCTCTGGACCCAAAACTAGGGACCCAACCCTTCTAGGGGACCTCTTCCTTTACCGTTGGGTGAGGTCATGAGAACGGACCTTTTAGGGTACCTGTCTCCTCGGAGCATCCAATGTCAGGGACCCCAGCGTTTGTCAGTCTGTACTGACTCGTTGAAGTGAGTGAAGTGAACTTACACTATGTTCTGGTTTTCGAAATTCCTATCTTACACGACTTGGTTACGGACCCATGACTTCTTAGAGTAAATTCTACTTCTCAAAACTTATTTTACCAAGAAACTTCAACCAAGACACTCAGTCGATGGAATAAAAAAATAAGAATCCCATACAAGGCCCAAGAATCCACGTCGATTCTTGACAGTGGATACAATTCACTCCGTTAAATTAAACTTTTGAGAGGGTACTCATACGACTGTACATGTATACTTAATATATACACACACCACACACACGTATATGTATATAGAGTCCCAACACACACACACACGACCAAATCGCTTAACTTCTCTTTTCGACAGTCCAACGATACAAGTATCGAAGGGTCAACTTAGAATTGAACCACCTTAAAGAAATCCAGTCACACTGGGTAGAAGGAGGGAGGGAGGGAGGGAGGGAAGGTAGGTAGTATATATCCATTATCTGATCCAGACCCTCCAACTAAATATAATTGATTCGAGAGTTCTTGAATGTAACAACTAATCGAATGAATTCATGGTAAATATTGGGGGAAGAGGGATTGGTGAGAAAGTCAATCCTACTGGCAACAGTACCAAGACCGATTATCTACATTTGTCTTCAGATCGTATACAAAAGATCCTTCAAAGAAGAAAAAACTAATTTTCTATGTCTAAGTTATCCATGGGGACAACGGAAAGTAAGGAATAGAAAGAAGAAAAAAAGACGAACCTTACTCCTATACTACGAATCTCCATGTCGTCAATAGAACACTGGTTCTCTAACGACGACGACGATTCAGCGAAGTCAGCACAGGATGAGACGTGCTGGGGTATCTGCCGTCGGGTGGTCTGAGGGGACAGGGACCCTAAGAGGTCCGTTCTTGTGACCTCACCCAACTGTAAAGGAAGAGGTTATTGTTTTTCGTTTTCTTTATATATTTCTTGGACCGAAGGAATTCTACTACGGAAAGTTTGACACTGGTTCTAAGAAAATTATTTTAGATCAGACAACACCTGACTAATTTTATGTCATTTTATTTATCTGTTACTTTACTTTTTCTAAATGTTTTATATTTACGTTTATAAAATAATATAAGTTTTCCGTATTTTATTAAGACAGTTTAACAACAGGTTTAAAGATTTACAAATGAGACTAAAAGACACGAATAGATATAAGTAATCGATCTACCGTTATTGTCTCATGGTGTCTGAGCCACCGAATTTGTTGTCTTTAAATAAAAAAGTGTCAAGACCTCCGACCTTCAGGTTATAGTTCCACAACCGTCTACCCAAACAGGACTTCGGAGAGAGGAGTCGAACGTCTACCGGTAGAAGAGCGACACACGAATGACACTAAAAAAGAGAGATACAGGGACTATAAAGAAGTAGAAAAATATTTCTGTTTTAGTATCATCTAATCCCGGGGGAGAATACTGGAGTAAAGTGGAGTCAATGGAGAAGTTTCCGAGAAAGAGGTTTATGTCAGTGTGGTACCCAATCCCGAAACTATATACTCGTGACCCCTTGTATACAGACAGATATTGTAATAGTGAATGGTTATTGTATTGTCGGTCGTCGAGAACCCGGTGTTAAACTCTAGTTGACGGGATTCTACCTTTATCAATGACGTCTTCAGGACCTAACCATGGAGGTCTTAAGAACAAGTCACTCTTTTTGTGTGAAGATAAACAACTTCAGTGATGGACAGTCCAAAGAGAATAATGTTGACTTTCTAAGATTTACCCTTAATGGTCCTTCGCGTAAAATTTTAAAAAGTAATCCTTTGTATCGACTGAACCCTCGATTCGGTCAATGTAGGTAACCTCTCGAAAAGTAACCAATGAAACGTAAGGGTCGTAGATAAGAAGGCAGAAGACCGTTGTCTAGAAGTGAAAGAGCTCCTTGAGAAGAGTATGTAACGTATCAAAAGTGTCCTGACAGTCAGTTACACGAAAGAGAGGTCTCGGACTTAAAATTTGACAAGAGGTCTTCCATCTAATCAGGGTTTTTATCTTTTTTATTTTTATAAAGAATTTCCTATCATCGTATCTTAGTTGTGTACAAGAGGGTCTTCAATGCGATATATCCGGGACCGTATAGAAAGGAAAATGTGTCGAACGAAAAGAGTCAATAATCTAACTTCATAAACTACAATAACTTTAAAGTGGTGCAGACCGGAGATTTTTGTAAATTATACGAAGTTGTATTTTGACATTGTAATACCGTAACACAAGAACCATGAGGACCACATTTATCGTAATCGAAGAATAAGCCGTGTATTACTATACGACCCGGACCACTGTCATAGGAAACAGGTAACTCAAAATAAGAAATACTTCTAGATAAACGAAACCTCTACAAAATTTTTGTCACGTCTTCGTTTGAGGAAGGTCACGCAAGGAAACTTACTCCTGAATACTTAGGCATCTCTCGTAGAATACACGTTGACTCTTAGGCAACATATTAAAACTCAGGAAAGAGAAGGTACGGTTCATGTTATTCTCTCAAATCCACTTATTCTTAATCTTATTCAGGACCTGTTGTACCTAGAATATTGACTAATAAGATAAAACCAATAAATTATAGACTGTCACCCCAAAATTTCAATATACTCGTGTTGTAATTAGCTCCGAACCTTATAGCGAAACTTTACTGGACTCTGTCACACTATTTATTTTTACCGTCTCCCTCTTGTAAAAGGAACCTTATACAATACATCTTTCGTAAACTGAGATACGTTTGTCCATAACTCTTTACTTTGGGAACTAACAACACAGGAAGTAAATGTTAAATATTCATTGTATCGTTGTCTTTCGGTAGTTTATTAACACTTTGGGTGGAGTCTTTTAGTGTGAATAAGGGGGACATTTTATCGAATGAAGTGAAACAGTGGATAACATCCGGACAGTAGTTCTCTCTAACGGGATCAAGACAGAAGAGAGAGAGAGCAGTGGGGACGATCTCTCTCCACCCCCTCTTCTTATAAATGACATAATTAATTTGAATAAGAAATAGGGGACTTGTGATTTTCTTAAGAAAAGAGATAATGAAAACTAATATATTAATAGGTAATAACGACAATGATTTTAGAAAAGAGGGTCAACACATTCTAAAAACTATATACGTTACTTTTATACGGGTTCGACGATAAATTTAATTTTTTTTTTTTTGTTAAAAGAATTAGGGATTTTAGAAAGAAGAACCGACGTTTTTGAACACTACCACTTGAAACTTTATACACCATGTAGAAGAAACTTCTATACTATCTGAGAGTTTATGATATTTTTAACTGGGACAAAGAGATGACATTCTATCAGTACACAACCCCAGGAAGGATAGAAAAATATGAATACCCTAGTTAAAAAAAGGGGTCTTCGTAATAATAACGAAACGGACCTTCATCACAAGATTTCCGTCGACAATCTTGATCAATCCGTTGGTTTAGTAAATTTCGTTTATAAATGACCCTACAATAAAAGAATATAGATTCCGTTCCTTCATAACTTCATGAAAAGAATTCTCTACTAAAAGGGAAGGTGTCGACCCCTCCTCCCTAGTATATTAGGTACCTGTACGAACTATGTCAAAACTATCCACCTCCTTACCACCGAATCATTGCAACTCCCTTATGAGTGCAAACGGGTCGACCATTTACCTTTTCGGTCTCTATTTTAGGTCTGGAAACCGAGACTTAGGTCAACAGAAAGACCACAGGTAATACGTACATCAATAAAAACTTCATACAATGGAAACGACAGAGGGACAACATCTCTCTGACGGTTTCTTCCCAGTGGTCATGGGAACCTAAGTGTAACACGTCCCGAATCAGTAAAACAGCACAGGTTGAGATCCGCTGGGGTACCTGACATCGGGTGGTCCAAGGAGACAGGTACCCCTAAGAGGTCCGTTCTTATAACCTCACCCAACGGTTCACCCAACGGTACGGGAGGAGGTCCCCTAGAAGGGTTGAGTCCCTAACTTGCGACCCGAGGGTGTGACGTCCTCCTAAGAATTGGTAGACTCGGTGGTCCTTTCGGGTTCTTATGACCTCACCCATCGGACGGGTAAGAGATCCCCTTGAAGGTTGGGTCCTTGGTTTGACCCCAGAGGACGTAACGTCCACCTAAGAAATGGTCGACTCGATGGTCCCCAATATACTTCTATTTTTCATTCTTGAGGGAACGGGGTACACTTCCCAGAAGGTTACTTACGGACACTGTTGTCCCTAAGACACAGACAGTGACAACCGTCCTCCGAATTAGCAGACTAGAACTTCGACACCGACGTGTAGCTCTCGAGAATGGTCCGCACGAAGAGAGAGTCTTGGTCCGGGAGAAGGGGTGTGGGGGGTGTCCCCCTTTGTCATCACACTTCATCGAGATCTTCTGGCGGTCCACTACAAAGACCAAGAACAAATGGCACAATGTGAACTAAGAAAAACTGCTCAACCTCCCCAAAACAAATTCCCAAAGAAAATACTATACGAAGGACGATTAGTTAAAGAAGAGGACAGTTGGATTGAAGGAGACGTATACTTAGTCATTTATTCAATTATTTACAAATAATTCGCAGACAGGTACCCTAAAGTGACCCTTTTTATATTGAAGATGTAAGCTGTCTTAGTATTGAGTCGTTAAGGTTTTCGCACAAGTCTTGCTACAATTGGTTTCTCTCTATGCATCTGTCTATATATAAAATTTTAGACTTAATTTATTTCCATTTGACTTAAGAAATGACGTCCTGAAAAGTCCTGAAGTCCATACGATTTATACCTAATATCAGGAAAAGTCCCCTTGTATATTACGTTGTAAAAGGTTTACATTAACCTTCCTGACTACAACTTCGACTTTGAGGTTATGAAACCGGTGTACTACACCTCTCGACTGAATAACCTTTTCTGAGACTACGACCCTTTCTAATTCCCGTCCTCCTCTTCCCCTGCTGTCTCCTACCCTACCAACCTACCGTAGTGGCTGTGTTACCTGTACCCAAACCCACCTGGGACCCTAAACCACTACCTGTCCCTCCGGACCGTACGACACCAAGTACCCCAACGTTTCTCAGTCTGTGTTGACTCACTGACTTGACTTACTTAGTAAACTTTAATGAAAAATACCTTATTGAGTTTCCTACTCGAAATGAAACTTCTGTAAGTTTATTAAACTCCACTACATAAGTTATGTCACTTTGTAATAGTTTTAGAAGGAAGTGTACCGAATTTAAGATAAGTAAAAGGACCACTTTTGACTAACACAAACGTCATTAGATCTTATTAGGTCCCCGTACGTCTAAGGACCCTATATACCGTAAAAGACTCCCTATAGACTTCTTTACTTATGGAAAATAGTGTACAATAAAGACAAAAAAGGGTGTTTAAATGGACCCTCTCTTACTCGGATCAAAACTTCTTAGGACGACCAAAAGTATGAAAGAGAGTGGAATATTTTTTAAGGACCGAGAATAGGTAGATCTATCAGAGGTATTTATATCTCACTTTTGGAATAAGATTCAGTTTTGGTTCTCTGTCCACCCTATCAACCACCTAACAACTTTTCAAGTCAAGTCAGCGAGTCAGCACAGACTGAAAACACTGGGGTATCTGACGTCGTGTGGTCCGGAGAGACAGGTAGTGGTTCGGGACCTCGGATGAGTTTGAGTACAGGTAACGCAATCACTACGGTAGATTGGTAGAGTAGGAGACAACAGGGGAAGAGGAGGGTGGAAGTTAGAAAAGGTCGTAGTCCCAGAAAAGGTTACTCAGCCAAGAAACGTAGTCCACTGGTTTCATAACCTTTAGTTGAAGTCATAGTCAGGAAGGTTACTTGCAAGTTTTTACTAAAGGAAATCCTGACTGACTAATCTAGAGGAACATCAGGTCCCTTGAGATTTCTCAGAAGAGGTTGTGGTGTCAAGTTTTCGTAGTTAAGAAACCACGAGTCGAAAGAAATACCAGATTGAGAATGTAGGTGTGTACTGATGATCCTTTTTTTGTATGGAAACTAATATCCCTGGAAACAACCGTTTCATTATTGACACGAAAAATTATACGACAGATCCACCCGGTATCTAAAGAAAGTCCCTCGTTCCCAGAAAATTATAGTACCGATGTCAGTGGTAGACGTCACTAAAACTCGGGTTCTTTTATTTCAGAGAGTGACAAAGGTAACAAAGGGGTAGATAAACGGTACTTCACTACCCTGCCCTAGGTACTGGAATCAAAAGACTTACAACTCAAAATTGGATTGAAAAAGTGAGAGGAGAAAGTGAAAGTAGTTCTTCAAGAAATCAAGAGGTAAAAGACGGTATTCCCACTCTTAAGACGTATAGACTCCAACAACTATAAAGAGGGTCGTTAGAACTAAGGTCGAACACGAAGTAGGTCGGGTCGTAAAGAGCACTATATGAGACGTATATTCAATTTATTCGTCTCACTGTTGTACGTCGGAATTGTATGAGGAAAGGATTAAACTTTGGTCAGACAAGGTACAGGTCAGGAACAACAGGAACAACTTTTCCGTTACCGAAATTACGGATCCATTTTAAAAGAGAACGTTCTGTCTACAAAAGTTAAGTCATTATGACGTTCTTCATAGATTAACTGATCAGTAGACTACTTAGTAACTTTTATCAAAACTATACCAGTTATACACTCTAAAAACCTTCGACAAGTTACGTACTTTTCTTAACCTCTTAACTTACGGACTATTTTAATTTGAGGAAGGTAAGGGTAAGTAAACAAATCTACTTATCGTAAAGGAACGCGAATTTAGATATCTTTTATTTTTGATCTTTACCATAATCCCGACTTGGGACAGAAGAAGAATAATATTATAAATATCATTACCATTACACTTCATAAGTAGAACCTAATACTCGATATATGCCCTTTCGGGGTCGGGGTAGGTAAATTAATTCTCCAATAATGGTTCCTATTATCAAATGAATAACACGATTATTAATAAATACAAATTTTTACCTCGGGATACTATAACAATTAGTATTGAGTTATGTCTTTATGAAAAATTATGAATTTCGGAAGACCAGTGACATACAAATTTTTATTCAATTGAAAGTTAAATGTGTGTATAAAAGTAACGTGACTCATATTAAGTACTTTTAATTTCCGAGAGTTCGTATTTTACAGGAAAAAGTCCTATGTTAAGACACCCCTTAACTTTACTTTCATGAAATTTCCCTTATTTCCCACTACACTTTAAAATCTGACCTACTCATACGAAATTAATTAGTTTACCATCACCAAGAGTTAAACGACAACACAAACCTAATGACACCGATGTAAAATGTCCCATTAGATTATCACATTTAATTTTTCACAGTAATAAACGCTAAACGGTCTTTAATATGGAAAACGTTAATCAATACTCGATTTCTCCTTTTAACATAAGTAAATAAACCCATTGTGACCGAATATTGCAATATGTTCAAAGTACACATGTCGTGACACACAAATATGAAGACACATGTTACGTCACACGAGTGGTGGTGTTCGAATCAAAGGTAGGTAGTAGTACATGAACTGAGATGGGTTGCACGGGAGGTGAATAAGGAAGGGGTGACCATTAGTGATGAGACAAAAGACACAGATGTACACAAAAAGAAATAAAACAAGTAAACAAAAAATAAAAAATTCATAGTTCAATACAAAATCCTTAAAAATAGAGACCGACGCGACCCAGGGGCAACGACGAGTCAGACAAGAGACATCGACACTACACTCCCGAAGAGCAACGTCACCGGAGAGAACAAGGGCCCGTGCCCGAGATCTCACGACCGAGTCATTAGCACCGTGTACCCAAATCAACGAGGTGTCGTACACCCTAGAAGGGTCTTTTCCCTAACTTGGGTACAGAGGACGTAACCGTCCGTCTAATAAATGATGATTCGGTCGTCCCTTCAGGACAAGTAAATACATTTACAAAATTTTAAGGTAAGTACTCACTTTAGTACCATAAACAGAAAGAAGTGGATGGAATAAAGCGAATTATGGGAGTTCCCGGTAGGAACGACAGTATTACCGTTCTGAGGTGGAATAGAATCCCGACTTATCATAAGATGATATCGTATGCGGTATAGAAGAAATAGGTAAGTAAGTGACTACCCGGAAATCCGACAAAGGAATAGAACCGAAAGTCTTACTCATATCCCTGCACACATAGAAAAGTTTAATCACAAAAAACAGAAGAAACCTATTTATGAGTATTCATCCTATCAATCTAGTATACCATTAAGATGAGGATAAAAGACTCCTGAGAGGTGTAACAAAAAGTATCACCGACGTGGTCGCATGTAAGGGTGGTCTCACGTCCTCCCAACAGCGAAGAGGTGTGGGAGTAGTTGTGAAGAATAAAGAACGAAACAACTATCATCGGTAAGATTGTCCGTACTCCATTACCACGTTAAAATCTACAGTTTAATGTCTACATGTTCAAAAAGGATGTGTCAGAAAGGTGCTAGAAAAAGTACCTTTATTGTTTTTTACAGATTTCCGGTGACTAAATTCGGTGTCGGTCACTACTGATTAATAAGACGGTAACATTAGAGGAGTAACTGATACTGAAACGTCAAACGAGACACTTCAAAGTAACAAAACTCTAACAAGACTTAATACTAGACCTAAGAAGTTTTATATTAACACTAGACCTATGGAGGTACGTATTGGTGCAGAATCCTATAAGAAGGAATTTCACCATAATTACACGAAAAGTCACGTTTCAAAAAGAGAGAAAGTAGATCCCGTACCACCTGCATACGACAATAATGGTAACAGGGAACTGAGACTTCTTCTACACTTCACACTTCTCGACCGATACGTTTAACGAAGTCCAAAAATCTCTTGACACCCACTTCATCTACACCATAGTTTCTCACTCGTGGTCACAAACCTCTGAACCCAAGTTCCAGATATGGTGGAAACTATTCACTACGAGGAGGAGTGTCGAAATTGTCAACTACCTAAATAGTCATTCTCGGAAAAATCGTGATTCTAATGAATAAAAAATATAATTAAAAAAAGACTTAAACCATTCTTGTGAATTGACTCTGGATGGTAAATTGTTTAATAATTTTAACATTTGAAGAGAAAAACTAGATTAAAGTCTGAATTTTACAATGTCCTAGTTATATAACTTAAAAACATATGAAAAGTACATCGAAGGGGGATACAATGGTAGAATGTATTGTCTCATATAAATATTTTTAGTTCTTTAATCCATTCTTCCATCATAACATAGTCACAATCTCTGGGATACGTTTAAAGTGGTTGACAGGGCAATTACAGAAGCAAAGGATCAGGTTCTCGGTTAGGTTAGAGAACAACGTAATTCAACAGTACAGAGCAATTGGTCCTTGTCAAGAATTTAGAAAATTTTTAGACTTTATCAAAGATTCAGAAAAAAAGGAGAGAGAAAGTAACGGAACTGGGAAGTTTTCTCATGACTGTCACTAAGAAAAGAACTTGTTGAAATCAGTCCGAGGACTCGGAAGAGAGTCAAGACAGACACCTGAAGGAATATTTTAATTTTCAAAATCGTTCTTGTGATGACGATTCAGTCGAATCGTTCTTAGCGGGTAGATATAGTCTAGTCCAAGGGGTAAGGAGTGGAAAGAGGTCCACTACAGACTAATGGGATCGAATAGAAGTCGTTCTTAGGACACTCCAGTCAAAGGAGGATCGTCAAAAGGTAGGTAACCGGAGGTTTAACGAGGGACCGATATTTAAGGATGACCGGGTACTACATGAGTCTTAACTTGGGTTTGAAAGAGGTGGAGGACGTTTTAGAGTAACGTTACCATAGATATAAATACCGATTCCACGACGAATTTCCGACTAAGTGGTAGAAATTTTCACAGTATTTGTAAAAAAAGAAACTTTCTTGTATGGTCAATAAAATATTGCACGTAACCGACTAAAAAGAAGTACTGGTTTAAGTCCAATACGTAAAAGTCTGTCTTACAGTGCCTTCTGTAACATAGGAAGAGTCCTGTCGGACATTCCTCCGTAGACTATAGTTAAACAGAGTAATGGACTCTCCAATTGAAACCAGTGAACCAATTCCAGAAGAGCCAACCTAAAAAGTTACTTTTATACTTAACACTCAATAATCGTATTAAAAGGAAATGTTTGTTTTCAGGTCGTATCCTGGAAGGTTATAAAGAGAGAGAGAAAAAATTTGTAGTTTTTACATCTCAGAATTGAATACCACCAAACACAAGTAGACACTGAAGTGTAAAGAAATGTTTCTTAACATTGTACCTTGAAATAAATCTGAAAAGTACCACTTAGACACGGTTTGACGTCCGTATTTTAATATCGTACTGTAAATTTTCTTGAATAAACCTTTTTTTATGTATTAAGATACAATTCGATCGATTGGAATAAGGTAGTAGGTCATAAAAAAATTTTCGTTATAAACTTAGTCTTTCGGATCCTAATTCAAGAATGAGACCAAATATCATCAAAGTACTTGAAATACATACAAACGAGAGGTTAAAGGAGAAAATATTTGACTTTTATAAATGAATTTGGATGTACTCAATTAGAATACCTCGAGAATACTGTAAAGTCTTTACTATTGGTAATTCGCTACACACGGGAAAACCCACAGACGTACAGACGTCGTCCTTCTACCCTCTCTTGACGTCAGTTTTGGATAGGCTACACCAGTTGTTTAAATCAAAGTTGTTATCACCTTCATTCAGAAATCTTACTGGCATTTACCTCATCAGTCATTATAACATCTATGGTCACAACTTAATTTCCCAGTCGTCGACTTAAAGATGTTGAGTTGACGGAAGATAAAAAATGACTTGTTGGGGTACATATGTGTGGTTGTGGTCATGGATACCGAGACGTAAAATGTTTGACCAATAGTTTGGGAGGAGCTCGACAGGTCTTCAGGGGGGTACGTAGAGGAGACGACAACATACGACGACGTAAAATAAACCCTCTAACCGAAAATGTTTGTTTATTCTATAATAGACTTTTTTCATGGAAGAAGAATAATGGAGGTTCAATAAAGGAGAAATCAATAGAGGATATGACAGGGTAAGGAAATAATTAGTAAGTTATTTCAAAGAACTCGAGAAGTACACTCAGTCCGTGACAACATCCTCCATCACCGGAGTTCCAGAGTACCTTCAATATCAGTCAAAGTTGTCTATTTGTATTTTGAGAGGACTGAAAGACACTAAAACGAGAAACTGTCAAACTACGGGTAAAGGTACATGTAATATTTCACAATGTTTGACATTACTCAATATTTTCACCTAATATCAATAACTACAATGGAAGTGACATACCAATGACAACTATTCTATGAACGAGGTCCACTGTGTGTCAGTCCGTCAGTCGTTCATCTTTGTTTTTACATGGAGGGCTCGCCGACGCAATATAAACGACGGAGACGAATGTTAGGCACTAATAATAGAAATCAGAAGTTCCTCGTAAAGGCACCGGTAGGGAGAAGGGGTAGGCCTCGGTAAATTGTTTCGGAATCGTCGTACACAGTCGTACCGTCTGCAGGTCTGGAGGAGGAGACATAGAAGGAGAGCCGAGGATCTCCAACTACCCAGGAGACCATGAAGGGGAGACCCGAGTGAGGAACCCACAAATGGGTTTCCAAGTGATCCGAGCATTCAGCATCTTGTAGAAGCTAAGACTAAGTCACCGTGACCTTACTTTAAACCCTTAGTCGTAAAACTTATTTCTGACCCCTATTAAGATAGTATTGACCAGTCAAAGTTATTTAACATTGAACCGTTTTGTCACGGTATTTGGTACACAAAATTCAAAAATCACCAAAAACGGGAATAATATCACAGATCTCAAAAGGTGATAAATTTGCCGACTGTAATGTCCTATGTCAAAATCTGTACCTGTATTTGACAAAATCCGTATATCAAATACAGGTATAGAGAGTCCACGAGTTCTTTCTTTTGATTCCAATGGAACCCTTGTACTGAGGACTAGTCAATGAGTTTAGTTCTACAAACAGTAGACCGCAACCAAAACTTTTTTGACATAATAAAATTTACCTTTTTTTTCTACCTTTAAAACTTCGTCAGTAAATGAAAAACTATCTTTTCATGATTGTGGTACAAGATGGTTAAGACAAAATAACGGTTATTTCCGAAATAAACTCATCGTGTCTTGATTCTATTCTAAGTGAATGGCTCCTCTTCGACTCTCTCAGTCGACTACCAGCAACATAGATCTAAACACGACCTGATAATATGTACAAGACGAAGACGTGAAAGGTGATAGTACAACAAATGTAGTGGACTTTGTGACTATTGTCCCCAAGATCAACCACTTTTTTTTAGTAACAACGATAAAAACATAGACCTTAGTTTTAGATTATCTGAATTCACCCGTACTTAATTCAATAAATTCGTACAACTGAAGCCTACACACAGACATGTCTTACACCGCCAACGGTACCGTAGAGACACGTACTAAAGACACTTCCACCACAACTGACTTAGATATTTTTGTACTCGTGTCTTTTTATACAAATATTTTTGGTGAAAGACTACTCTAATAATTTCACTACGGTTAGACACACAAAACAAAGTCAGGTGCAAGGTAATAATTTACAAAGAGACTTGACATCTATAAATTTAACCACCTACCAACCAACTCAGAGAAGGACTAAATAATTTAACATTACGAGTGACCACACTCGACTCTGACTTTCCATCAATAAATATGTCAGACCAAATGAACATAAGAATCGAAAATACGTACACGATATAGAGACTTTTCCACCCAAATTAGCTTAAAAATGTTTAGTTTACTCTGTAGACCGTTAGATTTTGTTTAGATAACATTAAAGTATGTACTTACTAATAAAAAAACGTCCCAGTTTGATTAATAATGAGAAAGACAGGCGATGGTACTCAGACTTACTGTCCGACTTAATAAAATTAAAATCAAAAACTTTCAGTCTCTAACCTGATTTAAGACGGTGATGGATACTCTAGACTCCGGTCAGTGAAGTAAAACCTGGAGTCAAAGAAGACGAGATTGTGACTTCACTAGTCGATCCTATTGACCTAAGGAAAGTCGTCAATTTATACTTACACACACAGGTACGTATACACGTACGTACATACACCGTTTGTATGTGACAATGTGCAGTTCAAACAAATTTCCTTCCCGGTGAAAACAATTTTTCGACTATCAAGTATAGTTTATACAAAGTCGTATAACGTAAAACAACTTTAATTCTCTTACCGTAAACCGAAGGAAAGGACAAGTGTCTAAACAATGATTAAAATCCCATTCCGAGTCATCCTTCTCCTTACTGCGACTTCAGTCTGTTTTACCTGGACTTTGATTCGAGAGGATTACTACTACCTCTTCCTCTGCTGTCTCCTACTCTACCGACCTACGGTAGTGGCTGAGCTACCTGTACTCAGACTCACTTGAGACCCTCTACCACTACCTGTCCCTCCGGACTGCACGACGCTAAGTACCCCAGCGTTTCTCAGCCTGTGCTGACTCGCTGACTTGACTTACTACTAGACTCATACACCCTATCTTCTTTACTACCCTGTACGATGTGTACCAAAAGAGAGTTTACTTAACATCTCCGACTTTTAAAACTCTTTCTACAAGTCTTTTTCTCTACATAAGTGTTTCTCCCTCAAGAGTCTATGAACCCTGTATTTAAATCTCAGTAAATACTCGGTTCAAAAGAAAGGTGACCTTTGTACCTTGACTCACCCAGTTTTCAAGTAGTCTCGGAAATGTATAGATAACTTTTATTACCAAATAACAGAACCTAACCGAAGGACTCGTCGTAAGAACCGGTACCTCTTAACACGTCCCTTTAAAATTACCCCGTATGAGTCCCTCTCTGTATGGACACATTCTCCATCCTTTACCCCTTCTGTCCAACCCTGTCTCTACGTCTGAACAGAACACCTACTCTGACTCACGAATCGACGAGGATGTCCAAGACCTTGAACCTCCAGACAAATCTAAACAGAGTTTAACTTTTCTCCCTCCTCAGTAATATAAGACAGTAGTCGGGTAGTCCAGTCGGAGACCCTCCGTTAAGGGACCTCGACTCCCGTTATCAGGTCACTCCTCTGTCAACCCTCGTGAACCGGTGTCATAAAAGTCTCGAAGTCTACTCACCCAACCGGGACTCCGTCTAGTTACCCCTCGTGTACCACAGGTAATCTGAATAAGTACAGGTGTGTTTCGTTTCACGACATAATTTACCAGGAGTCTCTACTTAAAAGATAATTTCATTTAACCCTTTTGTGCAAGGGGATCTCTTGCTATATGGTACAATAATACGATTTTCAAGATGACACGAATCAACGACTCAGCACAGACTGAAAAACGGTGGGGTACCTGATAGTGGACGGTCCGAGGAGACAGGTACCCCCAAGAGGTCCGGTCTTATGACCTCACCCAACGGTACGGGAGGAAGTCCTCTAGAAGGGTTAGGTCTGTAGCTTGGGTCCAGAGGACGTGACGTCCGCCTAAGAAATGACAGAGTCGGTGGTCCCTTCGGGTTCTTATGACCTCACCCATCGGATAGGGAAGAGGTCCCTTAGAAGGACTGGGTGCTTAGTCTGGTCCTAGAGGACATAACGTCCACCTAAGAAATGGTCGACTCGATGGTCCCTTCGTTTTCAAGATAAGTCAAGTCAAGTCAAGTATTGAGTCAGTACAGGCTGTGAAACGCTGGGGTACTTAGCGTCGTGCGGTCCGGAGGGACAGGTAGTGGTTGAGGGCCTCAAATGAGTCTGAGTACAGGTAGCGTAGTCACTACGGTAGGTCGGTAGAGTAGGAGACAGTAGGGGAAGAGGAGGACGGGGGTTAGGTAGGGTTGTAGTCTCAGAAAAGGTTACTCAGTTGAGAAGCGTACTCCACCGGTTTCATGACCTCAAAGTCGAAATCGTAGTAAGGAAGGTTTCTTTAGGGTCCCGACTAGAGGAAGTCTTACCCGGTCAACCTAGAGGAACGTCAGGTTCCCTGAGAGTTCTCAGAAGAGGTTGTGGTGACAAGTTTTCAAGATAATTCTGGATAGTTTTGGATTTTGAATATGATGACATACAAGGAGTAGAATAAAATGATGTTCTCAGGTAAAACCGTGTCATAGTTCATTTATACGTTTTAATCTAAGATATTTTGTAAGAAACTTTTTACAACTAAATGATCATTTAATGATCTCACTACAGATAAATAATTATTATCACAGTCATGAATCTTTTATAAAATAGTAAGGTTGGTGAGAATTCTTAATTTATAGTTTGTGCGTATGTATCCGTGTGTGTGTACACAAAAATACTAAGATGGAGAGATTAAGTACTCAACCTACTGAACCCGAACACCTTCTTTCTGACTTTAATTGAGACATAAGATTGAATCTAATCGAAATAAGATATTTTTGAATAGATCGACAAGTATGTAAAACAACAAATGAGTTAGTAGATAAATGAGTCTGTAAATGACACCAGAGTTATGGATGATATCTTCGTTCTTTTATTCGAGGTACCTTCGTCCTGGAGAAGACAGCACAATTGGTGAAGATGGGAGTCTCAGCACGTATCCCGAATCGTGGTGTGTTGACAAACGTGACGTCTTCGGATATAGATCACCCTTGGAAACATTGTCACTTTCTAAATCCTACTTTGTAATACATTTACTAAAAAATTTAGAAACTATTAAGTCTTATAGGGTGGGTCTATTTTATACGAATCTATTAAGGGAAGAGTACGCTTCCATTATGAGCCCCGGAATCTCATTATTAGACACCTACGACAACAAAGTCATAGTACAAAATTCCGACGATCCTACACCCTAACGTCCTACCCTTCCTTTCTCCACCAACCATTCTTAACGTTTATCACCACCCTTTCACTGTTGCAGGGATCACGACTAACTGTAAGAAAGATCAAAAAACTTGTGCATCAATTTACACGACTCTCTTAAATCCCTGTCACTTAATATCCTAAACCTTAGATAGGATTGGGTATTCAACTATCACATTAAGAATGACATAAAAGGGTTGGCAGACCTATCAAGATCTCGGTTCAGTACGCTCGTGTAGACGGTCGTCACAGAAAGTTTCGACGACGACTGGACTAGAGATGTGACACCTAGAAAAGTTTGTCTATTAGAGGGAAGGGTTAAGGTCCTAGAACCGAAACCCAACAGTTGTCGGTTATGTAAGTTTTCGTCTACCGAATCCTAAATTCCCTGATTTGTTAGGATATCATACCGCTTCCGGTCTTTTATCAGTTTCCACTTTTACTCTACCAAACCGTTATCTAGGAACATATATTTCTTTCCTTCGCTTCATTACCACTACTATAAACCATAGCAAGTGTAACAGATGTATAAGAGTCCACCTCTAAATACATGATACAATCTTTGGATTCTAGACTCAACCGTCAGAGGAAACTATAAAGACGAGAAACGATCCAGGCCTACAGTCAAAAGAAGTCCGATAAACTATGAGACAGAGAGATTAAGTATTTTTACAACTATTTTAAACCTGTATCTTTCATTATCTAATCGTTCAAAATAGAAAGCCTAAGTAAAAAATGAAAAGAATGACGGAATCATAATAACTTTTGAAAAGAACAACTATTTCAAAAGTTAAACACAGGAGAAAAAGTAACAAAAATAAAAAAAGTCATTATTTCGATATAGACACCATGATTCTATTGAAGAAAGAGACTTTGTCTGAACTTTAACCTGTCGGGTCTTAACTTTGACCTGTCGTGTTAACTGATGAAGAAATAAGATTTAGAGTTTGGAAGACTACCTTGAAAACTTAGTCACTTCTAATGAATCAGAGTTGGAAAGGTGTGGGAACTTACGTGAATTTTTAAGTCTAAGTCCTAATTCATCGATTTATCTTACATCTCATCTTCAGTCTCTTTATCACAACGGACCGATGTTTATTCTTGCAAACCGATTGACTTGACATAAGTTGTGTCGTTGCAAATCAGAACCCTACTCTTAAGTGAATCAGAAACCATGACACACGGAAGAGTCGAGGATGTCTTCCACCTACCGATTGAAGGTTTTCGACTGTGGGATTAAAAGGGAGACCGACCGGGATATTAAACAGAATTTATTCGAAGTTGAATTTTTTTTTATCGTTTTGTCCTGAAGACGTCGGTAATTTTTTTCAGATCTCAGTTAAAAAGATAAGTCAGAACCTACAGTAAAACGAGATCGGTTGGACACCTTCACTGTCAGAAGGATGTGACCAGGAGTAAATAGAGGACGTCTTTCCCATCAAGGTTTAAGGTTGGACACGACAACGAGGTTAGAGTAGAGCGGTATATTGAAAAGAACTCAGCAGTAACTTCCTTTTTATTTGTTTCAAGTACTTAAGAAAAGGGAGAACACAAACACTGAATTCTTGATTCATGGAAGACTAGACTCTTGTTCACGAATTGACTGTTTCACCTTAAAGATTTGTGAAAAGAGTCCCAAAGAATGATCGAGTATAATAGAAGAAAGAATTAGTTATCGATTAATTTTACCACTCTGTAACAATTTTACTATCTATGGGACGTCAAAATCTGGTAGAACTTTTGACTAATAGTCGATACAAAAGGATTTTGTTTGTTATTAACAGTTACATAAAAATTGGTTGTATCGTTAAATCTTTGTCATGATCTTCTAATATGTCTGGGTATTAACACATAGATATTTATGTAAACATTCTCCTTTCTCAACTCCCATTTCACTTTAGTAATAGAGTTCAGAACAGATTGCGACATTATAACTTATTCGTGTTGTATTACTTATTTTCTGACTTTCGTCAAGATGAACTAGATTTCTACCAGGCACCCCGTCACACGTCTCGAAGTCACTTAGGACAGAAGGACCCTCCGTTGGGTACACCAACGTGTCCGAAACGTTGGGTGACCGGAACCTAGTCTATGAATGAGACGACGAAAAATCGACACACTGGAACCCGTTTAATGAGTCAGACAGACACGGTGAAAAACTTTTCCTCGTGTCGTGGTCGGAGTATCCCAACACTCGGAACGTAAACGACGATGTACGTTACGGGATTCTTTATGTAAACTGGACACAATTCATGAGAGATACACGGGGAGATACAGTCTGAAATAAAATTTTTACACCGTTGTCAGATAATCCTCTATCCTCGTGAGACATTAACTTTAGATCATTCAGTAGAAATTTGACATAGGTTATAATTGACAAAAGAAGGACAATTGAGACTATAAAGACCCGAAGTAAAAAGAGAACCTTAAATCTTACCTTCGTGTAGTACATCACGGTCCGTCCCTCGTCATTGAAAAGGGAAACCGGGACCAAGAAGGTAAAATGTGTCTTTTCTTCCGAATCAAATTCGACTACGGAGAGTTCCCTCAGGACCCGACGTTGATTTCGAGTCGACGATAAACGTCCCACTGGATCCTACCAAGAATCAGACACACCTAAAATTCTCGGACCCTCCAGATCTAGACGAAAGTTTATTTTCTCTTCGTCCCCCACGACCTAGTCCAAGTGACATTTATACGATAGGGTAAGAGTAAAAGAGTAACATAAGGAAGTCACGGGTTCGAGATTTCGATCCAGTGAACTAAATATAAACCTCCAAAACGTATGCTAAAATTTTTCTAGTCCATGGCTTTCACGACGTTTGCAGAACGGATACTGTGTCTAAATCTGTTCGAGTATGTTCATTTGAAACCATCGTCAACAAAGTCTACTACTATTACCCCTACTATGATTATTATGGTCATCGACGATAAATAACCGACCTCTTACATGATCTACCTTCCGTAATAGAGTTAAAATAATAATAACAATAATAAAATAATAATGTTGTTATTATTAACAAACGATATTAACAAACGTTTATTAATCAGCGATTCAGTACAGACTGAGAAACACTTGGGTACCCAACGTCGTTCGGTCCGCGGGGACAGGGGGTGACAGAGGGTCTCAAACGAGTCTAAGTGCAGGTAACTCAGCCACTACGATAGAATTGGTAGAGTGGGAGACGGTGGGGGAAAAGAAAAACGGAAGTGAGAAAGGGTCGTAGTCCCAGAAAAGGTCACTCAGTCGAGAAGGGTAGTCCACCGGATTCGTAACCTCGAAGTATTTCCTTTCATTTTAGTTTTTCCGACCATCAAAAGTGTTCCACTGTGTCGGTCCTACAAATGGTCAGAGATTTCGCATCGGAAGTGGTGGATATCATCGTAGTAAAATAAAGTAGTTGGTAGGTGAATGTTTAAAGACGAACCTTTACGGAAGTGGGGAGAGCTTTAACTCTATGGAACAGTGGAGGAAATACACGGAAAGAGATGACGAGCGATCAGTTAAGTACAAATATATTTAACAGAAACAACTGAAGACCCATAATCCAATGAACGACAACAATAAGATTAAATACGGGAAAGTTCTACGTCGGTGTCTTATCTTTTCTGGAACGTTTCGAGTACGTAAAGGTCTACTCAAATATTTATCTTCGTTGTAGTAGGTCAAAGGACTTTATCTGTGGTCCTCTCTCCGGTAAAAGTCCGGAGAAAGCGGAACTGGACAGTGAAGAATAACACAGGAGTGACTGCTCAACTTTCATTAACTAGGGGTGACAGAACTACCAAATGACCCACGACAAACGATATTTCTCTCCGTTGTCTTAGGACAATCGAAGACGGGTAAGTATTAAAAATCAACGTTCTATTTCGGTGTATTTGTCAAACGTTTTTCTGACACCTTACCTAAATCGGACCAAAATAAATTAAGTTGTTTGTATTCGTTTACTAATCAATCAAAAATTCACATTTTATGGTAGCTCGTGTAAATATCGAACTCCAGTATAAATTGAGGTGTCAACACTATTATCATTAAGTCACGTCAGAATCTGACTCAGTAAGTTATTGTCTATTTTACACGTGAATTTTTGATCGTTAGTAATTCAGGGTTGATGAAAAAATTTTTCAGTTTCGTTCTGTAAAAGATCGTAAAGGACCGAAGAAGAGGTAGACGTTAAACACGTCACATATAAGAAAATGGGGGAAGGTGAGTTCTCAATAACCAACCCTTAAGTACACTCTTTCTATTTCCTTAAAAGTCAGAAGACTAACCGACGGAATAACTCGACCTACGTAATATAATTACCCTGGTACCGTCGTCTTTTTCATTCCCGAAACCACCATTTATCTGAACTCAACCTAAGGATCAGGTATAACATGACAAGAAAGTAGAGATTTTTTATCTGTATTCTTAAGGTTGGAAAACACCAATAATATTCCCAATTCACCCTACTCTATACATTATCCGATCTGGTCACACACACACACACACACACACACACACACACACACCCGTGGGATACATATATATACAACGAACAACATCTACAGTAGAAAGTAAAGGGGTATACTTTCTACTGTAGATATAGTGACGAGTGTAAAGGACCAAGATTTCTTCGAACTCAGAGTATCAGTATACTCTTATCTCCAACGTATCAGTCTCAGGTCTGAAGTTCAAGATACAGATGACGAATGAACGAAAAAATTGGATCTCGTTCACGAAACTCAGAGGTTAAAAAACATAGACATTTGATGACTATTATTATCGTGGACAAGAGATCCCAACTAAAGTGTACTCCATTATATATATTTTCCAAATTGTGTATTCTTTGTGAATTACGTTCAAATTATAATTGTAATAATTACCTTTTCTACTATAAGTTTTACTGGGTTAGAATATTATTGTTTATTACTGGAGAGTACACTGTTCATGTTAAGGTTTAGACAACCGTATAACTAACATCCTGAAATTGTTACAGTAGAAAATCCTAAACTTTATCGAGTCGACCTTAAGGTAGTAGAGGTGATCGTAACAAGTATTATTACAAAGGACTCCGGGTGAACTGAAGTGTCAGGTCTTACAACCCGAGTTCCACTTAATAGTGTGGTAGCACCAATAGGTCCTGTAATTCTGGAAAAGACATATCAAGTAGACACATAAGAAGGGTGGAGAAGGAGTAGATAAGACGAAAACAAAACAGGTATAGTAAAGACAGGAAACAACACGGGTAAAAACGTACTTTATAAGGGAACTATAGATTAAAAATCTAATCTAGAATTGGGATAGTTACGTTTATAGAGAAACGTAACAAGAACGTAATTTAGTATGTCGAGAGAGTTATTGGACTACTCCATCCACCGCAATAAATATTCGTACGGGTAAAAGTTCTACTTTTTTAACTCAGTTTGTCATTGAAAGGGTTTCCGAGTGTCGATCCTTCACTATCGCGACCGTACACTTAAGACCGACGACTCAAAGTCCCAGGTATAAGGATTAGTAAACGTCATAACGTAGATGGAGTGTACAATAAAACATTGTCGAGTCACACCATCCATCCATTCCTTACATACATAGTAACAAAGAATAAAACATTACTTCTTTGTCTCATAGGTCACCTAGTTCGAACCACTTTACCGAGGAGAGTTAGGTACTTTGTTTTTTCGGTTTGGAAGGAAACTCCAGGGGTTTCTGGTGATTCTTAAGGACTGGGGGATAAAATACTCGTATACCCTTTCTTACCCCCTTTTTAGGGAATTAACTTACAGAATAAAATTTTTAATTAGATCTACTCGTAAATTGAGATATTACATTACAAACAAACTTATAATTTTTATATGAATTTTAATGAAACACGAACTCATATTACCTTTGAGGTCCTTCTACACAGTACAAAAAGGTTCCATAAAACACAGAGGACCAAACTCTTCAATCGGAACTTATATTACTATAACTACGGTTTAGTATTTTCGAGAACCCGTAATCATTCTGAGATATATTGAATTGCAGTCGTAACCCCTGGAGAAAAAATACGATATTTCTACAGTGGATTACCACACGTATTGTCTTCTCGGTTCTATTCGTTTAATAGGACCGTCGATAGGACCACTTCTTTCTGGAGAAAGTGATTTGAGAACTTAGGTATGTAACTAACGACTCTTTTTGTTGATGGTCGTGTTCACCTCAGTAACGAGTTCCGTAGTGAGTACCATTCACTTTTTCGAGTCCTTCGCCACTCGCGTGAGACGGTAGTATAGACGAGGACGGGAGTAGGACCGACAAAGTCACCACGGTCTATTAACACAAGGAAACTCACGACACACGAAGGAGTATGAACCGTGGAAACGTAGATAATCGGGGAACGGGACGTCATAGAAACGGTCGAAGTCTTAGGTCATATATAATTATGTCTGAAAAATTGGGGGTTTGTAACTCATTTAAGTTTACTAAGGATCACCTCTTCTCGTACTACCACCACTAAATTATTCAGTCACATAGTTTACAAATAACTGATAAACAACACAGTTTGTAATATCTGTAATATCTAGACCTCGGATATTCGAAATTTAAGTCAAATTTTTTATTGATAAGTCATATACAACTTATGCAAGTAATCTAGAACCCTTTTGTTTGTACTCGTTCTACAAAAGGGAATGAATCTTCTAGAATGTCTAACAGTTCCCTTGGGTTGTATAGTTGTCTTGGGTGTAATTTCACTACACAATTATGGTCTATTTCCGTACTATTCGAGACATACCAACCTATCGTGGTGGTTGAGCTACCTGTACTTAAATTCGTCTGAGGTCTTCTATTACTTCTTGTCCTTTTGGACCGTACGACATCAAGTACCCCAGTGTTTCTTAGTCTGTGTTAAATCGTTGACTTTTTGGTGGTGGTGTTTTCGAGACATACCCCGTCTCACCTACTTTGCGGATTCTTTTGAGATAGTATCCGTCGATGTTCCTGACCTGGTGACTTCTCTTGTATGTTCAAACGGTATATCTTCACTACTTCTCCTGTGGGGTCTCTCTCTCTTTTCTCGTACTCACAGGACGTCAAGCCACGTCCTGAGCCCTTTCCCAAAACAGTCCTTAATATGTTTCGCCAACCTTTCCTCTACCTTCTCACGTTACGTACAGAAAACTAAAACACTAATATGAAGGTGCAGACACCAGTTGTCGACGAACGACGACATAGAAGTTCCAATCTGTGACCTGGTGTCACCTACCTCATGTCGACGATATTCATCAGTGTGGATATCTCGAATGAACAGGTGACACGGAGACAAGAAGTAAATGAAAACTCAGAACGTGAAGATTGAGAATGACAGTCTTGGAAGTGACATACGTGTTGGTATCGGTGTCTACTATGTTGATCACACGTCTCCTACACTATATGACAAAAATCGAAAGACAGAGGAGGTTGTGTCCCGCTCTTCTTGTATTTTTCTCCACCTTTACCTACGATTCAGAGTTATGTATTATAGAGTGAGTGTCTTATATGTTTTAGAGAAATGTGTTTCCTTCACGGAAAATACGTAGTCCGTGTTTCCTGACTCTTATAATTCTACTTATTGAACACCTGAGACCCAAGTCCGACAAGAGAAACAGTTGTATCCTTTTCTACCAAACACTTTCTGGCACCACGATTTACTCCTGTCTTTAACTTTTCGGAATAAATGTCTTTTATTAAGTTTGTTTCCTCAACCAAACCTCCAGTGATCATCTTAAATGGGAAGGTAGTGGTCTCGTGGTTGTTTAGGGGAGGAAACAGAAATTCTTAGTCTCTAGATTTGTGTAGGTACCAGTCTCTTCGAGATCCAATATTTTTCGTTTTCATAATCTTTCACATTAGTCCCTCATGAATAATATTAAATTTGTCTTGAGAGGTCGATGAACGTCTCTTTATAAGACAAAGTACGGTCCTTCGGACAAACCGTCTAACATTACAGCGTTCATCACTCTTTTGTATTCAGTGGAACTCTTGGTTAACTTATATTAGTTACTAATTACCGTTTAAACACCAGGGAAATTACTGGTCTCGATTTAGTTTAGTCTAACTTGGTATTTAAACCTACGAGAGACTTTAACCCAGTACATTTTCATTCGAAATACTTCTTCTTTTTAGTTAAAACATTATGATGATGTTCGTCTCAGTATTGAGTGTCGAACCTCAAAAAATAAACTCCTCAAAACTGATCGATAAAATGTATAATCGTATATAAATTAACCTTACCGTTTCGACAAATCTACATTAGCGTTTCCCAAAATCAGTTGTCGGTATGTAAAAGAAAACCAACTAAAATAAAGTCGGTGTACGTGATTTTAGTCGTACCTAAGTTATGAATTCTCATCTCTACGAAATTAATAGTAAAATTACTTTCTCTATTCCTTCATCTGATCGAATCAAACGTCATGAGTCCGGACGAACTTTAATCAACTTACCAAAGTCCAGGAGGTCTTCAGACTACTACAGAGAGTAGTCCTACTTGACTCGTTTTAACATTAGTACAAAACTTTTCATACACTAACTAGAGTCCTAAATAATGGACATAACCATCAATAGAAACTCCGACACCACAGATAAACATCGACTTTAAATCCTCATTTGTTTTTACCGGGAAATAACATAGTAGTCGGTCAAGTCTTCTCTCATCCCTACGACCTAAACCCCTTTATCCTTAAACATCGTTTACGTGGTGAGACGACGTACTAAACTATAGGGGGTCTTGCCAACATCGTGAGGACCAAAGTGATTGAGGCTACATGTAGGATTTTACAAAAAGACCTCTGACGGTATCCGTGTTTGTCGTCTCTTTTTCCTGTCTAATGGATAGACAAGAGAAGACCCAAGTCGTGGTTCTTAGTCTCCGATTCTCTTCTCAGTCGTGTTCCTAATCCGGTAGTTCTCGTTTGACCTCTGCTTCTTCCCCCTGGAACCCACCCACTCCCGTCTGTATGGGTTCGACGTCAGTAAGAAGTAGACAGTAACATCGTTTACTATATCTCTTTTTGAAGTCAAGTCAGCGAGTCAACACAGACTGAGAAACGCTGGGGTACTTAACGTCGTGCGGTCCAGAGGGACAGGTAGTGGTTGAGGGCCTCCAGTGGGTTTGAGTATAGGTAACTCAGTCACTACGGTAGGTCGGTAGAGTAGGAGACAGCAGGGAAAGAGGAGGACGGAAGTTAGGGAGGGTCGTAGTCTCAGAAAAGGTTACTCAGTTGAGAAGTGTACTCCACCGGTTTCATGACCTCGAAGTCGAAGTCGTAGTCAGGAAGGTTTCCTGAAGGAAATCTTACCTGACCAACCTAGAGGAACGTCAGGTTCCCTGAGAGTTCTCAGAAGAGGTTGTGGTATGAAGTTTTCGTAGTTAAGGTCACGAGTACCTTTTTGGTATCGGAACTGATCTACCTGGAAACAACTGTTTCATTACAGAGACGAAAACTTATACGACAGATCCAACCAGTATTGAAAGGAAGGTTCCTCATTCACAGAAAATTAAAGTACCGACGTCAGTGGTAGACGTCACTAAAACCTCGGGTCTTTTTATTTCAGTCGGTGACAAAGGTGATAAAGGGGTAGATAAAGGGTACTTCACTACCCTGGTCTACGGTACTAGAATCAAAAGACTTACAACTCGAAATTCGGTTGAAAAAGTGAGAGGAGAAAGTGAAAGTAATTCTCCGAAAAATCAAGGAGAATTGAAAGACGGTATTCACACGTATAGACGTATAGACTCCAATAACTATTAAGAGGGTCTTTAGAACTAAGGTCGAACACGAAGAAGGTCGGGTCGCAAAGAGTACTACATGAGACGTATCTTCAATTTATTCGTCCCACTGTTATATGTCGGAACTGTATGAGGAAAAGGATAAACCTTGGTCAGACAAGGTACGGGTCAAGATTGACAACGAAAGACTGGACGTATATCCAAAGAGTTCTCCGTCCAGTCCACCAGACCATAAGGGTAGAGAAAGTCTTAAAAGGTGTCAAATAACACTAGGTGTGTCAGTTTCCGGGGAAAGTTAGTTAGTTTCCACTATGGTCACTGACTGTAAACTAACTTTAGAATTCCAACACCAGAACCCTGGTGATATTACTTTCGACTAAGTCATCTCCCTCTTATCCTAACATTCCGTAGAGACTTTGTCGTTTTTATCAATACAATACTTCTTTTGTCGGAAGTCGAAAGGCTCGATTTATCACCGTGGGGACGTTTACTCAACGGCATCCCACTCTATGATCGTAAGTGGTTTAACGAGAGTGGGGGTTTGATCTCGTTAAGAACCGTGAAAGGAAGAAGGGCGTGAGCATAGACAGTAATGACAGGAAACCTCCGTGGGAAGTTGGACAAAGTGGTTACGACAGGAAGACAACGTAACGATAGTGAGAGTAGGATCTGTTACCTGATAACAGTGACAGGCACCCTGTGAAGTCCCCGAGAAGGGAACAGAGGGAAGAATATGACTTTGGTTTTGAATTTCATTTTTATACTATTACAAGGAAGATCTGATTTTGGGGAGGTTTCTAAAGGTCAGAGGTCATTTTATTTTAGTTTCTGAAGTCGTACGGACATGTGAAAGGTACTGAACAGGGCGAATGGAGAAGGTTACGGTTAAGGATAAAGAGAGGTGGAGTACACCTGAGGAAGGGTAAGTAAGTAACTCGTACTGGTCATACAAGGGGTGAGTCTCGGGAACGTGAAGAAACAGGGAGAAGAACTTTATAACAGTGAGGTTACTACAATATAGTGAGTACAGAGACGAGTCTTCAATAGAGGGGTCTCTTCGGAAGGGGTTAAAGGATAAGTCAGGGGGTGGGGTGATGTGAATCTTAATAAAGGAATGAGACGACAATAACTTGTAATACTGTACATTTATTGGCTGAACTGTAACATAGAAAAAGTAAATCGGGAAAACGAATAGTGAGTATTAGAGAAACCCTTATTACTGAAGTAGAAGTAGTGGATCTTATCATGTACAGTGTGTCATTTTTTATTTACAAATACCTCATTAAAACTTAATTCTTTACATACTTAAAAGTGAATTTTACTTCGGACAAAGTGACAACATACAATCGACGGTCCTAAGAGTATCCGTTAGTTCAAAGTCTTGGTACTGAATCTATTATATCGTTCTTCCCGTTATGTAATGTATTAGATGGTTGTATTAAATGAGTAAGACCAACAAGGTCAACATGACTTCTCCGAGGACACAAAACTGAAGTGGTACCTCTAAATATTATCGATCAAATACAAGTACTTCTGTGTCTTGTAATAGGTGTGAATCTATACGAAACTAGGTGAAACCAGATAAAATTTTTCAAGTTATAAAATATAAAAGGTCTTAACAGAAAATAGAAAAACGTTGAGGTTTATACTCTCTAAGACATTAAGGTCCAGGTTGTGACTGATGTCATAATTTAGAAGGAAAGAAGAACCTCATCATGGAATTCACAAGAAAGACAACATCTGTCGAATTTTATCTCAATGTGTCTTCTAGTGTCGTCGTTATTTGAACTTTTCCTAAGATTGGTACCGTATTTTCCTTTTCGTGTCAAGTCTCCTTTTAACGGTCTTGTATCTTCTCTTAAATGAAAGATGTCTCTCTATAAAAACCTTACAAGATACCGTCACAAACCCCCTAGACTGACGGACGTAAGGTAGTACGGTGTCTTTTAAATAGTAAGAATCTCTGTCTTCTGTTTCCATGAACGTACTCCACTAAAATTCTAAGATTTGTAGGAAACAATAAGAAAGAATTTTTAATAAAAGTGAAACATAAATCCGTCATTTATGGTCTTGGTTGTAAAGTTATGTCACAACCACCCTCCTTTCCTTTCGACCTTCAATTTGATCTTCGGGATCTAAATTCACTAAACGAGAAGATGAATCTCGATGTACTTGATTTGATAAGTTGTACCACTTGTCTCTACAAACAGTGGTCTGACAAACGGGGAAAAAGGACCCTTGTGTCGGGAATCATCGAACAAGACTTACCGGTATACTGGTGTCAAAAACGACATAATTAAAAGCTCACGACCACATTGTGTCATGGTGTCTGGCCCACCGAATTCGTTGTCTTTACATAAAAGGATGTTAAGACTTCAGATCTTCAAGTTGCACAACGGTTCAAACCAAAAATATTTTGGGGAGAGGAACCGAATATCTCTCAGCAGAAAGGGGAAGGACACAGTAGCACAGCGGAAAGGGGAAGGACACAGCAGAAGCACAGCAGAGAGGGGAAGGACACAGAAGCACAGCAGAGAGGGAAAGGACACAGCAGCACAGCAGAAGGGGGAAAGACACAGAAGCACAGCAGAAAGGATTTACACAGAGAAACAGGTCTAAAGGAGAAGGACATTCAAATAATCAGTACAACCCAATCCCACGTAGGATTACTAGAACAACATTAAATTTCAGTGTAAGACCCACGATAATACTTTTTCAGATATTTGTCATTTACGACCTCTCCCACGTCTCTTTTTCCTTAGGAGAATGTGACAACCACCCTCACGTTTGATCATATCGGTGATACCTCTTGTCTCACCTCTAAGGAATTTTTTGACCTTTATCTTGACGGTATACTGGGTCGTTAGGGTGAAGACCCGTATGTGTGACTCCTTTGGTCTTAACTTTCTCTGTACACATGGGATCACAAGTAGCGTCGTGACAAATATTATCGGTCCTGTACCTTCGTTGGATCTACAGGTGGGTGTCTGCTTACCTATTCTTTCGACACCATGTATATGTGTTACCTTATAATGAGTCGGTAATTTTTCTTACGTAAACTTAGTCAAAATTACTCCACCTACTTTGACCTCGGATAATATGTCTCACTTCATTCAGTCTTTCTTTTTGTGGTTATGTCAAATAATTACGTATATATACCTTAAATCTTTCTACTTTTGTTACTGGGATATACACTCTGTCGTTTTCTCTGTGTCTACATTTTTTGTCTGAAAACCTGAGACACCCTCTTCCACTCCCATCCTACTAAACTCTCTTATCGTAACTTTGTACATAAATAGTATACACTTTATCTAGCGGTCAGGTCCAAACTACGTACTCCGTCCCACGAGTCCCGACCACGTGACCCTACTGGGACTCCTACCCTACCCTTCCCTCCACCCTCCCTCCCAGTCCTACCCCTTGTGTACATATGGGTACCGACTAAGTACACTTACATACCGTTTTTGGTGGTGTTATGACATGTAATTAATCGGAGGTTAATTTTATTAAAAAATTTTTCAGTGTAAGACTCTGTGATTCCAATCCTGTAATCGTATACTTAAAACCCTCCCTACGTCAAGTCGGGTATTATAAGTGGTTGTTGTTCGTCTTCCTTAACACACGTTGAAAGTAGAGTGGGTGTATTTTCTACGAACGGGATCCGAACGAAAGAGAAAAGGGAAGTGACTGATCTTTGTCGGTACATATTCTAGTGGAATTTCCGGGTGAACCCAACCCCTGAACCAATGTCCTTAACGGCTCTACAGAAGGAGTCCATCTCGGAAGTAAGAGTGAAACATTATACGACCTTTCTCTTTATCAGAACTTAATAAACTGCAGTAGGGTGACTGCAGACAACAATATCATTGAATAACAACTGAGATTGTATAAATTGACAAAACAGATTCGGGTCAAAAGAGTAGAGTTTTCTACCCTTATTCCCTGAACGAGTCTGACAACACTACTCTCCATTTTAGATACGGGTTGTAACGTTATTTCGATTTTGATATCACCCTTACTAAAAGACGTAAGATGAACCTCTTTTAGGGGTAACACAAATTACCAACATTTTAACGACATATTCAATTTATAGTAGAAAGTCTAAATTCCTAAATTAAAATAATTCGGTAAGTAGAGATTTTAGACTAATAACTTAAATCGTTGTCCGAAGTTCTCCAGATACTTTCGACTTAAAAATCGTACACACCAATAAAAAGGAGAAGTCTCCCAAGTGACCAAAGTATTCTAAGAGGTGACGTAAAGACTAATTGTCAGGGACTTACCATATAGTATAGTCCCACCTATTTTAGGTCCCAGAGGCTCCCTAACCGGGTTTCCACCACGATCATCTATTATTATATTGGGATCTCTTGGTCTTACCTTCCTGGTTATGACCTTCCTCTACTATCCTCAACTCCCTTTCGGAGTGTTTTAGTAAGTCAAGTCAAGTCAGCGAGTCAGCACAGGGCGAGAAACGTTGGGGTACTTGACGTCGTGCGGCCCGGAGGGACAGGTAGTGGCTGAGGACCTCAAGTGGGTTTGAGTACAGGTAGCTCAGTCACTACGGTAGGTCGGTAGAGTAGGAGACAGCAGGGAAAGAGGAGGACGGGAGTTAGGGAGGGTCGTAGTCTCAGAAAAGGTTACTCAACTGAGAAACGTACTCCACCGGTTTCATAACCTCAAAGTCGAAATTGTACTCAGGAAGGTTTCTTGTGGGTGTTGACTAGAGGAAATCTTATCTGACCAACCTAGAGGAACGTCAGGTTCTCTGAGAGTTCTCAGAAGAGGTTGTGGTGTCAAGTGTTCGTAGTTAAGAAGCCACGAGTCGAAAGAAGTGTCAGGTTGAGAGTGTAGGTATGTACTGATGACCTTTTTGGTATCGGAACTGATCTACCTGGAAACAACCGTTTCATTACAGAGACGAAAACTTATACGATAGATCCAACCAGTATTGAAAGGAAGGTTCCTCATTCGCAGAAAATTAAAGTACCGACGTCAGTGGTAGACGTCACTAAAACCTCGGGGGGTTTTATTTCAGACTGTGACAAAGGTGACAAAAGGGGAGATAAACGGTACTTCACTACCCTGGTCTACGGTACTAGAAGCAAAAGACTTACAACTCGAAATTCGGTTTAAAAAGTGAAAGGAGAAAGTGAAAGTAGTTCTCCGAAAAATCAAGGAGAAGTGAAAGACGGTAACTAGATTTTTCTCTCCAATCCTTTCCTCCTTCCACCTCTACCTCCCTACCTATCTAAGAACCCTTTGACGACACTGAAGGGTAGAAACGGAGTCCCAAATGGACAGAGTTACTGGGAGTCAGACCGGAGGGGAGTAAATACACGACCCATAGTAGTTTTTCTATGATACTTTCCTTGGATCTCTAAAAGATCAAGTTGTAGGGGAACACATCCGACTCTGGATATCTTGACTCTGGTACCCTTTTGTGCCTTTTAAACATAGATTCTAGTGTGTCAATCAGTTGTATTGGTTCGATCTTAGACCGAGTCGATACGAACCAGGTGGTACGATGTAGGTAAAGTTACAATAAGGGTTTCCTTACCTGTTAGGTGACCCAGGGAGGTTATCCTCTTGACGTCTTGCGATGAAGAGTGAAAGAGGAGAAGATGTAGGAGGACATGAAGAAGGTAGAAATAAAAGATAAAATTGGTTTCAATTTGTACAGATCTTAAACTTCTCAGTTGGTCACGATGTGTTCCAACCAACATTTGGTGTCGTCGAGGGATGAAAGGAAATGAGGTAAGGAGAAAGATATTGTCTTTGGTGAAAGAGAAAATCGACTAATAAAACCATAACAATAAGTCAAGAGAGTCTTGGTTTAATGAAGAAAAAGGGGGTTAAACCCCGTAGTAGACAACTGAAGGGAGAACTTTCTACTCCAAAGTCGTGAGAAAGAGGAGTGACGAAGAGTGGTATGTAAATGTGAGAAGAAGAAGGGATAGAAGGGTTATGTGACTTTAAAAACAATATAGTTATATGGTATTAACGAAATAATATTGAGCTCGATATTTTACACCGTTAGTTCTCGTACCTTAGACCTCGGTTTACGGACACAAGTTTTAGGTGGAATATAGTAAACAATCGACACACTGGAACCTGTTCACTGGTTTAAGACACACGACCTCAACGGAAACGACATGTTACCCCTTTATAGTTACGACCATGAGTCAAGTGTTCAAACTATACTCTTAATTCACTTAATTGTATCTGTCAAAAATTTTAGTACTAACGTGAACTTTCATTATACATTTATAAAAGAAGTCTTGACTCGGAACATTGTATAATGAAAAAAGTGACGTCTAACAAAGGGAATATCAATTATAAGTAGAAAAAAGTATACTCATTAAATTGGGGTTTAGAAGTTTCAACAGATGAAGAAGGGAAGTCCACAAGTCTACGCAGAGTACCCGACAACTAAAGTAGTAGGAGTCTTCAGAAGGACCCTTAAGACCATAATGAGGTTATATCCGACCAGTGAAAGGTACGGATATAGCGTCGACAGTATAACGCTAGGGTAAAGTGAAAACAGGACTCCTAAGAAAATCGAAGACAGTCAAACCTGACGAACAAAGGACATACGGTACAGAAAATCGAAAGAGGTATCCTTCTCCTGTGTACTCTCTTGGAATCCTCGTAAATACAGTACATACGATTCAACGAAGTCAGTACAGGTTGAGATATACTGGGACACCTGACGTCGGATGGTCTGAGGAGACAGGTACTCTAAGAGGTCCGTTCTTATGACCTCACCCAACGGTAAAGGAAGAGGTCCCCTAGAAGGACTGGGTCCTTACCTTCGACAGAGAGAATACAGGGGACGTAACCGTCCGTCCAAGAAGTGGTGACTGTGGTGGACCCTTCAGTAAGTACAGTATTTTACAAAATTAATATTAGAGTAAGAACTATCTATCAAACCATATGAATCTAAGACATAACTTTTATTCAAGGTAGGTCTTAAAATTTCTGTAAGGAATTAACGAAAGATTCACGATGAAAACTCTTTAGTCAGAAGACTAACAGTATCAAAACATATACACACTCTAGATGAATAAAACAGGTCTTAGAGTATCCTAAAAAAAAGGGGGCCCATAAAATTTTATACTATTACACGAACATGAAACCACATTCAAAGAAAGAATTTAGGTAACAAGACCCTTGACTATCTACGAAAGTCATATATTTGGGTTTACAAAGGAAGTCAAGATCCTATATTAGAACTACATGCATATATGTATACATACTTACACGAACAAAACTACTAAAATAAAGGAGACAAAAGAGACAAGAGAGAAAGACTTTTAGGTCAATAAGTCTGTACCCTCGTGAATTGAACAGGAGATTAAAGATTTAAAAAACCGACAAAAAAAAACCTCAGAAAACTGAAATCTTTATAATAAATAAGTTTGGTAGTATAAAATTTAAAGGTTCATGAGAAAACCAGGGACAAAACAAAGTAATTTAAGACAAGAACCAAGGACCAATGTCATAATAAACAAGGAGTACCTGTCTGACCCAAGGTGTTTCGGTACAAATAGTTTCGGTTTAAGTAGTGTAAAGTGAACTTCCTACTTTCCGACTGATGTTCGTAAGGTTATCGACTCTCCTTCCTTATCTTTTCCCTAGGTAGTAGGTGACACACGTTGTTTAGGTACACCAGGAGGACAAAAGTATGACCATGGAACTTGAAGTAAAAATGGACTATAGAAGGTGAGATCCCCGAAAAAAAAACAGTAGAGGTTTTTTATTTTGAGGTCTGAAACGACTCCATCCCCTCCCTTCTATGGATCGTCGGGTCTAACCCCTTTCTCTGGTTATCGAAGTATTTACATAAAATGTAGTCGAAAGAAAAAAAGTAGAGTACTAAGTAGGGGTGTAAACTCCATTAACTATCACGGCCAAGGACCGGGAAACCCTTAACAAAACACTAACAACACAATAAAGGGTGGACAAAAAGAGTAGACATCTATTCTTTGTGAATCCACAATCAAAAAAGAAAGGACAACAATCTCACCTCGAAATCCTCTTTCGTTTTCACTCATACTTTGATGAAGGAACCTTACCTTTTGACACTAGTAGGAAACACTCATAAATGGACATATCTCCCCAGTCTTAGTAAAGATGGCTCTAAATGGGTCTCCAGTCCGTAAGTGAGAAATACACTGAATCACTTAAAAAAAAGTAGAAAAGAAAGAAATATATATCATCCCCTATTATAGGTATATAGTCCTATAGACTCTTCTAGTTTACCTCATCCCATACATACGTTTCAAGAATCGTCACAGAGCAGGTATAATCAGTGAGTCGTTTGTAGTTGAAGAAGTTTAGGAAATCTTACTCTGGTGTTTTGTTATAAATTTCCTGTCTCCAATCAAGGAGAAGGGGAAAAGATCACTATTGGAATTCTTGAATAAAGGACAGTCCCCGCAAACATTAAAGGAGCCAAGACAGAGTATTGTTGTTTTTAAACTTTACTACCTCGTCACAATGTCGAGTCAAAGTAAATCGTTTATTTCCTTTTATGTAGGAACTCCTCACTCCCGTGCGGTTGGGTCTGGGTTTTCTGTACTTCTCTTCTCTCCGGGGGTCGGGTTAAAACTGAGGACAAAATATACAAAAAAGAGGAGGGGGACCCGGACGGGAGACATTTAACCTGATCGGTCCTCACGACAAACAAAACAAACTCCAGGAGTGACGTCAGGAGTCTGGAAGGAAACATGATAAAAGTGTCCGAAAAGGGAAGAAACAAAAGATCGATAACGGTAAAACTTGAGGAAAAAGGATAAGATTGATGGATTGTAAAGGGTTTCGACGATCTTAATGGTTCAAATATCACACGAAGGTATAAGTTAAGTCACACTCCTGTTGAAAAAATAAATATGGACAAAACACGTATAATTCTAAGAGTGACAAACATCACGGCGTTCCGATTCATTCCCGAGGGGTCCACCGTGGTCACCATCTCTTGGACGGACGGCTACGTCCTCTACTCCCGCGTTGGGGACCCAGTCCGTCTAGGGGACCTCTTCCCGTACCGATGGTAAGGTCATAAGAACGGACCTCTTAGGGCACCTGTCCCCTCGGACAGTCCGATGTCAGGTATCCCAGTGTGTCTCGGTCTGAGCTGACTTTGCTGAATCGTACGTGCATACGTACGTTCCGATTTATTTTACGTCCAGGCTGGAGTCTCTGGAGTATTGTCTTTCGGACTTTACCTCTCAAATAACAAACCTTGTCAGAAAAAGTTTAAGGTTTATCCGATTATTTCTGAGATAATCCTTTTGTATCTGAGGGAGGACCCTTTGTTCTCCGACACTTCGTCGGACATAAATGTACGACAACCTCTCAACCATGTAAACAAAACTGAAAGAGATTAATTTAACATTTCTAAAAGAAGTCCACTTCCTAAGATAAAGGAAAGGAGACAAAATGTGTAAGACCCACCACCTCCCTAAAACTTATAGGCACAAAGGGTAGCAGTACAATCAGCGAGTCAGTACAGACTGAGAAAGACTGGGGTACCTGACATCGGACGGGCCGGGGAGACAGGTACCCTAAGAGGTCCGTCCTTATGACCTCACCCAACGGTCCAAAGGAGGTCCCCTAGAAGGACTGGGTACCTAACTTGGACCCAGAGCGTGTAACGTCCGTCTCAGAAATGGTAGACTCGGTAGTTCCTTCGTACAGTATCCAGGTTGTTCTACGGTCTCGGTTCCAAGTCTAGACAAGAGACTTAAAGGGTGGACGGTAGTAGGACAGACTTCGTTATAGAGACGCATCGAGAAGTAAACACAAAAAGATCACGGGGAGTGGAGAAAACTGGAACTATTTCTACTACGAAAAAAAAGAAAAAGGGAGTCGACCTACGGAACCTCAGGGAGGTCACTTAAGTAAGTACGCTAGTACTGTCGTCTCTTACAGAAACACTTAGGTCTCCTGACTGACTGGTCCATTCTTAGTCCAGGAGGGGCGATACGGGACTCATGTAAAATAACTGTTTGAAAAACTGTGGTCTTTAGTACAAGTGTGTACAAATATGAGTCCTCACATTTGAGGACAAATTAACGTCACCATATTATCCATTCACCGTGTGAGTCTCAAAAGGTTCGACTTAGACCATCTAACCTAATAAACCGAACTGCAGGGGAGAGGGGTAACACATTATCGACATAACACGTAGGTACACGGAAGGATCCGGAGTACCACCCACCGTACATACAGGGATCTGAAACCCGAACCGGTGTCCTTATGATCACCTACATATTTTAAGGTACCTACCTCCTCGGAGCATCCGATGCCAGGTACCCCACAGACTCTCAACCTGACTCCCGGAAATGAAAAAAGCGGAGCATACTATATCAGTCCTAGACCTTTAGACGGTGTATCAACCGACTCAGAGGACCCAAAGACGAGAAGGGTACTCCTCCTCCGTAACGTCCTTCGAGAGGAAAATAGGGTCCGAATCAGTGAGACCAACTGTGCGTCCGAGCGTCTGACTGCACTTTCGTCGAGTCAACTGAGCGCCTACGTATTCACTCTTTAGCTACAAACAATAATATTTAAAAACTCAAAGCACAATAACATTCAAGACACTACGTGGCAATAACTTTTGTAACGTCCGATTCCGATTATTTGGAGAGATTATTATACGCAAAAGTCAACGATCGTACCGACTATCACACCTAAATAGGGAGTTTTCCAGAGACACAATGTACGTTAGTTTCATGATACCGAAAGGGACTGCAAAAACTTACCACTGAGATAACCTACGGAAAGAATAATTTCGTAAGAAGGAGATGACTAGAGATTCAAGGTACTTCAGTTGTTAATATAGACTAAATAGAGAATAATATAGGGTCACTGACAGTACTATGGATTGTGTGTCTTGCATGAGTTAATTATAATTAATTTAATTACTCATTTATTTTTACATTTTTTCGATACATAAAGGGGTAGTCTTTTTACTTGCATTTTTACGTGTACTTTTGACCGGACCTTATATATTCCCGTATATTTTAAAATACTCGCTAAGGATCCGACTTTGAAGTCTTGAGTGCTAGTTCTATTACATCTTCGTAAAGTCTGTCGTCTCCGACTTTTAGGGGACATAAAACGAGACCATAAAATTCTTACCTACAGATATGTGTACCGTTCTGAGTCCTTAAAAGGTCCCCTGTCCACTAAACCGGTCTACTGAGTGAAAAGACCAGTACGACACATAGGAAGACACACAATAAAGTGGAAAGTCAGTAATTCAGTCGATTCCCTATCTTGTCCTTATTTTCCGTTTCCTGAGTTTCCAGTGAAAAGATGCTGGATCTTCTTCCCTATTTTATACTGGCCTTTTTCAATTGTCATAGATGGTCGCCAGTCGGTACATCTACTACATTACGTAATATATACCACTCACACTTCGACTCCCGGTCCTTGTCTTCCCTCTTTTCATTATCCGCCCAGTAAGAAACTCCCATAAACACAGACATGTCTTTTACCGTCTTACAGGAGTAAGAATTAAGAGTCCCACATGGAGAAACTTCGTCCGAAAAGGGTCAGTGTAACCTTTATGTCTCCGTCGAGTCGTCTGACTGACCCCAAATACGATCCTGGTAAACACTCTTAATTTAGGTAAATTTGAACCTGTCTCCTCTAAAGTATACACCGACCGGGGTACCTTTACCTTTCTATTAAAATTCGCACCCACCCTACCCCAACCCCCACCCTTAAGTGTCCCTTCTACTCACTCGACGTCCGGTTGCTCACGAAAGAAAGACTTCAGTAGAAAATTAATACGTTAGACACCACTCAGTAAACGAAAAAACAAAATGCTCAGAGTCTTACTCGACCGACCACCAAACTAAAACTGAAGATACCAACCCCCAGAATACTAAAGAGGTGAAAATCCAGGAAGTAACAACGAGACTCCCACTGAACACACTTCTCTTGTTTTCTCGATCCCGCCTCCATTTTATCTACACGTGTGACTATGTCCTTCTATGCCAGACGAGGAGAACCACACCGAAATCTGTTCCATGAACAAAAGAGGTGTGTCACAGGAAGGGCAGGGAACTCTAATATCGGGAGTAATGAATGTATGGAACAAGACCAACTCTACTAAGAACTATGGTATCCAGGTACCCTTGGGTCGGTAAACAACTTACCGCCACTGACTCTACAAGTTCGAGTAAATATTAAAATTTGAGAATCGTTCGGTTTTGTGTGTGTGTGTGTGTGTGTGTGTGTGTGTGTGTGTGTGTGGAAAAGGAAAATAGAGTTTGTTTCTCACTCTTTTAAATATCTTAACCGACTATAAGGTCGTCAGACATCCGAAGTCACAACATAAAGTAATACTTGTTACCTCATTTTCACTACAGAAATTATGACCTGGGTTCGAAGGTCGAGGTGTTCGAATGGGTGTAAAACAATTCAAATATTTTGTAAACATAAATAGTGACATTTTTAGGGGGTTTACAAAATACATTATTGTAGAGTAAATTTAAGTCACGAACTGGAATCGTCCTCCTTTTTAATATTTAAAAGGTAGTCAAAAGGTCTGTGGTTCCTTATATAACATCACGATTGATTTTGTTTTTTATTAGTACCTTTAGAAAATTTTGACGAAGTCTACGCAAAAACGGAATAACCTATCTGACAACTTATGTTCAATAAGGAAGGAATTGTTGGGTAGTAATAAGAATACAAGTATTAATAGTACTACCTGGTACTTTCTCTCTCGTACCAAAAGAAGATGGACATAACAACTAATAGTCGAGACAAAAAGAAGGATACATATGAAAACATCGATCAAAAGATATAAATCCTTTCCAGTCTACTCGTTCAACAATTTTACCATACATTTAATTCTCAATTATCCCATACTTAACCAAATATTATCCTTGAAATCTTACGAAGAGTAATAGACAATCTTGAAACGACAGATGAAAAACTAAAAGGTTTCAGTACAAGAACCATACACTTCAAACGTAACATATACGTATACATATATAGGGTTACATATATACATGTATGTTCACTCACACGCGAATACACACACGGACACATAACCCTAGGTTGTACCGTATACCAGTAAAATAATTGTTTGTCTGGAACTGGTTTGGGACTATCATGAGGTATTATTGAAATACTGGAACTCGTTTAAAAACAAGAGTTGGAGTGAAAGGAGTTACAAATTTACCCTTATCCCCATAAATATCGTGGATCCTGTTATGACCTCTGTAACAACATTTTTATAATTAAGGAAAAGACGACAAGAAATATTCTTATCTACCAGATCAGAAAAGTAGCACATAGATAACAGTTTCAGTCACAATGATTTTTATAACTTGAACAAACGATCATATTAATTTTCACCGTGTCACTAAAGAAATTAAGTCATTAAAAGACGGTCAAACAAACCTTTCGAAACAGGTTATTAACATTTATGTACCACATATGTAGTGGAAAAAAGAGGGTATTAACTATGACTAAGAGAAAAGGTGACTTGGAGTTTCAGAAAGAGTTGTGTCACGGTCGAATATGTTGGTTAGGTGGTCTTGACCGTGTATCCTACTTTGGATTCAGGAACTAAATCAGTGATCTAACCACTAAAGGTTTTAGTATTACTAAAAGTGACCAATCTTTTTCGTCCACTTAACTTTTCATCTGTCTTCTTGAAGGGGATTCCACAATCACCCATCACTGATCTCTTTTGAGTCCCGGACAAAACCTTCTCTTTAAGAATTGTCGTCTCTGTCCTGCACTTCCAGACTTGTAAAGAGTAATGAGGTCAGTCGTAGGAGTCAGTGTTACGGTTCTTTTATTCGAACGAGTCGGGACTGCGACCATCGTTCAGGTAGTTGATAACCATAGTCGGGAAGTAGACTTTCCATCAGGACAAAAGTGTAAGTAGAGTGTGGAATCTACAGAAAACAAAATAACCAACCCCCCCCCACCTTAAGACAATAAAGTCTCTATTATAAAAAGTAGAAAGTTAGGTTAGATCACTCGTGTATAATTTGTGGATGACACACAGTTAAGTAAGACATAGAAACTCCGATAGAGTCGTGACCTCCACACATGGACGTCTGTGTAGCTGGTACAGGTGAAACTATAAAGGTACTCTCTCCTTCTCTCGTCAGTAGGAAGGGTCTTAAATAATAGAACAGAAAAATGGGACAAGGATGATAGTTTGATTAATGACGATCTTTATAACTTGAATAAACTATAACATTAATTTTTACCACTTCACTAAATAAATTAATAAAAGACGGTCAAATAAACAAACGTGACGAATCGGGTTCTTAACATTTCATGTTCCATATATACGGTGGAAAAAAAAGAAAGAGAGGAAACTCAATCATCGGTAGATCTACCAACTGAAGGATTACTCTCACTTACCTTTTGCGATTGAGAATCTACAATGTTTTACAAACGACTGAATATGGTAGAAGCACTCGTGACGGGGGAAATTTCGTAGTCAGTCGAGGTCTTGGATTCGTCTGAGAGAACCTAGACGTCACACGGGAACGTCCTTACTCAAGACATCGAGGAAGAAAACCTGACTAGAAGCTTAAATAAACCTTTCGGACAATAAAGCCTCACTCGATTCATGACCTTTTGTCTCCCTTTACTCTAGAGACTGACGGACTCGTCGAGTGTCTGGTCCTTCCCAGGGTTGTACATTTACTCATTAATCGTATTTTACCTCCGTGGTTCTCCGGTACCAAAGACTTGACTGTGACCTACCTACTAGACTGCGAGTAGTCCATCTCTATCTTTACCCTATTCCCGTAATGTCCCCTTACCTAAAGTCTTCCGCTGTCGTTGAGTCATTCGTAGTTCTCGTTAAATATTTCATTGTCCCAACACTTAATAGACGACACGATGATGAACACCCCAGTCTCCTCCCTTCTATCTCCTTACTCAGTTTTACCTTAACCTTGACTCCAAGTTCAGTACTCTACACAACTTTAAGTACAGTCTCGTAAAAGTAAAATTGGTATCCATTCCTTCGGTGAGGTTTTTAGTGAGACCCTTATTGTACTATAATTACCAGTCGTAAACTCGTATAGACATAGTGAAGTCGATTTACTACAATTCGACCAAGAAGATAGTAGGGGTAAAATGTCCAATATATTAATTTGGAATTAAATCTTTCTAAGTCAAGTCAAGTCAGTGAGTCAACACAGACAGAGAAACGCTGAGGTACCTGACGTCATAAGGTCCGAAGGGACAGGTAGAGGGTGAGGGTCTCGAACGAGTTTGAGTACAGGTAGTTCAGTCACTACGGTAGGTTTACACAGTAGGAGACAACAGGGGAAGAGGAGGACGGAAGTTTGAAAGGGTCGTAGTCCCAGAAAAGGTTACTCAGTCAAGAAACTTAGTCAACCGGTTTCATAACCTTGAAGTCCTAGTCAGGAAGTTTAATTATAAGTCCCAACTAAAGGAAATCCTAACCGACCAACCTAGAGGAACGATCAGGTTCCTTGAGAGTTCTCAGGAGGTTTTGGTGTCAAGTTTTCGTAGTTAAGAAGCCACGAGTCCAAAGAAATACCAGGTTCAGAGTGTAGGTATGTACTGATGACCTTTTGGTATCGAAACTGATATGCCTGGAAACAATCATTTCATTACAGAGGCGAAAAATTATGTGACAAATCCAAACGGTATCAAAAGAAGGTTCCTCCTTCGTAGAATCTTTCACTTTCACTTTCAACGAGTCAAGTCAAGTCAAGTCAACGAGTCAGCACAGGCTGAGACGCTGGGGTACTTGGCGTCATGTGGTCCGGAGGGACAGGTAGTGGTTGAAGGCCTCAAGTTAGTCTAAGTACAGGTAGTTCAGTCGCTACGGTAGGTCATTAGAGTAGCAGAGAGTAGGGGAAGAGGAGGACGGGGGTTAGGGAGGGTCGTAGTCTCAGAAAAGGTCACTCAGTTGAGAAGCGTACTCCACCGGTTTCATGACCTCGAAGTCGAAATCTTAGTAAGGAAGGTTTCTTTAGGTCCCAACTAGAGGAAGTCTTACCTGACCAACCTAGAGGAACGTCAGGTTCCCTGAGAGTTCTCTGAAGAGGTTGTGGTGTCAAGTTTTCGTAGTTAAGAAGCCACGAGTCGGAAGAAATGTCAGGTTGAGAGTGTAGGTATGTACTGATGACCTTTTTGGTATCGGAACTGATCTACCTGGAAACAACCGTTTCTTTACAGAGACGAAAACTTATACGATAAATCCAACCAGTATTGAAAGGAAGGTTCCTTTTCACAGAAAATTAAAGTACCGACGTCAGTGGTACACGTCACTAAAACTTCGGGGGGGTTTTTATTTCAGACTGTGACAAAGATGACAAAGGGGTAGATAAAGGGTACTTCACTACCCTGGCCTACGGTACTAGAATCAAAAGACTTACAACTCGAGATTCGGTTGAAAAAGTGAGAGGAGGAAGTGAAAGTAGTCTCCGAAAAATCAAGGAGAAGTGAAAGACGGTATTCCCACCACAGTAGACGTATAGACTCCAATAACTATAAAGAGGGTCGTTAGAACTAAGGTCGAACACAAAGAAGGTCAGGTCACAAAGAATACTGCATGAGACGTATATTAATTTATTCGTCCCACTGTTATATATCGAAACTGCATGAGTAAAAGGATGAACCTTGGTCAGACAACAAGGTACAGGTCAAGATTGACAACGAAGGACTGAACGTATGTCTAAAGAGTTCTCCGTCCAATCCACCAGACCATAAGGGTAGAGAAAGTCTTAAAAGGTGTCAAATAACACTAGGTGTGTCAGTTTCCGAAACCGTATCAGTTATTTCGTCTTTATCTACAAAAAGACCTTAGAGAACGAAAAAGGTACTAGGTCGCCTACAACGGTTAAACTAGAGACCAAGGAGACGGAAAAGATTTTGGTCGAACTTGTAGTCCCTCAAGTGCCAAGTGTATAACGACTTCGGACCGAACCTCTTAAAACTCGTAATGAAATGATCACACACTCTACTCACGTTAACACGTCATCAAACTCGTAGGAAACCGTAACGGAAAGAAACCCTAACCTTACTTTTGACTAGAAAAGGTCAGGACACCGGTGACGACTCAAAAGGCTTAAACGACCGTATAACTCACGTCGTGAAAGTGTCGTAGTAGAAAGTCCTAAACTTTATCGAGGTGATCTTAAGGTAGTGGAGGTGATCGAAACAAGCATCATTACGCAAGATTCCGGGTGAACTGAAGTGTAAGATCCTACAGACCGAGATCTACTCACTAGTGTGGTAGCACTAATAGGCCGAGTACTTCTAGAAAAAACATGTCAAGAAGACACATAAGAACGGTGGAGGAGAATTATAGAAGACGAAGACAGTCCAGGTATGGTAAAGACAGGAAATAGCTCGGGTAGAAACGTACTTTACAAAAGAACCATAGAGATTAAAAGAACTTCTCTAGAGATCAGAAAGGGTAAGACAAGAAAAGGAGATAAAGAAACGTAACTAGCGACTTCTTCCGAAAGAATAGAGAAGAACGATAAGAAACCTTAAGACGTAAGTCTACGAGTATACAAAGGAAAAGAGGAAACGAAAAACGAAGAGAAGAAAAGTGTCGATAGACATTCCGGAGGGGTCTGTCGGTAAAACGAAAAAACGTAAAGAAAAGGTACCCCTACCAGAACCAGGGACAGAGGACATGTTACAGTGCTTGGAGTAAGGTATCAAGTAGCCCGTGAGATAGATAGTCTACCTCCGGGAATTTAGATAAAGAGTGAAGGTTCCCTAAACTAAATCCGGTATGGACTTACCAGATCACCAAAAGGGATGAAAGAAGTTAAATTCAGACTTAAACCGTTATTCCTCAAGTACTAGACTCGGTGTCAGATGAGGACCAGAATAAAAACAACTGACATATCTCGAACAGGTAGAAACCGACGTTTCTTATATTAGTCAGTACAGGTTGAGAAACGTTGGAGTACCTGATATGTCAGAAACCTTAAGAGATCCGGTCTTATGACAACACCCATGGGATAGGGAAGAGGTCCCCTAGAAGGGTTGGGTCCCTAATTTGGGTACAGAGGACGTGACGTCCACCTAAGAAATGGTCTTCTCGGTGTTCTTTTCGGGTTCTTATGACTTCACCCATCGTATAGGGAAGAGGTCCCCTAGAAGGGGTGGGTCCTTAGTTTGACCCCACAGGACGTAACGTCTACCTAAGAATTGGTTGACTCGATAGTTAATCCATTAACAAAATCCAATATTTTGATCACTTACAGTATAGGTCCTATACTTTTTAAAACAAACACCCGAGACTTGGATACTTTACCCTCTTCTGATCTTTGTTCTACAAAATTTACCTTTAAAACAGGTCAGTACTTCAGTACAGACTGAGAAATATTGGGGTACCTAACGTCGTACGGTTCGAGGAGACAGGAACTGATAGAGGGTCTCAAACAAGTTTAAGTACCGGAACTCAGCCACTACGGTAAGTTGGTAGAGTAAGAGACACGTGGGAAGAGGAAGACGGAGTCAGAAAGGGTCATAGTCCCAGAAAAGGTCACTCAGTAGAGAAACGTAGTCCACCGACTTTATAACCATGAAGTCGAAGTCGTGGTCAGAAAGGTCATTTATAAGTATTAACTAAAGGAAATTCTAACTGACCAAACTATAGGAACCTCAGGTTCCCTGAGAGTTCTCAGAAGAGATCGCGATTAACGTCATATCATGAAGTTCGTCTTCTACTCTGTCGATTGTGGTCACGTCACCACTACACTACTCTATTTCCGAGACCACACCATATAAAGTTCCCACCTATGAGGTGACGGTAAGATCTTTCGGATTCCTTAGTATAAGGGTAATAAAATTTAAGTGAGGACAAATTTGAAATTTCGGGACAGACTGGTTGAAACTGGTAGAAAAAACGATAAACCTTTATCTTGTAAGTTCCTATTTTTAAATAATTTCTTTCGTTTTTTATAATCTCAATTTAAGATTACGTCTCATGGTTTTACAAGACTCGTTAGAGTTACAGTGACTTTACTAGATACCAGACAATTCATGTCATTAATAGAGTCAAAAAAAGTAAGTTACCGGTGAATGACTCTTGGGTGAAATAAAGTTCGGGGCACATTCCAATACCCCTACATCAATACCCTATATTCAATCGTTCCCGGTTTACCTCTTACAATACGGAGTCCTACATCCGAGAGGTGTAAGGAACCCTTTATTATCATTTCGTCGTCAAGAATGACTTCACACATCCACACTACAAAAACAATTTTATAATTTTTTTTTAGTAGGAGTATCATGGAAGTAAGTGTTGAGTATACAGTCCGTTACAATAATGATCTTCTTTCCAGGGGTACTACATAAAACGTGTAAATAGTTTCTTGTCTAACATCGTTTTCTGAGACAAAGACACTGTTATCGAAACTAATTGTGGATAGTTTTATCTTGGTAGTAAACGAGTGAATTCGTAAACAATTTATTGGGTTAGACGATGACTTAATCTTCGGTCTACGGAGGTAGAGGTGTGCACGACTCTCCCGTCAACTGTGGAGGGAGAGTGTGGGGGTCAGTAAATACCGGGAACGGATGTCCTACAGCGCCAGGAGAAGGTCGCGTTCAAAGATTCTAAGATATGTCAAGTCACAAAACTAAAAGGGGCTTTACCGGACACCAGAAAGTCGACACAACAAGGTACTTAGTTCAGTTTCTAGGACATTACCATGGATGGTCTGACCATGGGTAATCTTCACTATGGTATGAGAACATTCGGAAGTAGTGGGTCCCATTGACGATACAGTAGACGTTTCGTCTCACTCGTAAACCTAGTCGTCTAATACATCTACTTTTCCTGATTGTAGTGTCTTAGAACATATTCCCCACGAGTCAGACACTGATCGACGTGTCGATCTTGAACTATAAGTAAAAATCTTCTCGGAACTAATGATCCTAGTCGAAATAATATGAACCGAATCTAGACGAACATTAAAAGTGAGACTAAAACGAGAGACTTCAGTCTCAATTCAAGTAGTGTCGGGAGAGGGTAGACATAGTCCAGAAAAAGGAGTCGATTCGTCGATCTCAAGGACGACAAGACGTTCACTGTACTCCAGGTCTCGGGGAGTAATAGGACTTATGAAAGAAGTAATATACGAGATTATGAAGTAACAAAGAGTAATTTTACACCATGGTCCTTAACTTAAATCGTGTCGTAGGATTTCCTTTAGACTGGACATTTTTAATATCCCGTTGTGACTGAGGAATTGACAAGACAAAGACTTTAGATTTAAGGGGAAACAAAAATAGGCCGTCGGTGTAATTGTTGAAGAGTATGTCTTGTGTGAACGAAGTCCCGGGACCGTGAGCGATAGGGGAGACAATCCTTTCGAGAAAGGAGGCTATTGAGTACACCGAGAGAGGAGTGAAGTAAGACAAATGCATAGAGGGGGAGTCGGTGGGGTTACCTTCGTTCCGAGGGGAAAGTGAGAGAACGGGGATTGTACCGAAATAAAAAAAGTATATCAAAAGTATTGGACTACGTATTAATAAAATACATACTTGACAGACAGAGGAAGTGTTTTACATACGAAACGTAGTCTCCTGACAAAACAAGAGACAACGTAGGAAGTCATGTATTTTATGTCTTTCATGAGTCAATTATAAACAACTGATTTACTTTTAACCCGTATACTAGTTGATGTGAAACATTTTGGAACAGAGTACTTTACGATAGTCTAATTCAGAAGTAAGTAAAAAGTGAACCGTTCATTGAACGAAAATATTAATTCTTTATCAAGTATAAATAACGTATATAAATCTCTAGTCGTTTTATTTTAGATGAGTTTAAGAGATCATAGGTATGTCGTAAAATTATATATTAAAAGATCTGAAAAGTAAGTATATACATATATAATGATTTTAGTCTATCAACAAATCTATAAAATTGGACTTAATAAAAATGACATATAAAACGGAATAGTCTTTATAAAAATAGTTCTTTTACACATGTTATAAAATGACACCTCCATGTGTTTTTAAATTGTGTTAAATGAATCGGTCAGTAGTTAATAATCTCTACATCTAATAAAGGTTAAATAATATTTCAATTATCATGGTGTATTTGTCACAACATCGATTTAAATACCCTGTAAGTATTAATAAGGACATTGTTCTTCTTGAAAACTGTAGTTTCTGACATTTTATATGTCACAACGATAATTCAAGGACATTTATCTTTGTAAATTTTAAAGTTATGGATCTTTAATGAAAAAATGTCCATCCGTCTTCCGTAAGTATAATGTGTACTTGGTGTATGGTAAGTATATCAGTCTCATATTGACTGTATGACAAAGACTTATTACTAAATTAATGTGGATGGTTCGTTCCTTTTGTTGTTATTCAATAGTCAAGAAAGAAAATAGACAGTTTACAAATCAAAAAAAGGGAACCGGACTTCCTTTCTAATTTTTGTAAAAATCTTTCAAAACAAAGAAGACAGGACAACTTTAGTAACTATATAAAACATAGGACTTAGACATACGTTCTATTCTCGATGATGAGAATTAAAACGTGTTAACTATATATTTAGACACAGAAGTAAATGTTATTTAGTATTTGGAAACTTGTTCTATCTGTTTTTAGTTTCATTACACTTGATATTCTACAAAACAATTTCCAAAGTAACGAAAAATAAAAGAAAATTACTTCTAACTACCCTTCTTTACTTCACTGAAAATCATCTCTTGAAGTTTTTTTTACTTCTCACACATCTCCTTAAATTTTGTTTCACTTCATAATTCTTTCCGATTTATCGATTGTCACTAGATAAGGTTACTTCTCATCAAGGTTCATACCGAGCCACAAGTTCGGGGAAGGACTATAAAGATTTTGTACGGAAACGGACGGGTTCCTTCCTGAAGACATTCCATTTATGACTAGACATAGAAGTGACTCCTATCTTCTGCTGTGACCTTCAAGGTTCAAAACCATTCTTTCATGAGGAATTCTCGTGTCTTCAAACTTATGACCCTATAAGACAATCACTTCTAATATTTTAAGAATTTAATAGAACTTAATTTAACTAAATAATATTGTCTTGGATATATATTGGTAGAACTGTTACCTGTTGTAACCGATTTTTATATAGGTCATATTTATTTATGTCCTAAGGTGTCACCCACTTTCTCTTGGTATTCAAGATATTTATTTCAAAGACTTTTCATCACATAAACCTTTTCGGTTCCTCTACCAACAATTAATTTATGTATAAAAATAAAAAGTTATGACTACGTTTTTGTATGGTCATTATAAGGACCTTTCCATACACGTAACTTATTTTTTCTATAAGGAAAGGAGAGACGACCCTAAATCAATTCCCTACGCACTCTAATTGATCTAGTGTGTCAGTAACAATTAGTCCTCAAATACTCTGACCTCCTAACAACCAGATTACTCTTCTCTATCTTTTCATTAAATAGTCCAGGAGACCCTACGTTTTCCTAACGAAATTTCAACAGAGTCAGAATATCGACGTCACACTGATAAATACGTCATTCGTCTCGGAGGAGAAGGAGTAGGAATAGAGAGAGGACCCGTAGTATTCCTATTAATCTTACACGGGTAATGAAAGATAATCGGGACCTTTTTAAGATACACCCTCAGTTCAGTCAATTATAAATAATAAGGGTAAAATGTCAACTCCTTTACCTCCTACTCCACTCTAGTTCACGGAACTAGTTCCATGTATCGATTAATCTCGTGAAGGGTTTAAGATCGAGTACCGAAAGGAAGGATATCGTAAGATGGAGATCTGTCTAAGACCCAGTGGTAGTAGGGTGAGAAAGGTGTACCAACCGAAAGATTCCCTACTTTCACCTCCAAGTCTAAGGCACTAGTTCTTTAGTACCTTATTTGTATAACTTTTTTTGTTCTAGTTCCCATCCTTTAAAATATTCTTAACTTTTATCCACCAGACTCTTGGTCTACATAAAGGTGTAAACTGTGGAAGTAAGCTAGACCTACCACAAAACTTCACAATAAACCATCTATGAACCAACGTTGTATCCGTCTAATCGTGGATACCCCATTATGAATGGGAAACGAACACACGGAACACAACGAATACACCGATAAACTACAACTTTGAGACTTAGACTTAACTTTAATTCCTTAAGTCATTTTAACGTAAAATCTTTCTTCTAGTTCTTCTAGGAAAGTCTTCTTCCTAGGAAAGTCTATCCGACCAAAAACACTACCAACCAGTCCACTAGACTTTCATTGACTTACCTTGCCTTTGGTCGGACTCGGACGTGTCTCGTCAACGACACGACCTCGTTCCAGTCGTACCACAACCCACGAGGGTGAACGGAGCTCTGTAGTCTTGACAACAACATTGTGCTACACAAGAGACTTTTGACTGAGACCCTCCTTTTTGACAGTAGGACTAATACAGTGTCTTTAACCCCTGACACGACTACTGGTTCCGGTCATTACTTGTGAGTCATTGTAAGACACTACCTGACCTAAACTAGTACAAAAGTAGTGTCGAAACCAATAAGAAACCAATGAACTCTACTTGGAAGTGGATTAAGATCCTTTGTGTCCCTTATTTACATAGGGAAAACCGATTCCCTTTTTCTTTCGGAAGGACGATAATTAGTGGACGTAAAAGATCTGAGACAAAGTTGCATGACATCTCGTCAAAGTATCTATAAAAACGTTTTTGTCATTAACCTAAGTGATGTTAGTTGGTTTAAACATAACTAGAGGTCTGAAATATAACCTGTAATAGGAGAAGATTCAGTACCTATAGAAGGTACGAAGGATTAGTCAAATAAAGGGAATGACGACGATTCAGCGAAGTCAGCACAGGCTGAGACACGCTGGGGTATCTCCCGTCGGGTGGTCCGAAGGGGCAGGGACCCTAAGAGGTTCGTTCTTGTGACCTCACCCAACAGTAAAGGGAATGTCAAGAAGTTTTATAAACCGATTCGGGTCAATCCAGTACCTACCTCCAAACACTGTAACATGTCCTCTGTGCCTAGTTCTGGTAGGGGTACCTTTTCTTTACTTTTTTTCGTTTTACCGACAGACTCCTCCGAAATGTTTATCGACACTTTTCTTCTCTTCACTTTTCGTTTCCTCTTTTCGTTTCTATATTCGTAGACTTTCGTCTCAAGGTTTCTTATTGTTCCTCTCTATTCTTTCGGAAGGAGTTGCTTGTTACGTTTCTTTATCTCCTTTTGTTCTCTTACTCTTTCTGATCTCTAGAGAAGTTCTTTTAATCTCTATGATTCCCTTGTGTGACCAAGGTTTATCCTTTTCCTCATGCAGTTCCGACATATAACAGTGGGACGAATAAATTGAATATACGTCTCATGTAGTACTCTTTGCGACCTTATCTTCTTTGTGTTCGACCTTAGTTCTACGACCCTCTTTATAGTTATTGGAGTCTATACGTCTACTGTGGTGGGAATACTGTCTTTCACTTCTCCTTCATTTTTCGGAGAACTACTTTTACTATTTCCTCTCACTTTTTCAACCGAATTTCGAGTTATAAGTCTTTTGCTCCTAGGCCAGGGTAGTGAAGTACCCTTCATCTACCCCCTTGTCACCTTTGTCACAGTCTGAAATAAAACCCCCCGAGGTTTTAGTGACGTGTACCACTAACGTCGGTACTTTAATTTTCTACGAATGAGGAACTTTCTTTTCAATACTGGTTGGACCTGTCGTATAAGTTTTCGTCTCTGTAATGAAACGGCCGATTCCAGGTATCAGTTCCGATACCAAAAAGGTCGCCAGTACATACCTACACTCTCAACCTGACACTTCTTCCGATTCACGACTTCTTAACTACGAAAATTTGACACCTCAACCTCTTCTGAGAACTCTCGGGGAACCTGACGTTCCTCTAGTTAGGTATGACTTCTTCTAGTCGGAATTCTAAAGAAACCTTCCTTACTACGATTTCGACTTTGAGGTCATGAGACCGGTGGAGTACGCTTCTCAACTGAGTAACCTTTTCTGAGACTACGACCCTCCCTAACCCCCGTCCTTCTCTTCCCCTGCTGTCTCCTATTCTATCGACCTACCGTAGTGACTGAACTACCTGTACTCAGACTCCCTTGAGGCCCTCAACCACTACCTGTTCCTCCGGACCGCATGACGCTAAGTACCCCAGTGTTTCTCAGCCTGTGCTGACTCGCTGACTTGACTTGATTTCCCTTGTAAAGTACGTTTCTACCCGAGCTATTTCCTGTCTTTACCATACCTGGACTGTCTTCGTCTTCTATAATTCTTCTCTACCGTTCTTATGTGTCTTCTTGACATATTTTTTCTAGAAGTACTGGTTCTTCACCACTAGTGTGTGCATGTCGTTCTGTAGGACCTTACACTATAGTTCATCCGGAATCCTTCGTAGTGATGTTGTTTCGATCACCTCCACTACCTTAAGGTCAACTCGATAAAGTTTTGGACTTTCTACTACGACACTTTCACGACGTGAGTTATACGGTCGTTTAAGCCTTTTGAGTCGTCACCGGTGTCCTGACCTTTTTCAGTAAAAAGTAAGGTCAGGGTTTCTTTCCGTTACGGTTTCTTACGAGTTTGATGACGTGTTAACGTGAGTAGAGTGTGGGATCATTTCATTACGAGTTTTAAGAGGTTCGGTCCGAAGTCGTTATGCACTTGGCACTTGAGGGACTACAAGTTCGACCAAAATCTTTTCCGTCTCCTTGGTCTCTAGTTTAACGGTTGTAGGTGCCCTAGTACCTTTTTCGTTCTCTAAGGTCTTTTTGTAGATAAAGACGAAATAACTGATACGGTTTCGGAAACTGACACACCTAGTGTTATTTGACACCTTTTAAGAAGTTCTCTACCGGTATGTTCTGGTGGTCTGGACGGAGAACTCTTTGGACATACGTCCAGTCCTTCGTTGTCAATCTTGACCTGTACCTTGTTGTCTGACCAAGGTTTATCCTTTTCCTCATGCAGTTCCGACATACAACAGTGGGATGAATAAATGAATATACGTCTCATGCAGTACTCTTTGCGATCCGACCTTCTTCGTGTTCGACCTTAGTTCTAACGACCCTCTTTATAGTTATTGGAGTCTATACGTCTACTGTGGTGGGAATACCGTCTTTCACTTCTCCTTGATTTTCCGGAGAACTACTTTCACTTTCTCCTCTCACTTTTTCAACCGAATTTCGAGTTGTAAATCTTTTGTTTCTAGTACCGTAGGCCAGGGTAGTGAAGTACCCTTTATCTACCCCTTTGTCACCTTTGTCATAGTCAGAAATAAAAAAACCCGAGGTATTAGTGACGTCTACCACTAACGTCGGTACTTTAATTTTCTGGGAACAAATGAGGAACCTTCCTTTCAATACAGGTTGGATCTCTCGTATAAGTTTTCGTCTCTGTAATGGAACGGTTGTTTGTAGGTAGAGCAGTCAAGTCAAGTCAAGTCAACGAGTCAGTACAGACTGAGAAACGATGGGGTACTTAGTGTCGTGTGGTCCGGAGGTAGTGGTAGAGGACCTCAAGTGGACCTGAGTACGGGTAGCTCAGTCACTACGGGAGGTCAGTAGAGTAGGAGACAGCAGGGGAAGAGGAGGACGGAGGTTAGGTAGGGTCGTAGTCAGAAAAGGTTACTCAGTTTAGAAGCGTACTCCACTGGTTTCATGACCTCAAAGTCGAAGTCGTAGTAAGGGAGGTTTCTGTAGGACCCTGACTAGAGGAAGTCTTACCTGACCAACTAGAGGAACGTCAGGTTCCCTGAGAGTTCTCAGAAGAGGTTGAGGTGTCAAGTTTTCGTAGTTAAGAAACCACGAGTCAAAAGAAGTGTCAGGTTGAAAGTGTAGGTATGTACTGGTGACCTTTTTGGTATCGGACCTGATCTACCTGGAAAAAACCGTTTCGTTACAGAGACGAAAACTTATACGATAGATCCAACCAGTATTGAAAAGAAGGTTCTTCATTTGCAGAAAAATTAAAGTACCGACGTCAGTGGTAGACGTCACTAAAAACTTCGGGGGGTTTTATTTCAGACTATGACAAAGGTGACAAAGGGGTAGGTAAAGGGCACTTCACTAACCTGGTCTACGATACTAGAAGCAAAAGACTTACAACTCGAAATTCTGTTGAAAAAGTGAGAGGAGAAAGTAAAAGTAGTTCTCCGAAAAATCAAGGAGAAGTGAAAGACGGTATTCCCACCACAGTAGACGTATAGATTCCAATAACTATAAAAGGACCATTAGAACTAAGGTCGAACACGAAGAAGGTCGGGTCGTAAAGAGTACTACATGAGACGTATCTTCAATTTATTCGTCCCACTGTTATATGTCGGAACTGTATGAGGAAAAGGATAGACCTTGGTCAGACAAAAAGGTACAGGTCAAGATTGACAACGAAGAACTGGACGTATATCCAAAGAGTTCTCCGTCCAGTCCACCAGAACATAACGGTAGAGAACTTCTTAAAAGGTGTCAAATAACACTAGGTGTGTCAGTTTCCGAAACCGTATCAGTTATTTCGTCTTTATCTACAAAAAGACCTTGAAAGAACCAAAAGCTACTAGATCGTCTACAACCGTTAAACTAGAGACCAAGGAGACGGAAAAGATTTTGGTCGAACTTGTAGACCTTCAAGTACCACGTGTATGACGACTTCGGACCGAACCTCTTAAAACTCGTAATGAAATGATCGCATACTCTACTCACGTTAACGGAAACAGTAACGGAAAGAAACCCTGACCTTACTTTTGACTATAAAAGGTCAGGACACCGGTGACGACTCAAAAGGTTTAAACGACCGTATAACTCACGTCGTGAAAGTGTCGTAGTAGAAAGTCCTAAACTTTATCGAGTTGACCTTAAAGTAATGGAGGTGATCGGAAAAAGCATCACTACGAAGGATTCCGGGTGAACTAAAGTGTAAGGTCCTACAGACCGAGATCCACACGCTAGTGTGGCAGCACTAATAGAACCAGTACTTCTAGAAAAAACATGTCAAGGATACACATAAGAACGGTAGAGAAGAATTATAGAAGACGAAGACAGTCCAGGTATGGTAAAGACAGGAAATAACTCGGGTGGAAACGTACTTTACAAGGGAATCATATAGATTAAAAGAACTTCTCTAGAGACCAGAAAGAGTAATACAACAAAAGTAGATAAAGAGACGTAACTAGTGACTCCTTCCGAAAGAATAGAGAGGAACGATAAGAAACATTGAGACGTAAGTCTACGAAATAGTAAGGAAAAAAGGAAACGAAAAACGAAGAGAAGAAAAGTGTCGATAAACATTCCGGAGGGGTCTGTCGGTAAAACCAAAAAACGTAAAGAAAAAGTACCCCTACCAGAACTAGGGACAGAGGACATGTTACAGTACTTGGAGTAAGGTATCAAGTAGTCCGTGAGATAGATAGTCTAGATCCGGGAATTTAGATAAAGAGTGAAGGCGACATATTAGTATTCCCTAAACTAAATCCAGCATAGACTTACTAGATCATCAAAAGGGATGAAAGAAGTCAAAGTCAGACTTAAACCGTTATTCCTCAAGTACTAGACTCGGTGTCAGTCGAGGACCAGAACAAAAACAACTGACATATCTCGAAGAGGTAGAAACCGACGTTTCTTATATTAGTTAGACTATAGCCCCACCTCGTAGACCACTACAGATACACATCTCAGAAGAGAACACAATAACCTTCTCCCACAAACGATACTGGTCACGTAAAAGAACCGTTTTGAGATAATCACAAACGGGACGAAGTAAGGCATAAGGTTCCGGTTTAAACGGACAATGAGGTCCACAAAGAACTGAAGGATGAAAACGTAAGGTCAGGGGATATTACTTTTCCTGTAGAAAAACCACACAATCAAGATTTTCCAGAGCATCCAGAAGTATCTTGGTAAGTTGAAGTCGAAGAAGTCGTAATGACCAACCCCGTATCTGAACCTAATGACACAATAACTTACCAAACGGAACCTTAACTTGTCTCTAGTAAGACAACAAAAACTCTAACGTAGGTTCATGAAGTAAAACCTGAGAACAACTGGTACTACCGATGAGGTAACGAAAATTCCCTAAGGACGGGCGTCATCATCTATATTACCAGTAGACTCAATTTAAGTGGGTAAGATCAGGTAAAATCAAGTGACTAAGGATCTTACAACTGTAAGTGAGAACGGTAGAGGACAAACTCGTGAAGGTTAAACGGAACTAAGTACTTGGACTGTAAGTCCAAGGGTACGTTATAACGAGAAATGTCGTAGTCTGGAACGAAGATAGTGGTCAGTGTAGGTGTTGACCCATAACAAAAACGAAACCGCCGAAGTAAGAAAGACCTCAATAAAGAGGTGACTAGAGGTCATCGTATAACCCGTGGATGACTGGACCCCTCAAGGAGAAAGTCATAGGATAGTAAAACGAAAAAGTATGACTAGTACCCCAAGAGGTCTGTTATTACAACTTCACCAAACGGTAAGGGAAGAGGTCACTTGGTGTAACACAGTCTGGAGAGGTGGTACGGGCGGATAGAACCAATCGGGGTGTCCCGTACCGCAGGCTCCAGGTCCCGCCGCCGGCTTTCACAGTCCGACACCGTCGCGTCCTCGTCGGCTCTTCTCGATGGGTTCGGGTGTGGGTCCCAGCCGACGACCCTCCTCGACGGGGTGCAGGTTCGTCGTCACCGATACACCCGTGGTCTCCCGGATCTCCTCGATAAGGTACAAGTTCCAGCCCTCCCCACCGCCACTCCTCTATGGGGAGTAGGTTCCATTCTCTTTGGGTTCATTTAACATCCACAACGTTCTCCCGTAGTCTCCCGTCTGTGTGACTTTGGTATTAGTGTCTTTTGATCGATTAAATTAGTGTGATCCTGGTCTCGGAACAGATTGAGTCACCTTGATTCGGTACGACAGATCAGTTCCGATACCAAAAAGGTCACCAGTACATACTTACACTCTCAACCTGACACTTCTTCCGACTCGTGGTTTCTTAACTACGAAAACTTGATCCCACAACCTCTTCTGAGAACTCTCAGGAACCTGACGTTCCTCTAGGTTGGTCGGGTAGGATTTCCTCTAGTCAGGACCCACAAGTGACCTTCCTGACTACGATTTCGACTTTGAGGTCATGAAACCGGTGGAGTACGTTTATCAACTGAGTAACCTTTTCTGAGACTACAACCCTACCTAACCTCCGTCCTCCTCTTCCCCTGCTGTTTCCTACTCTACCGACCTACCGTAGTGACTGAGCCACCTGTACTCAAACCCACTTGAGACCCTCAACCACTACCTGTCCCTCCGGACCACACGACACTGAGTACCCCAGCGTTTCTCAGCCTGTACTGACTCGTTGACTTGACTTTACTTAATCCAGTATTATTTATATAAAACTGAAAGGGATTTGACATCACTAGACTCTTTAATCTTTTGACTGTCTTCGACTATCTTTCTTTAATAAGATGAAGGTCACTACTTACCATTCTTAATCGGGAATACATCTTGAATGACACATGGGTTCATACGTATATGTTACTTTATAATGAATCGGTCATTTTCTTACTTTATTACGGTAAACGTTACTGTACCCACAATGGTATGAATGATATCATTCAATCTTTTCTTTTTATCGTATATGATAGTGAATATATACCTTAGACTTTTTTTTTTTTGTACTATGTTTACTTGAATGTCTTTGTCTGAGTAATTGAACCTCTTACCTCAATATCAATGGTCCGTCCTTCCCACCGTCCCCACCCTATCTAACCCTCATACCCTAACCGTACATCTGTGAAGACATAAATTTTATTTTACGGAAATGTACTTTTCTTTTCCTTTGTTACACCACCAAATGTATGTGACTGACGGAGTCAGGAGACTTGCTAAGGTAGCGATCAAATAATGGTAACAGGGACAAAGTATCCTTCGACTTCGTACCTCTCTACTCCACTCCATCGGTTCCGTCGTTCACGGTTCTGACATGACTCTCCTTCGCGGGCCCGACCCCGAACTTCGACGTGACAGACAGAGGACTCGAGGACCAGAACCGGTAACACGATAATAAAAAGGGAACCCCTTGTCCTCTTCAGTAGGTGTGTAAAAAACGAGTCACAGAAACGAGTCCTAAAGAAGAAGGATTTTCAGGAGGAGTCTCAGAAAGGACGGTTCCATTTGAGTCAACAGTGGAGGAGACATTTCAGAATGGATTAAGGAGGAATGAAGTGACAAGAAAACAGAAGGAATCAGTACTGTAACTAGCGAGCCACAATAACAGTGCTCTATGAGTAGACAGAGGTGACTTCATACAGGTGAGGAACTCTTTCCTGTATAACACTAAAAGATTATAAAAATACAAACACCACTGACCTCTTCCGTACCATGGGTCATTCCTGAGAATAACATAACCTGTGGATACTTACTTCTACAAATCTCTAAGAACATGCATTCATTCTCATCTAAAATTCAAAGAAAATTAGGATATAATAAATCACAGTTAGAGACCAGACTATCCATTATAAAAATAACCTATAAGTGATCTATAAAATCTATGAAACATAGACCCAGGGACAAGTAAAATAAAAAATAAAAATAAATAAATAAATAAATAAAAACCACATACCCCGTCCCTACCTTCTATCCTCTCCGAAGGGATCGTCGACGGTTTCGATGGAAAGGGAACTCCTGTAGGAGGAGAGGACGGGTGTTGTCAGGACTGAAGGACGACTCTTTTATAAGACTCCTTCCTCTTTGCATCGGAAAACCTACAGTACTGTGGAGACCGTCCTGAAACCATTCAGGAGGTCGTATGTGGGACTCCGGTGAACTGGAACAGACAAACCTCTTGGAATACAAGGGAAACCTCCTAAAAAAAGTAGGACAAACATTCCGCGGTGAACCTGATTCCGGTGTCCGAATCCCCCTGAACCTTCGGTTAAACTCGGAACCCGATGAACTCAAAACGAAGAAAAAAAAAACGAAACACCGAAGACAAACCGACCGTTCCTAAACCAAAGGAAACCAAAACGGTCACTCATATATCATTATTAAACTGAGTTGTACTCTTCACGAGGAACTTAAAGTAGACTGTCTGGGGGATCTTTTAAAAACGCCTGACCATTTGGTTATTAATATTTGAATATTTATTCCTTTTTTATTAAATTGTAGTACGCCAGTGTTATAAGAAATCGGAGGCCTTTTTTAGTCAACTCTACTTTGACAAAACTTTAAGGTTTTGAACAAGAAAAACGTACACGTCAATCTCTTTCGATCGAACTGTATTATGTAACAAAGTCTTGTGATTGAGAGTTCTCCTATTTTTGTAAGAGTCTTCTTTTGAACTTCAATTGAGAAAAAATAAAAATAAAAAAAAAACAAAGATTTAAAAATAAAAATGAAATAAAATGAAATGTTATGACATAACCAAATCGGTATGTAACTGTACTTAGATGGTGCCCACATGTACGTTAGGGTTTGTACTTGGGGGGAGGGTGGAGAGAGGGGTGTTGTAGGGAGACCCAGTAGGGGCACGTGGTCGGGGTTCGTACGACATAGGACGTAGCCTGTATCTGATCACTAAGCTAAAAATGTACTATCATATGTACAAAGTTACGGTAAGAGGGTTTAGTAGGGTGGGAGAGGGAGAGGGAGACTCAGGTTTTCAGGCGATATGTGTAACCTTACTGTCTGACCTATTGGAACTGAATCTATTTAAATTCTTTGAGGGACTATCGAGTCAATCATTTCTTATGTGAACATTTACCTCTGGGGGCAAACTAAGGACCCTACCCTTCAAGACGACCTCTTCTCTATCCGATGGGAGAGGTCATAAGAACCCGAAAGGAACAACGAGTCGACCATTTCTTAAGGGGACGTTTCGCTCTCTGGACCTAAATTAAGGACCCAACCCTTCTAGGGGACCTTTTCCCTTTCCGATGGGTAAGGTCATAAGACCGGACCTCTTAAGGTACTTGAACAGGTACCTCAGTGTTTCTCAGTCTGCACTGACTTACTGAAAGTGAAAGTGAAACTAGAGCTCGGACAACAAAGACTTAGAATTAATCAATGTAAAGAGTCACTTAGTCGTCACCGGGCACCCAATAATTTACCATTTTATTTACCAAACCACATTGAGGAAATCCTTACACTGTCTCACAGATGTAAAGAGTATAAAGTAATCTGTTGTACTATAAGGTCATTAACGAATTAGACTTTATTACTGTAATGCACGTTGAGGTAGGTAACTACAAAGAGACTTGTGAATCCGATAATCCGAAGAAAATTAATAAAAGAGTCGTGGTCTCAGGAGTGACAAAAGAGGCGATGACGAGACCCATAAGTACTGACTTGTTTAGTTAATAATTTTACCTTCGTACGAGGAAAACACGTAACGGACCTACAGAATTGTTAGAGTAATAAACTACTCACTGAACATCTTCATAAATCGAGTAGGACAAACCGTCTACAGTGTACGAGTTGTACTTATTACTTTCATCAGAGACCATGACTCTCCTGACACAAGAGTTACCAAAATGAGACTAACATCATGACGGTCCCCACTTTTCCAAGACAAAATTAGTTTCGACACAAAACCGAGTTTTCATAATAAATTGGAACTATTGGTCAAGGTGTCTTATGTAAATGTTCCAATTTTTTTTTACTTTTCTTTTTCTTTCTAAGCGTAGTCCAGTTCCAATTAATATCAACTATAAACGGATTGTTAAGTAGAGCATAGTAAGAAGATCGAATACTATGCTATTTACTTGGTAAACCACCTCCTTTCCAGTTACGACATAAGTCAAAGGATGACGTCCACTCGAAGGTTGACCCCTAAATTAAATTTCTCCTAAAATTATTTCTCTCCATGAAATATTTGAAGATCCAGTTGTATCGGGTAACTTCCTTAATGAGGACGGACACCGTAAGTGAATACAAGATTTTTCTTTTGAAGTCTGTACCCGAGTTACTGGTACAACTCTCCGAAGCCGAAGGATACTTAAGAACTGAAGACTTAACACAAAAATATTAGACGTAAAGGTTTTCGGAGAGTTCGTACCCGTAGAGAGTCCCAAGAGTGCTATGAGACGTCGTTCATGTTAGTGACACACGAAGTATGGAACAAACTTACCGGAAAAAGAATATGTGGGATAACCTTTCTGAAACCCTGTCTATGACATAGGACGATTGTGACGTAAACATCATGGATCGTGTCAGGTACCCGGTAATATCAGTAATCTTTCCCCGATGACTTAACGAAACAATAACTAATGATTATAAGACGAATCAACGAATCAGCACAGACCGAGAAACGTTGAGGTACCTGACATCTGACGGTCCGAGGAGACAGGAACCCCTAAGAAGTCCGTTCTTATGACCTCACCCAACGGTACGGGAAAGGTTCCCTAGAAGGGTTTGGTCCCTAACTTGGGTCCAGAGGACGTAACGTCCACCTGAGAAATGGTGGACTCGGTGGTCCCTTCGGGTAACCAATTATTATTACTTCGTCTAGAATAACTGAGTAAGTAAAGGTGTTTTATGTTCTTAAGGTCGAGTAAAGTTTAAGTTTGGGTAACCAAGGACCCTACTGGACCTCCGTAACGTAAATTCGAGGGTTAGTAAAATAAAAAGAAGAGGCATCAGAGAGGTACTGAGTCGACTGCAGGTTCAGTTATCGTACAAAAGTTAAGGGACGTTTCAGTGTTCGGAAGATTCATCATTGCATCCCGATACAAAGACTCCGAAAGTGTCACGAATTCTGAACGGTGTAGAGAAACCTTCACCTCTCTCGTAGAGAAACGAGGTGAAACGGTAGGACGTTAACTTCTATTTGGTTTTGTAGAGTGTAGAAAGTGTTTCATAATAGTGTAGAGTGTTTTAAGGGGGTTTGTTGTCGAGAAGTAGGTGGACTTCAAGAATAGGGATAGGAACAACCTATACACAAGTACCACGACCCGACCTAGGATTACAGACCAAAGTTAGGGTCCGAGACAAAAGACAATGACAAGACTGGAGTGGGGTACGTAGTCGAATTTATACAGGGTAAAAGACGTCGGATTTTATTTTAAAATAAAGGAAGAAACGTTGAAAGTAAGTACGACAGTAAATAAATGGTCCATCGATAATCTACTTATAATAGATGGTTCTTGATATTATTTAAGACCCGTATTTAACTTCTTGTTTTATTTACTCTAAATATAGAGATACCTCAACTATCACGGCAAGTCAACCTACGGGTCTATACACAATTAGGGTGAATTCTAGATTAAACCTGGGTCCACGATCCAAGACTTCGTACTGTGTACAAGGACAGAAAGAACGATCTGGAATCGTGGGTCTTTTGGAGAAGGGATACAAAACGAATTAATCCTGTTCCGTATCTAATACGTTAAACTCCTAAACACTTGTATAATCCTTCTCTCTCTCACTCTTTCTTACTTCGAATCATCTTCCTGGAATAAAATCCGTTTCCTCTGTTCTTTTTTACTTACACATCCCTCTATTCTTTCTGTGATAAACTAAAAGACTAATCGTTATTACCAGAGAACTTTTATGGGTTCGTTATACCCTTTATCTCCATCAGAGTTTGGTCGTGGTTCCTCTGGCACTCCCTCACCATAAACCCCCTTTTTTTTTTGTTTTTTGACTTTCCTGATCTGAAATCCCTAGTTGAGGTTCCATTTTAGTTAGAGACACCTTACTGACCAATTTAGACAAGTTCTAGAATATATCGACCTACTCGACAGACTCCTTCTTCTATTTCGATTATCTTACTTAAAATTAAAAGACGTTCGTTTCGGATTTAAGGACTTTATAAAACAAATTTTTTTCGGGTCATGAACTTTCGTTCCACTGGAAGAACGGTTGACGGGGTCAGTCAATACCTCTCTGCGGTAAAAACTTCTCACTGAGTAGTCCCTCTTTCCACTATTTATCGACATTTGTTACTTATCTTTTCTACGAGTGTACACTCGACCGTCACAAGGGGGCCTTGACTTCATCCTCTAGGTTCTCCTCCTTGAAGAAAATTTTACAGGACAATATTGACGATTGTAAAAGGAGAGGACTTTCGGACAACGAGTATGCCCTTCTACCTTTCTAGTTAGTTGATTTTACGTCCTCTGTTTGGACTTACTGTGGTTCCCAACTTATAAAGGATGTCAACTGAGAACCTTCGAAGAGTCGAGTGACTTGTGAGATTCTTCATCCGGTACCGGGTTCCGACACTCGGTAGTCAGTTTGAAGGATTACCGGCACAGTGACTTCCCTTCGTAATACACCTTGAGTCACGGTTCTTATAAGAAATACGTTTATTTTATATATTAGTTCCTATCGGTGAATAGCCTTTCTAGAGTCCTATTATAAACGGGGTCTATTTAAAAACAACCACGACAATTTCTTCTATGAAATTTTGTTACAAAACTAGATTGTAGTTAGAATTATTCAAAAAGTAAAAACTTCTTCTTTTTGTAATATCTCATGGAATTGTCTAGTCCATGATCTCTCTTATATTGTGTATATTTAGAACCCTGGGGTGTACTGAGTTACGTATATTAATGTCATTTCGTTGTTTAGAGTCAATGGATTACCATTATCTTTGAAAAGTGACTGAATCGATTTGTACAATTCTACGGTTGTTTCGTCAAAATAAAGAGGGTAACAAGAAAACATAAACAAGACACCCGACAATAGAAAGAAAGGGACAGGTCCTTACTTTTGAATCTGTGTAAGGTCTCGAAATGTAGGAGAAATCAAGATTCTTGTTGGAACAAAGTCATTTATTTCACAATCAGTAGGTATATAATTAGTTCTGAGAGTAGATCATTGTGCGTATCTCGATGAGTGGAGGGTGGTCGAACATGACGAAGTCCAGATCTTCGGAATGACACCTCCTCTGTACGTCAACCGCAGAAGTAGAGACTAATATAGGAACGGAAGAGTCATCGACCCAAATCCCTCTCTCCCCTCCTCCTCTCTTCGTAGTGTCGGAAAACACCAACCTACCAGTGGTAGACAGTAATCGAAAAGACGTAAAGACCCTCTAATCTTAACTGAGTAAGAAAGTCGTGGACATGACACGAAGAATCTCTTAGAAGGACACCGTATTATTTTTTATTTATATACACCCGTAGGGTCCACCGAGTCTACTATTTCTGAGACGGACGGTACGTCTTCTTAGTCCAAATTAGGGACCTAACCCTTCTAGGGGACCTCCTCCTTTACCTTTTGGTGAAGTCATAAGAATACACCCTTTTAGGGTACCTGTCTTCTTGGACCGTCCGATGTCAGGTACCCCAGTGTTTCTCAGTCTATGCTGTATCGTTTATTTAGTGCAGAAGGGTCAAAGACTGTGTGTCGAGGACTTTGGGAACATTAGAGACTGTATTTCTCACAGGACACATACGATTCTTCTATACGACCCCTGGGTATCTATCGAAATCTAACCCTGACCAACGGTCTGTCAGGTTTAACATTAATCTCTGAACCTTAAAAATCGAGACTCTAACTCAAGTCCGTGGTAACCAGTTACTCAGTCAGTCAGTACAAATGATTACTGTGGAAACATGTTCACGGACTTGTCGTCTCAAGTCTCTTGAGTGTCCAAGGACTCTTGTCAGAGAAGGTAACCTGAGAAGGACTCAACACAAGAAATATTACTTTACACCATCATTCATCTCACGAAAGGACTCATGACACAGGAGGATCACTTACTAATTTGGACTCCTCCCAACCTCCTTGGAAACTTAAACATCAGCCGACCCGTGCATACACCCGTCGTGTGGAGTAAATACAACTGTAGACTTCACCCTCGTCAAACCCCCCCTGACTCTGAAATTTTCACACGTCAGACTGTGTGAACGAACACGTCAGAACGAGTCGGGTCCTGTCCCGGAATACACCTCACTCTACTTCTATCCGACACCTGGTCCTGACCGGATGAGAAGGGAGAACACGAGAGACAAGACCCTATCTTGAAGGTCCTCGGTTCTTAAGATTAATCTTGGACCGGTAGGACCAAATATGAACAGTTTAATCCCTTCATACTATACAAAATAAACAACCAAAAACCGAACTAGATATGAGGTCGCCCCGAAGGGCCCGCCACGATCACCATTTCTTCGGCGGACGGTTACATCCTCTACTTTCTGTACGTCAAACTAGGGACCCAGTCCCTCTAGGGTGCCTTTTCCCGCACTTTTGGCTGAGGTCACAAGAATACATCTCTTAGGGTACCTGTCTCCTCGGACCTCCCGATACCAGGTATCGCAAGGTTTCTCAGCCTGTCCTGACTTCGCTGAAACGTGTGTACGAGGTTATGAAACCGGTGGACTACACTTCTCGGTTGAGTTACCTTTTCGGGGGCTACGACCCTTTCTAGCTCCCGTACTCTGTTTCCCCCGCTGTCTCCTACTATTTCAACCTACCGGAGTGACTGAGTCACCTGAACTCAAACTCGTTTGATACCCTCAATCGTTTCCTGTCCCTTCGGACCGTACGACATCAAGTACCACAGCGTTTCTCAGCCTGTACTGAATCACTGATTTGTTGTTGTTTATGTAAAATTTAACTCTGGTACCCGAAAGGTACACCGATAGTGGGATCCCCGTGTGTTCAAACCCTACTCGGACCGTCACTTAAGACAAAAGAATAAATCAAACCGGAATTTCCTAGAAGACACTTTCTCGGAATGTCTTTGACCTGTGGTTAAAGTGTTTCGATAAAAGGGAGCGAGGAAAAAAAATACATTTATCTAATATCGTCCGTAGTGAAATATCGGAAAAAAAGACATCGTGGAATAAATTATTATAGTGGATTATACCGTATACTATATAAATACATAATACAAATAAAAAATAACGAACAAAAGGATAGGAGACAAGTGATAGGACATAATAGGGATAAAGGTAATCTGAGACTGAAGACACTCCTACAGGGTTCTTAGTCTTGTCACGAACCTCGTATCATCCGTGTTTTGTTTATAATACCTTATTTCCTTATACATATGTGTGTATATACTTGTCTTTAGTTCATTTTACTTACAATCCATGAATGAGAAATTGACTTTCTAAGCCACTAAAAGTAGATAGTCGACATTAAAATGTATAAAATATTAAAAGATATCATTTAGGTAGATCACACTATTATTTCATTGTACAATTTAATGTTACTTAAAAGGAATAGAAATTTGTGAATGTAAAGAACTTATTACTTATAACAATACATGTATATCATCGTCTACTATTTTACTTAGACACTAAGATTGTCGAAGTCAACACTTACTAAACCACAAAGAGTGTTAAGAGGGGTCCCGGAAACATCGACTATGGTAGTCCTCACAAAGGGTGTACTCTGTCCAGAAACACAGGATGAGTGATGGAGGGAAAATTAAAACACAAACATGGAATCAACGTCGATAAGACCGACCAAAAAGGAACATACGGTCGGTACTCGTGTATATGATGTCTTGTGTGGACAAAACACGAGTCTTGTATCCGTCTCCATTATTTGGTTTAGTTTAGTTTAAAGAACAGTTTATGAAGTAGACACGAGTCAAGTGTATTACTTTTCTACCAAGAGAAAAGTCTCATATGTTCGGTTGACTCCACAGTCAAAAGATTTCAACAGAATTTTATATTCCCACTATCTCACCTGTTGACGTATATTACATGAATTTTTATTGACACAGAAGCTACTATACTTTCGTGGATTTATTTATATAATGAGTGTCAATTTTTCGACACTAAGACACACACGTGACCCCCACTCGTTTCAGTACTAGAACAAATAAAAACTTACAGTTTATGACTGTAAACTTTGTGGGATTAAAAACCACGACAAACTTTATTTGTTCGTACCTAGGTTCAGGTCCGGTAGACAGACTCTACCAGTGAACAAAAAACTGGTAGTATTCGATCATTCAAAAATGCCGGTCGTGTTGTTAATAAAATGAAATTGATACCACAATAAACTTCGAAGGGACCATCGAGTCTACCACTTCTTAGACGAAAGTTACGTCCTTTAGACCCAAGTTAGGAACCCAGCCCTTCTAGAGGACCTCTTCCCTTACCGTTGGGTGAGGCCATAAGAACGGACCTCTTAGGATACCTGTCTCCTCAGACTTTCCGATGTCAGGGGCCTCAACGTCTCAACCTGTGTTGACTCACTGAACTGTTGTTGCTACTACAATATATCTCCACTTTGGTTTAAATGTAACAGAAACAGAATCTTTGCATAACGTCTGTGTGGTAATAATAAATTTGAGAAGATGTAAAAAAATAGGTAACGACAAAGTTCTTTGTTTGTATACAAAGGTATACGAAAGATCCTATAAAAGATCATTCACCCACTTTTAAAAACAAAGTCTTTAGAGTCAAGGTCAAAATTACCTTTGTACATTAAGTTTGACTTAACTTTTGGTTCCGAGATGTAAAATGAGTACACTCCTATAATAAGTTGGAGTACAGTAAGATCTTTTCAATACTCTAATTTTTCAAAGATTCGGATCGGGTGTTTAGTGGACGAAATACCTTGACTGACAACATGTACATCAAGAAAGGAGTACACTTTCTTCGTACAGAAAATTTTTTTGAGACATTACACTGGTCTAGAAATCATCTACAAGGTACATCTCATTTTTCTTTTGTTTGGTTAAAGGTAAGAGATTCTCGAATACACGTCTTAGTGATTTGTGTGTGTATGTTTACGTAAATAAAAAGATAATGTCTCACCTACTCACAATACTTTTATGACCGTCCACCGTATTAATTTTATAATTGGGGAGATTCCTCCTCAGAACCCCGCGCACCTCCTCCACCCGGACCACCTCGGTGTAAACTCCGACTCCGGGACTCAAGAACTCCGGATGTGACGAACCGACCAAACTTTAAAACTCTCTTCAAGTTACACCGACGAGATAGGTTCTCTCATCAAACCTAAAACACCCCACCTAGAAAAATCTTGTAAGGTGGCCATTTAGACAGTTTTCGACACACCTCCTTGTGACCCCGTCTCTTAACTCGACACAAAAGAAACCCTCACACGACTAACGTAAAGATATTGACGTACAGTTGCAAAATAGTACCAAGTATATCGTCCTTATCCCCACCGACCTCCAACTAAGTCTAGAAACGTTTACACAAGACACTAAGTCAGTGTGACTACTTGCAAAAAAGTCACGGACAATACACGAACCACGACGACTTCAGGATTATTACTATAATTATAATTGTTATTGTTACTACCGATTGTTAATATGTCAAAATGACACATGATATTATTCAGTAACTACAAACACATCAAAATGATCCACGATCTTTATCAAGAATCATAATGTAAATTAAAAAAGATATAAGAGAGAGAGAGACAAAAAATAGGACGACGTGTAGAACACCCTATAATCAAGGGGTTGGTCCGTGACTTAGTCCTGGGTACCGTCACTCTCGTGACTTATGGTTGGTAACCTGGTGGTACCTTAAGTATTTTAATGTAAATAATTGAGAAAACTAGAATATAGTTTGAATACTCCGTTCATGAGAATAGGGGAAAGTACCTACTTCTTTTACTCTGTCTCTCAAATTCATTAAAGGGGTTCAAGTGTGTTGGAATCTTTCGTCGCCTCGACTTAGACTTGAGTGCACAAGAGAAAAGACACCGGTCCGAAAATAGGTGATACGACATAACGTGACGCTAAAGATAAAGGTCGTGATCTCTCACCTTCTGTGGTTGTTTTGACTGATATGCATTTCTTCTCATTTCACGGTAATTAAGACTAAAACCTTTCCACCTCCCAACCGTCTTCCGAACCCCACTATCCTCTCCATAGACTATTAAAACAAGTCAACGACAGTACAGGCTCAGAAACGTTGGAGTATCTGACGTCGTGTGGTCCGAAGGGACAGGAAGTGACACAGAGTCATAAACGAGTTTGAGTACAGACAACCCAGTCACTACGGTAGGTTGGTAGAGTAGGAGCCAGTAGGGGAAGAGGAGGACGGGAGTTGACTATTATGAACCAGATATATTTAATATCAATCGAGGGTTGATTTCCCTTAAATTCTTCGCCCGAGTCGACTCCTGATCCCGTACAAGATCTAGTTCCAGTCTGGAACACCAGTCCCAGTCTGTCGGGATGAGACGATGTACCTGTGACTTCTGTCTCAAGTACGGATGGCGTTCCACATGTGTCTCATTCTCCACAACCTATTAACCGTCCTTGGTTCTGAAGGGGAAGGAACTATTCATCAACCCATTGTTGGAACTGTGAATCAGGACGTACGACTAACGACGACTACTGGTCACTACTCGTTTATATACGGTCGTAGACACGACTCCGGACCATAGTTAATAATTGTTATAGAAGGTGTAGGCGACATTACTAGGGGTGTTGGTCGAAGGTGTATCGTCAAATATGTCATAACTGTTTACAAAGGATATATAATATAGTAAAATTACGGATTTTTACCTAAATAAAACGGGAGTAAAAATATTTTTGATAAAACGAAAACGGTCTTTATTACATACAAATGTTAAAATTTTTACCGTGATCATTCAAATATTACTTTTTATTTACAGAAGTGAGGGAGAAAGGTTAAAGGTGAAGATATCTTCATTAATCAAAATTGAATAAAAATCGACAACGAAAACCGTGTATCGGAGTATATAGATTCATTAGACGAATGTAACGATAAAGAACTAAAAAGGTAAAATTTATAATAGGCGACTGAAGAATGTCGTCTTCTACTCGTAAATTGAAAAATTGGGAGAGGAAGGAGGGAAGAGGGTGTAAGAGTGTACATGTGAAGGTAGGAGGGATCTGACGGTTAAGTCAATTTACTATGGAAAACCGACATAGTTACAAAAATAAAATAACGATACTTTAAATTTTAAGTGTTTTAAAATTAAATAATATGGTACGTATAACAATACATAGTGAAGAAAAGAACATGTCAAGACGAACCTCCTTTAAAATGAAAAATGAATTAAAAGAGACTTAGATAGTGAGTAATTAAAGACTTGAAAACTTGTTTGAACTGTCAACAACAATTATGTAAGTATGAATAACTCGTCATTTAGAGAAAAATATGGAACCTCCCTGAGTAAGGACGTTGGAGGGTAGGAGAAAAATCTGATAGTTGACCGACTATGACATCTGGACGACGTAGACCCTAGGACGACAACAAGAGAGGGCTCTTGAGGGAGAGAAGACTCAACCGAGGAACCCAAGAATGTAGAGTGAAAGACTAAATATGAAGACAATTCCCGAAGGCACAACCGAGTCTACCATTTCTTAGACGGACGTTACGTCCTCTGGGGCAAAACTAGGGATCCAATCCTTCGAGAGGACCTCTTCCCTTACCGATGGGTGAGATCATAAACACGGACCTTTTAAGGTACCTGTCTCCTCGGACTGTCCGATGTCAGGTTCCTCAGTGTTTCTCAGTCTGCACAGACTCTTTGAAAGTGAAAAATTGAAAAAAACACGGTCGTGTAAGAAGTCATCGAAGGGTTCTTCCTGACGTCCTTTATAAAGACTCCATAACAAATAATCAGTTCCATTCGATAATACCAAAGAGGTGAAGTCCTGACAACTGTGTCACTCTGGTCTAGGAATAAACAACTCCCTTCGACAGGGAGTCATAACATCTTACGACTCATAGTAGGGACCCGAGATGTTTAACCTACAGTCATGACAAAGTCGACACCATTTGTTTGCGTAAAGTTCTGTAACGATTTACAGGGGAGTCCTCGTTACAGTTGACATCGACTCTTGGTGGTCCGAAACATTCGAAAAATTGTGGGTGTAGAGTCGACGAATTGGCTTCTTTATACAAAACGAACGAGTACCATGTACACGCCACCTCCACCTGTGTCATGAGACAAGGAGTATAAATGAATATATCAACAAGGTCTTAGGTTTCACTGTCTGTACGAGGGTAGAGAATAACCATATTATCAATATAAGATTCTAGTCACAACGACTTCCCAACCTCCTACCCCCACTAAAAGTGATAGTCAAGTCTTAACTTTCTGAAGAGAAGAGTATCAAATAACCAATCTTAATCAATGTACACGTAAAAATTAAAGTTCCTTTTTTGTATTTTTATCGTAGATAGTGTAGAATTTTAAGACTCTTACAGAAGACTCTTAAGTAAAATGGGAATGGATTAATTAATTATGAAACTAAACCAAATATTAAGAGGTGTTCTTTCGTTAAAACATATTTATAGTACTTCTTTATGGTAGTCTTTCAACGTCTTCATCTTTCGTCATCTTTGACTCTTACTTGGTCAACGGACTAAAGTTTAGTCTCCGTTACGAAACACAAGTACCGTGGGTAGAATAGGAGGACCCGTGTGTTTACTTGATGTAAACGGTCGAAGGAAGGTAATCTAAACAGAGACACTGTTAAAACCCGTCACCTTACTTCGTCGTCACTATATACGGACCTGACATTTTTACGAGGTACCCACTAAGAGACAATAAGTGAAAGAAATGAGTACCACTTGGCACTTCGGTACTCAACGTACCACCGTAGTATTTTACCCTTCTCGAACTAAGACGTTTACTACAATGTTTCTTCTTAGACGAAGTTGGAGTGACCTGTTTCTTACTCATTTATTAGTTGAAAATGTCACATTCGGTGACTCCACAACTTCAATTAACAAGATGGTCGATTATAATAAAGGGGATTATCTCTTTACCTAGGACCTTCATCCTATGACGGTATTGTTTTTAAACTTTATTTATAGAAACTAAATCACCGGTTCTTCGTTCACGGTTCTTTGAACACCGTCTTCACCTAGTACCACTGGGTACAATATACCATCGTTCGACAAAACACTTTAACGAGTACATTATTCAACCTTCTATCTGTTATATGGAGGATACGGTCGTCAATATCCTTTTCACTAACTTTTCTTGAAGACATAATCACATATTCAATGACCTCTACTCTTAAACGTCAAACGGTCGTCCTTACTTGTCTATATTCTTTTCTGGTCTGTACTTTGGAACCTCCTTTTTTTTGGGTTGACGAAGAGATGGTGTGTGTCGGTTTATTTACTCAACCTCTTTACGAAACTCGTCAATTTAATGTACTTCTAGGTACACACCGTTTAGTATCCAACTTCTACACAAAATCGGACTATCGGAGTTCCGTCTTCGGTAAGATAATTCCCTCTTCGTCCCTCACTGTTCCGTCCTCTGAACTCTCGATCCAAATCTTTTCTCGACAACCTAATTTTGAGAGTTGTTTAATCCGTATCTTTCTTCATTGAGTTGTATTATTTCCAGTACAGGTGTCGATTGTAGTATGACTTGATACCTTTCGATTGTAGTGTGACTTGATACCTTTCGATTGTAGTGTGACTTGATACCTTTCGATTGTAGTATGACTTGATACCTTTCGATTGTAGTATGACTTGATACCTTTCGATTGTAGTGTGACTTGATACCTTTCGATTGTAGTATGACTTGATACCTTTCGGTTGTAGTGTGACTTGATACCTTTCGATTGTAGTGTGACTTGATACCTTTCGATTGTAGTATGACTTGATACCTTTCGATTGTAGTATGACTTGATACCTTTCGATTGTAGTGTGACTTGATACCTTTCGGTTGTAGTGTGACTTGATACCTTACGAAAAGGAGATTCTAGTCCTTATTTTCTTCCTGCGGACGAGTAGTGAGGATAAGTTATATCATGACCTTCAGGTTCAGTTTCGTTAACTCGTTCTTTTTCTTTTCCGTAGATTTAACCTTTCTTCTTTACTTTAACAGAGATGAACTTCCACTGTATGTATCTTTTGACACTTCTGACGTATGTGTGTGTTTGAGTAATCTTCATTACTCGTTTAAGTCATTTCAATGTTCCATGTAATTGTATATTTTTAGTCAACGTAAAGATTTTGTGATTATGGTCTGGTGGACTGGACGGAGAACTCTTTGGTTATACGTCCAGTCCTTCGTTGTCAAGCTTGACCTGTACCTTGTTGTCTGACCAAGGTTTATCCTTTTCCTCGTGTAGTTCCGACACATAACAGTGGGACGAATAAATTGAATATACGTCTCATGTAGTACTCTTTACGACCCGATCTCCTTCGTGTTCGATCTTAGTTCTGACGATCCTCTTTATAGTTATTGGAGTCTATACGTCTACTATGGTGGAAATACCGTCTTTCACTTCTCCTTGATTTTTCGGAGAACTACTTTCACTTTCTCCCCTCACTTTTTCAACCGAATTTCAACCGAGTTGTAAGTCTTTTGCTTCTAGTACCGTAGAACAGGGTAGTGAAGTACCCTTTATCTACCCCTTTGTCACCTTTGTCACAGTCTGAAATAAAAACCCCAGAGGTTTTAGTGACGTCTACCACTAACGTCGGTACTTTAATTTTTTGCGAATGAGGAACCTTCTTTTCAATACTGGTTGGATGGTCCCAGGACGGGGCCAACCTAGGTCCCATAGGCTTCACACCTGCCGCTCCGCTCTCTCTATATATCTAAATCTCTCTCTATGCCTTTCTTAAACGCCAATTCTCTTATCTCCTCTCTTTCTCCGAATATAAGGAACCAAATGTGTCTTTTAGTTATCAGAGCTCTGTTCTCTGAACGTGGCAAATGCATCCGGCGTCCACGGGAGGGCCAGAGGACTCCCTCACTTCTACGTCCCACGGAAGGGCAAGTTCAGAATCTTCAGGTCCGTTTGTTCATTTGTGTCGCCCGGAGACACGAGGTCTACCCTTGATCGGACTTTTCCTCTCATTCTTTCTTTTCTGTTGTGTCCCTTTGGTCCGAAAGAACCTTGACTAGAACCATGACCAGGACCAGAACCAGGCAGACAAATCAAAAGTCCCTTCGAAAATGCGAAATTCAACATGTATCTCTATTTACATTCTTTGTCTCAGTACGTCCCAGTCGACGAGACTGGGAATAGATTTCTGTCTCACAAGAAACGTATGGAAACAAGAATACAAACAAATGTTATAGAAGACCAGACCTCTAGCCAATTGTAAAATACCGGGGTAGAAAGAAAGATAACTATTTCCAATCAGTTAGTCTTTTGAACAAAAGGGAATTCTAGATGAATCAGAATTCTATCACTATTTCAATGTAAGAATGTATCCTTCCTATGTCACCAAATATTGTTTCTTTCTCCTCATGTCACTAAATATTGTTTCTCTTTTAAGTAATTGAGTTTTCAGATCATAACGATTGTAGTTTTGATGATATAAAGAAAGAGATGTAAGGTTAATGTAACTAATTGTATGAGGGTCCACGGACTCCTATACCTCCGGACCGCCGTCAGTAATTGAGTCCTTACTTTGGGAAGTGGTTGTACTAAAAATAGAAATCTTTTCGGGATATGATTGATTCTGAAAGTTTTATGAGGTTTGAGACACGACAAATACCAACTCTCCAACATTTATTAGTACACGTATCATCGTTCTCACACCTATTAGGACAGTGTGTTCGATCAGACGGTCGTCTCTCCAAACTAGACTCTGTGAGGAAAATATACGTCCTCTGATAATTGACCTCGAGATTCAATTAAAAGGTCTCTTTCCACCAGTCCCTATCGGGGACAATTTCAGTCTTCTCACATCATATTGTCTGTCTAAAACCAAAGTCCCCATCCACGAGTTCGACTAGATCCCCTGAAGAACTCAGAACTAGGCGGAGCGGGCGTACTGAAACAGCACCCACCCCAGCCCCTCAGGGACCTCAGGACTGGGCGGAAACGGGTGGTCCCGAGAAGGAGTACTGGAAACGGTACCCACCCTAGAGGGAACGACCGAGGCCCGTGGTTGGATCTATCGTATAACTTTTCGTCTCTGTAATGAAACGGTTGTTTCCAGGCAGATCAGTTCCGATACCAAAAAGGTCATCAGTACATACCTATACTCCCAACCTGACACTTCTTTCGACTCACGGCTTCGTAACTACGAAAACTTGACACCACAACCCCTTCTGAGAACTCTCAGGGAACCTGACGTTCCTCTAGGTTGGTCAGGTAAGATTTCCCCTAGTCAGGACCCACAAGAAACCTTCCTGACTACGACTTCGACTTTGAGGTTATGAAACCGGTAGAGTACGCTTCTCAACTGAGTGACCTTTTCTGGGACTACGACCCTCCTTAACCCCCGACCTCTTCTTCCCCTACTGTTTTCTACTCTACCGACCTACCGTAGTGGCTGAGTTACCTGCACTCAAACTCATTTGAGGCCCTTAACCACTACCTGTCCCTCCGGACCGCACGACACTAAGTACCCCAGCGTTTCTCAACCTGTACTGACTCGTTGGCTTGACTTATCGTTAATAGGGTTTTTCTTTCGTAGTCTTATTATAGTGTTTTTATTTTATGAATCTTTATTAAAATTGGTTCCTCCACTTTCTGTACATGTAACCCTTGATATTTTGTGACTACTTTCTTTGACTTTTCTGTACTTATTTACTTCTTTATAGAGACATGTACTTTTTTAATGTGATTCTCCAGGTGTCTTTAGGGACGACAACGACAACAAATCACGAGTCCGTACAGACTAGAAAACACTGTGGTACCAGACAGGTACCTTAAGAGATCCGTTCTTATGACCTCACCCGACGAATAAACTATTGTTAGGGATAGTTTTAAGTTCACAGTAAAAAATGTCTTTATCTTTTTCGTTAGGATTTTAAGTACTATAAATATACTATGAGTGTTTTCTGTTGTTTATCGGTTTCGTTAGAACTCGTGTTTCTTGTTTCAACTTCAGGTGTATGGTGGACTAAAGTTTTATGGGATATTTCGAATCATCATTTACGTAGTATGATGACTATAATTTTGTCTTTGTATCTAGTGACAATACCTTATCTCTAAGGTCTTCATTCAAGTGTGTAAATACCAGTTAACTAGAAATTATTTCCACGGTTCTTGTGTGTTACCCTTTCCTACCATAGAAGTTATTTACAACAACCTTTTGAATAAAAGGTGTGTGTCTTCTTATTTGAACCTATGATTAAAGTGAGACATATGTCTTTACTTGAGGTTTACTTAACTTCTGGATTTACATTCTGGACTTTAGTACTTTATCAATCTTATTTTTCGAGAACTGTAACCAGACCCGTTACTAAAAAAAAACCTTACTTGGGAGTTTCGTATCCGTTATTTTCTTTTTAATCTGTTTTTCCTAATATAGTTTGATTTTGTAAAGATGTGTCGTTTCCTTTGTCAGGTGTCTCACTTTGGTGTCGGATATCTTACTTTTTTTTAAACGTTTGGTAGGTACACTATCCCCCCATTATAGGTTTTATATATTCCTTACGTTCACTGAGTTATCGTTCTTTTGTTTAGTAACGCGGGCTTCAGGCTCAGGGTTTTGACTCTCTTATTCTGCAGGTGTCGTTACGTTTTCATATTTCCCCAAATAACGATCGAGATCGATCCTGGGTCCAGAGTAGATCGTGTCACCTTAGGCTGTTCTCGGGGCTCGACACTTAGTGTAGATGAAAATATGTCTACCAAGAAACAAGGAGATTGTCGTATCGACTAACCGATTTGGCATGCGCGTGCCCTGATAATTTGGAGAGTAGGGATAGGCCTAACCGAGTCCAGACCGCACCCGCCCCCCGATGGCCCTAAAAAGACTATCCACCTCGATGTGACGGACGCCCTCAAAGGTCACGGAGTCGAAAAGATCTCTGATTTGGAGTCCGGATCGGACGGGGAATCTCGGACAGGACCGAGGTCAAACCAGGATTGTGTTTATTGTTAATATTTTATCCGTTTCACAGACTTATCTATAAAGAGTTTTCTATATGTCTACCGGTTATCTATATACGTTTCTACGAATTGTAGTGAGTGACTAGTGGTCCCTTTACGTTCACTTTTGGTGTTACTCTATAGTGAATATGGACAATCTTACCGACAGTAGTTTTTCTTTTTTTCTACTACAATCGTTCCTATACCTACACACCTATACGGAACACACTGTACCCTACGGACTAAGTGATAGTACTACACGGTGTGGAAGACAAAATATCGAATGTTCTACCCCGTAACCAAGTGTAGAAACCTTAAGTGACCGAAACGTTTATAGATTAGGGGGTTCTTTGTTTGTGGGTCTAGGGGTCTGACCTCTAGACAGGTCAGGTTACTCTATATAAGAACCTTGAAAACTGGTCAAATCCTAAGACGGTATAGGTCTTATATTTCCAGAACCCTAACTTTCTCATCTTTCTTTTACTGGAGAAAAATAATCATAGGGATTACTAGATGATCATTTTAACACGAAGGTGGGGATGTCACGACCCTAGACGACGAAGACTCCAGAATCTAGGATTTCCTCTTTTATAGATCGTCCGTGGGTGATTTCCAATGTAACTGACCTTCAATACCTATAGTCGATCAGTAGACCTAAGAAGTGTGCCACTTTACTATCGACTCTTTCTCTTAGAGATATAATAGACCCCCCTAGTTAGGACTAGAAGTTCCTGTATATTCAAAGACGTCCAGTCCTCTAAAGACCTGGGGTCCCTTAAAATACCCTAGGAAAGGGTATTCCCTGGGTTGGGAATAAAAAGGAACTACTAGCCATAGTCAGTGGGGTCTATTATATCATTAAGGGAAGGAATTGACAGTAAAGTGACCGTACTTCTTGTGTCTACTGATCGACTATCTGAAAATACTCCGGGAGAGAATCAGGAATGAAGGGACGACAGAGTCAACCATTTCTTAGGTAGACGTTACGTCATCTGATGGACGGTTCGTTCTCTGCTCCCAAACTAGAGACCCAGTCCTTCTAGACGACCTCTTCCTTTACCGTTAGGTGTGGTCGTAAGAACGGACCTCTTAGGGTACCTGTTTCCTCGGACCGCCCGATGTCAGGTACTCCACCGTTTTCTCAGTCTGTACCGAATCGTTGATTTCGTGGTGTGGTGGAGAGAGTCAGGAAGTCACAGATACCTAGGCTCAATTACCTTCCGACTCGTCGAGTCGTGTTAGTTCTGGCAACTACTAAGTAAGGGAATCCTCACCTCTAAACCCAATGAGGTATTTTATTCCTTGGTTGTGGTCGACTCTAAACTGACTCGTGTATCGCCCATCCCCCGGTGGTCAATATCTTGACTCTCGGTATTATCGATACGTAAAAGAAACAACTTACAATACATACAGACATAAATGGTTAAAGAAACAAAAAGAAGAGTAACATGATTCCCACAACCACCATCAATGAAATATTACATCAGATTTCTTCCCTTAACATTGACTAGATAATTTTATCACTTATAGTGTGTCTCTGTCTATCAATACTCAAACCTAAAGGACCAAAATCCTCTCCTTGTACAGTAATAAGTACACTCACTATTAACCTAGTATATGTCGTCTTGTTTTGTAAGAACAGAATGACAAGACTTCAAACTCTCACATTGATATATATAATGTAACCTCTTCCTTTACCGTTGGGTGAGGTCATAAGAACGGATCTCTTAGGACACCTGCCTCCTCGGACCACCCGACGACAGATACCCCAACGTGTCTCAGCCTGCACTGACTTCGCTGAATCGCACGTAGGTACGTATCAATATAATCTCTACCTTTACCGTCGGGTGAGATCATAAAAACGGACCTCTTAAGGTATCTGTCTCCTCGGACCGCCCGACGTCAGGTACCCCAGTGTCTCAACTTGTGCTGATTCATTGATTTTGTCTGTCTGTGTGGGTTCCAATATATACCTACGACTCATAAGTTTCCCCGTCTATTACGGTATACAAAGGCCTAGAGACGTGGTAGGGATGGGTAAATCCTGGAGTGGATCTGTGTTCTAGATCAAATGTCTTATCTAAACCTTCCACTCTCCCTACATATTTGGTGAGAGGAGACCGTCGTCGACGATCGTCCGTCTACCGGTCTGTCGTCTGTACTTTAAACGTCACCGCAGGACACTTGAGGACACATTGTGATCGAAGACACGATGTCCGTCATCTCAGGTAGCCACAGTTGAAGGGACGAAGGAACAGGAAAGACTCGTGGATTTTTAGTTGATAGTGAAATATCAGGGTGAAGTGTCATACTGTGTATTTTATATGAGCTTTATATATAAAATTAACTTAAATCCTTTCACCTGTAAGGTCCTTCACTCACTATACTCGTGGTATTTCTTCTTAAGATACTCCTCACGTATACATTCATTCTGTCCTTGTTGATTCATGAGACTTGGGCGACAAATTGACTTCATCCTAATTTTTAGGAAAAGTAAGTATTAGAGGATGTCACATAAATGATGACTAAGGTAAAATAAATGTTCCGTGAAGGTAAGAAGATCTTTATACGGGTGGTCCTTCTCACTGGGGCTTACAAATGGTTTTAGTTACGGATGAGGTCAGACCAACAAGATCCCTATCTATCGAGAGGATCGTAAGAATCGGAGACGAATACTTTGATTACTGAGAAGGCAACCGAACAGTAGTATTGAAACGAGGAAGGGTACGTAATTTTGCTTAGACGGGAATTCATTTAATCCAATAAATAGGAAAAGAAGTAAAAAATATCAAGAAAGAGAACTGACGTGTATACCAATAACGAAGAATTCCTTATCGTTTGGTTTATACTTGAGAAAGACATAAAAGACACCAAAATTCGATAAGGAAAAGTTTTCACTAAAGGAAAATAATTATCCACTCACTTAACTTGACTAAAAGGTTGAGTTAAAGATTCGTAAAATGATGTGAAGGAAAAACCAGAGTCATCATGTTACTGGACAAACTTACTTTGATTAAATTTTTCTACGGTATTCGTTCATTGGTCTTAACATTTGGAGAATTGAATTGTATGTACCTTTTTATTGAGAGGTCTTTTCTACTCGTAGATGGTCTTTGTGATACCATTTTTACTTTAGTATTTTTCCTCTGTAATCTCACTTTACATTTTTATATTCATATTTACATTTGATATTTATTAAAACGAAAAATTTATAAAAAGGACATAAAACAAAATAGAGTATGGATACTACTTTATCTCAACTTAAAATTACTCCGTCTTTTTCAACGTTGATTAAATTTATTTCTGAAAAACAAAAAATGTCACCGTAGAAGGAAACCGGAGTCAAAGTAGTAGACATTTTACTTCTCTCAATACACTGACAAAGAATCCAGTCAAGTGACTATATACTAAAACACCTAAAACAAAATAGAGTCAGGAACTGTAACATAACTCTACCTCTATAAATGATTTCCCTTTACTTATCTGTACTGTAACTTTTTATCTCGGTCAGATCACTAAACGAAAAATTGAAAAAATTTCCTGTGATCAATTCAAATGGATTAAACCTTTCTTTTCTTTGATCAGAAACATTTTTAGATGTCTCACTAAGTAGGAGTTCTTAACGAGACATCTCGTACTCCGACGTCTTAGCCCTTTTCTAGGACGGTTCTACGACGAAATTAAATGTGATCATTCGTTAGAGGTATTTCCCGGTGTCACATAGACCAACCCGAACACCATGACTCGGACCCAATATGACTGTTCGGGATTAGTTGTCTCCACAGTGGACATCGTGTGTAGAAAATGTTACAGACTCGAATAAAGTGAAGTTCGCAAAGATGGAGTGGGGGACTAAGACACTAACAATCCATGGAACTCTAAGTATAATAATAATAAAAAAGATGGTGACCCGTAGTGAATCAACTCAAGACGTGACAAATAAATCTACCTCCGTTACCCCTCGTCTTTCAGGTTATATACGGTACCAGATCATAGTTTAATTTACCACTTAAGAGAAAACCCACCTTCCCGTGTCCGAGTCTCTTTAACATTTACCAGTGAATGGAGGACCTTCACTGAGTGACGATCAGACAAAAAGGATACAGAGGGTATTATCTTGTCATTTGTTAAGTTCCCGTCCCGATAAACAAGAGAAAACTAAAGAACCACGAAGTGGATCGTAGAGGGTCGTGTGTGGATGTCCGGATAAATTTATTGTTAATAGGGTGTGACTCAGTCTCGTTTATTATTTCGAACGACGTCTAAGTAAAGTTTGGGGTCACTTACCCTTCCAGTTTGGGACCCTTTTTTCTGATTTTTTATTGAGTCGGAGAGAGTTCAAGCGTATTGTTGAGCATGTCTGGTTACCGTCTTTATCACAGACTTTACGATAATAGTGAAGTTTGATAACTTAGTGAGAAAACGGAATCTCTATCTAGAAACATACATAAGTCTCAGTTGGTAAAATATTACGAATTCCTCTTAATTATTTCATAATCTGAATAAAGGTTTATGAAATGGATTTGACTAAATGGTATTGTGGTACCATTCCACTTCCACTTCAGCGAGTCAGCACAGGCTGAGAAACGCTGGGACACCTGACATTGGATGATCCGAAGAGGCAGGTACCCTAAGAAGTCCGTTCTTATGACCTCACCTAACGGTAAAGGAAGAGGTCCCCTAGAAGGGCTGGGTCCCTAACTTGGACCCAGAGGGTGTAACCTCCATCTGCGAAATTGGAGACTCGGTGGTCCCTTCTGATTCCATCTATTATAATACTAGAGACAAAATGTCTACTCCATTGTCTACACATTTCCAATACTTGAACCGGTCTCAGTGTATCGATTGATACTCTGGCCCCTGTAAACTGGGATCCGACAAATCCAATCTTTGGAGTTTGAGAAATCGTTGATCTGAGAAAACTATACATGAATACCTTCATTTTTAAATTTCTCGCACAAAACTTTATAAGAGGGTTAAAACCAGGGTAACCTTAAAATACTATTAAAGAGATAAAGGTACTACGGACTTGGAACAGATTACAATGTAGGAATCCTCGTCTCACTCTCATCCAGATTCTTCAATACTGTAGATCTCGAGAGGACCTGTACCGTTTCCTCACCCTTTGGGTTAAGAATAGAGAGATGTTCTAATACCTCTCTACTTCCTCGGTTATACCCCTCTTTGTCTGAACTCGGTGTACACAGAATTAGAAAGGAACCTATTTGTAGACTCTAATCCTCCATCTAATCTATTTTACACCCATTTTGATGATCGCCACCCTTAAACGGGGTGGAGACTTACAATCCCAGGGAACACGACGACGACGATGACGATTCATCGAAGTCAGCACAGGCTGAGACACGCTGGGGTGTCTGCCGTCGGTTGGTCGGAGGGGGTAGGGACCCTAAGAGGTCCGTTCTTGTGACCTCACCCAACGGTAAAGGAGGAGGTCACGTACTTTCCCTTTTCACTTTCACTTCAGAGAGTCAGCCCAGGCTGAGAAGCGCTGGGGTACCTGACGTCGGGGGGTCCGAGGAGGCAGGTACCCTAAAAGGTTCGTTCTTATGACCTCACCCCAGGGACCATTGGGACTCCTTTAGTGTACCGATCGACTGAATCACAAGAGTTTAGGACCTTCCTTGGGACTTCAAGGGTTTCCGAGGGGACACCAAGTGCAACTCCGATGACTTTCACATTATTTTCACTAATGGTCTTGGTTTTTTTCTTCCACCTGGTGGACTCAGACCCAGTTTACCGTCCCTATTGACCAGGAAAACCCCAGAAGTCCTCGTCATTCTTACTTTTACTTTGACTTAGTCGTCGTCCCTGGTCGTCCTGAACTAGTCGGACTCGTTCTTACTGGTTCTTCAAATGTTTAGTATGTGCAGTCCTTGTTTACGGTCGTCATTATATAGATGTCTCTCTCAGTCCAGTACTTTTGGGGTCCTCGTGTCGTACCATGGTCCCGGTGGGGAAAGACAGTAAAAATTTTAATCTTGATAATTCTACTCTAAAAAAAAAAAAATTTCGGAACATACAATACACGTTAACGACGGAACTTCTGTTCATTGACCTTTTCCCCGATCTAGACTTTTTTTTCTCAGTAAAATTTCTCTGAGTTAATGGAATTTTCTGTAAAATTTAATAAGGTAATATAAGACTAACTTAATTTTAATTTCAAAGTAAAGGATGATGATAACGTCACCCTGAGTACTCCTTCTAGTTACTTTTCTTTGTTGATGGAGAAGAAGTGGGACGATCAGACCACAAAATTTAAAACTAAACAGACGTTTTAAAAGAAACTTTATACGTTCCAAAACGTAGTCAGAACTAACATACCCGTCTTTCGTCACATTTCAACGAAAATTCGAAAAAGGGAGTTCTTACGTGTAACCAAATCTTTAATCAAAGATGATGTTCATCTTTCCCATCCCCTGAAGGGACCACCAAGATTGTCATTTCTTAGACGGATGTTATGTCCTCCGGACCCAACCCTTCTAGGGGACCTCTTCCCTTACCGTTGGGTGAGGTCATAAGAACGAACCTCTTAACGTATCTGTCTCCTCGGACCACCCGATGTCAATTACCCTAACGTTCCTCAACCTGTACTGACTTGTTGATTGTGAAAGTAAAAGAAAGAAAGTGATCGTCCTATGGTATGCAGAAGTCAGGAGAACTTCTTACAAGAATTTTTAACCGTCTTAAGAAAATTAATAATTCATTTACGATTTGTAGTGTAAACTATTTTGGAGTTTTGTAAATTTCCAATTTATTAACGATTTTTAATTAACTAGAACAATTTACAATAAAACCAATAGATAACGACGGACATGTGACGAGACTTTGATTACCGAATTTTATCCTTACTAAATGCCAAGACGTAAAAACTCAACCCAAATTTTAAAGACGACAAGAACGTACCCGAGTAAGTACCCTGATGTCTATAGTGACCAGAGGGAACGGTAACTCGAAGGTCAACCTAGACCAGTTACCGTCCTTGGTCAAGACCTACCTCCTCTCCTTTCTTCCACTCCATCCCGAACCAAAAACCAGAGACCGAAAGAGGAACGTCATGACGACACACCGGTGTCGGGAATGACCCGTTAGAAGATGTTAGTGTCGATAATAGAGACCCAAGACCGAAGACAGGGAAGGAACACATGAAAGTTCGAATTTCCACGATTACTACGAGACAACAATCGTCGAGAAAAGAAATGGAAAGTACAACGAGTGTGAAAATACTTAATAGGGAACTAATTTAAACAATATTTATCGGTCGAACTTACACGACAAAGAACCTTTTTGGAACTACAAACCATGGACAGAATCGTAACCCTTTCATTTCAATTGGTCTTTCTATTTTTGACAGAAGACAAGAGACCCCGAAATCAGATATGGTACAGTGTATTCAGCTTATTTCGTTTTTTCGAACGTAAAATTATCTCCTACACATTGTATTTGTCCTATTTGTTTTAGACATCGTCAAATCTATCACTGAATCACGATTCTCATCGTTATTTTATTACTTCTTACTTACCCTCAATCTTTGACGTGTTTCTCCTTAAAGTTTCGAGGAGGAATTTCATAAACGTGATCGATCTTAACCTTTAGAAACTCGTCCCTTGAAAAAGGTTGAATCACAATAAAAGGATCACTGATCTTATCATTATCGAAGGGTCTGGAGAGTCACCATTTCTTGGACGAATGGTCACGTCTTCTGTATTCTCTGTACTCAAGCTAGGGACCCAGTCCTTCTAGGGGATCTCATCTTTTACCGTCGGGTGAGGTCATAAGAATGGACCTTTTAGGGTACCTGTCTCCTCGGACCGTCCGATGTAAATGTCAGATACCCCAGTGTTTCTCAGTCTGTATTGACTCGTCGTGGGGGTCTTATCACTGACTATGTATTACCTAGGAGTTATTTATAAACAACTACCTTACTTACTCTAGTGTATTTTTGTGTAAGTAAGTAAGTTTATTATTATAAACAGTTTAAGGAGGAAACGATTTATGAGTCCTATTAAATCAGAGCCTTTTGGGGTTTACTTGAAAAATCAGTTGAGTTTATTTACAGTCTTCAGGAACGGAAACAGATAGACTGTTATAATATTAAAGGAATATTACCTAAAGTAAAGAACTTGAAAAATAAAAGTCGTGGACGACACCCAGAGATGCGTATTACTTTATTCGTCATGTGAATCAGTTTTGAGAATGTTTATTTACTGGGTTAACTAAAATTGTTATTGTATCTAAATAACATAACTAAGAATCTATTCTGTTTAGATCAAGTCCCAGGTCGACCTTGGTCCGAGAAGTATCCGTAATCCACAACCCAACATTCGAATTAAAAACCGAAAAGAAATAGGTACCCACCATCTTTAAACGAGGTATGTGTCGGAGTCCGGATGTCAAAGGATGAAACATTTACAGACATCTTTTTATAAAGAACGGATTCTCAAAATAATCGTGTACACCAAGTTTGGTGGATTTAGCGAACCTGAATCTCTTCCGGGATTCTTTTAAACCTAAACATAATGGTTTTTCTCCTTACCTACCTACGACCAGCTTTTTTCGTTCTCTACAAAGTCTATGAGATGATTTTTTGAAATATGAAATATCTAATTACAAGATCAATTTTGAGGATTAAAACTGATCGACCCTCACCTTTAAAACCGATTTAAAGAATCGTTGTCAAAAATTTTAAAAGAAACAAATAAAACTTATTTAAATCACATTGTCTTGTTTAAGTGATTTGTAATGAAGGTGAAGAAACTCCGATTAACGATATTCCTTACGTACCTTTCTCAGACATTAATAACACAGGAAATAAAGATATTCTCTTTCCTACAAAGATTTCATAAACTCTTGCTAACTTTTACATCAAGAAACCCACCAAAATTCGCGAAATGACGAAAAGAAGAATATGATAATTAAATGCATCGGTTTAATAGTGTCTAAGACTTAATTACTTCACAATCATGTACACGTCTACCTCAATAGACCAAACGAAATCTATTAGGAGTTCCGTATCACAAGGGAGATGACGACCCTTTCAACTCGTTTACAAACAACTTGGAAAAATCTCGTTTTCACAACTTCTAATCGGGTGAATAAATAAATTTAGTATATTTAAATCAAACTTCGTATCGGTAAAAACAAAAAAACTGAGTTCTGTTTCATCCAGAAAAAATAAAATCTAGAGAAGGAAATTGGTATCGTAAAGGAATGACAGTGAACCTTGTCATATAGAGATTCACAGTAATTTCACACCAGGGAGATGTTGGTGTTTACACGTTTTTTGGTTCCTGTCTTTAACTCTAATAAATCTTTGAAAATATGGTTAATTTATGAAAACGTTTTAGGTTCACATAGGTTCACTTAATTAGAACAACTTTCACCATATCTAGTCTAGCCCACCAAGAACCTGAGTACATTGTTTAGTGTCACCGATTCTCGACGTAAGACTATTACGTGTTACCTGGTATAACACAGTGGTGTTATGACCTGGTACGTAGTAAACATTTCCTAACTTTTTTTTTCCTTTTGAAACAGAAAGTGGAGTCTAGTAAACCTTTCTTAACATGGTCTTTTTTTAACAAACTTAGTTTTTCAGTGGTTCCGTCACTTCTTGATGAGTCGAGTATACACCTTCGTCTATCGTCATATGTTCCGGGGTTTATTAAGGTCGTTAAAAAATGTACGTCACAAACCTTGGGGGTTTTACAATATGTCCTTACACTCCTTGTTCTCTCACACCAATTTCTAGTTCTATTTACAATGAATTATATGAATTACTATTAGGTCTATTAACTAAGGAACCAAAACCTTAAATTTTATCGCTACGAATTATACAAGTTCTTCATTCTATTTTAACCCTTAAAACAGTCTTGACCTCGTATAAAGTATGTTTATGAGTCACTTTACGTATATTGACTTTCTATGTTGTTGACATTATTCTTAAGTCACCTCTCTAAATACTCGTCTAATCTGAGTCGAGTCTTTCTTTTAATCACTTTATCTTTGACGGAGTCTATTTTCACTCGTCTCACGTCGTTCCTCTCCGTTGTACTATCTCTTGTGTGGTGTGTTTCATACTTTGCACTCTATTTCACTGTCATAGCCGTACATACATTAATCAGAGTCTTCAGCCCCCTCTCTAGTACTTCGACTTAATATAGACTTCTATTTTACCGTCACTTAAAAGGGTTTAACTATTTTCAAAAGGTCGGTGTCTAAGTTCTCCGTGACACTTAGAATTCGATCTTTTTATATTTTATTTTGATGTGACTCCGTGTCGTGACAGTTTACCGAACGACAACGACGATTCAACGTAGTCAGTACAGGCTGAGACACACTGGGGTATCTACCGTCGGGTGGTCCGAGACGGCAGGGACCCTAAGAGGTCCGTTCTTGTGACCTCACCCAACGGTAAAGGAAGAGGTTACGTAGTTTCACTTTTCACTTTCACTTCAGCGAGTCAGTACGGACCGAGAATCGCTGGGGTACCTGACGTCGGAAGGTCCGAGGAGGTAGGTACCCCAAAAGGTCCGTTCTCATGACCTCACCCCACGGTAACGGAAGAGGTCAGTTTATTGAATTTGGTACGGGGGGTGGGGGGTTTAATTCTTTCCGAAATTCCGTAGATCTTTTTTTATTCCAATAGGAGTTTCTGGTTATCGTCCACAGAGTTGTCTTCGTTACTTACTTTACTTTAAAGTCTGACAATTTTTGGTTTTTCGATTTTTGGATGTCAAGGTATGAGTCACCTTTATCAGATAAAAGTCTGTTTGTTTTTGATCCTCTTAAGTAGTGGTCATACATTGGGGTCTCTTTTACTCTTATAAGACGTCCGTTCTCCTTTTAGAAGTACCAATCTTCGAGTCTACGTCCTTCTATACTTTTCGACTCACGTCCATTTCTACACGAATTCAGACTTATTTATAATTACCATATTTTGTTATCTTAAATAACAACTCAAACTTTATGTGTTTCTTAATTTTATCGTTGTCCGTACTCATCTCCCCATTTGTCTCTGTTTACAACTTTCCGGAAACGTACGGGTCCTTTCCCTTTTTAAGAATAAATATAATTTTAAACTACTCAGTCCCCGTTATCAAGAGTTGGTTCCCACTAAAACAGGAGAGTCTTTGTAAACCGCTAGAGATCTCTGCAAAAAGTAACAGAGTGTTACTTTCCTACATTAATTGAAAGGTAACCATCTTCGGTCTTCACGACACTTTTAGAATACTACGTGTTGTTTCGGACAGTACATTGTTTTCTAGACCGGTTTAACAGTTATCAAGGCTCTGACTCTTTGAGACTAGAGCCCAATAGTGACTTCCTAATTAATCTTGAACTAAGAATTCGGTTATCTCTCCCTCTTTTACTATATTTATCTTTTAAGTATACCTCCGGTTTTTTTCTTTATTTTCTCATCCAACCTATTTATCTTTCATTTGGTCTATTACCATTTAAATTTTAGTCAAGATAGTTATTAACACAATTTATATCTACCTGTCTAAGAGGTCGAATTTTACCAATATAATAACCCATTTTATTCGTTTGTACACGGTCAATGTAATTTCACTTTCACAATCAGCGAGTCAACACAGGTTGAGAAACACTGGGATACCTGACATCGGACGGTCCGAGGAGACAGGTACCCTAAGAGGTCCGTTCTTATGACCACCCAACGGTAAAGGAAGAGACCCCTAAGAAGGATTGGGTCCATAACTTGGGTCTAGAGGGCGTAACGACCGCCTAAGAACTGGTGGACTCGGTGATCACCTGGTACTTTATTTTACTTGCGTATTTTGTGTTTCTGAATTTATTACAACTTATACAAAGAACGTTTTATTTACTTATTTTTATTTTTGACTAAAACCGACAAAACATAACGAAAAACCTTCGTAAACATGTATTATTAATAAGAGAAAAAGAGGAATATGTTTGTACAATAAGTTACGGAAAACACCGGTACGGTCGGTCATCAATAACATCTGAGATAAAACACTACCTAATAACAGAATTATGGAGTTATCTAGTACTTGAGGTACTCCCGTCTCTAATTCAAACGAAAAAATAAAAAGACGAGATTTGTATCATAGACTGTATCACAAACCGTGTAACGTTCAAAAGAGATATATCCTACTAATTTTTATAAACTTGATAAAGGAATAGGGTCATCAAGAGACTCAAAACCCTAGACTCAAGAGTCTAGGAAAATGTGATAATTTTTAGTAACTCCAAGGTTTCTCGAACACAGCAATATAGATACCTATTAAAAGTATAAGCTATTATTTTGACTCTTTAAATTTTACGGAATTGACTAATAAATTTTTTATCATTTGGATAATCCACAATTGTTAATAATGTATATTTTCATTGATAAAAGTTTTTTATAATATTCTTATTATTATAAAGAATGGAAAAGATGTTTAGAGAACTTACAGACTAAATCACCTTAAGTCGACCCAAGAATATTGATGAATCCAAAACTTAGACAAAGTTATGTAATAAAACCAACTGTATATATGTCTTTTAAGACAGAATGTTTTTGAACATTAACCTTTTCACTTGTCATGAAATTGTCGGAAAAGTCTTTAACCACCTACAATAACAAACTATAATATGGTTTTGAACTGTTCATCATCAAAGAATTTCCAATTGACATAATACGTCAACCCTTTGTATAGTTGAAGAACTGTTGTTGTTCGAAGAAGTATGAGACAATGGAATTTTAGATACACATATAAAACCTGTAACTTACCTAGACAATAGGTACTTAACCACAGAACCTTTTGTAACTTAGCAACTTAACACCTTCTAAAAAGTTTACAACTATGTAAGTAACATGTTATGTTTTTTTTATGTAAGTAATTATATTGGTCAAAGTAGTCCTTTATAACGTTGTACTAGTTTAAATACGTACGAATCAACGAATCAGCACAAACTGAGAAACACTGGGATACCTGACATCAGACGGTCCGAACAGACAGGTACCCTAAGAGATCCGTTCTTATGACCTCACCCAACGGTAAATAAGGAGGTCTTGTTTGAATCCTACAATCCATTTTCAAATTTTATAAGACTAAAAGAAAACTTTCGAGTTCAAAATCGAAACGTTGTTACCAACTGTTAACAAAAGAAAGTTCATTGTCTTAGTGAAGTAAGTAAAATTTTGTTATAGACGGTCTATGACTTGTCAGACTTATCAGTATCAAACATTAGATAGTCAATAATTAACGTTTCTTCTTATACAAGAGACAATAAAATATTTTTATTTTCTTATACAATAAAATATTTTTATTTTTTCGTCTATGTAGTCGAACGATGAGTTTATTGGTGTGTCTATGAAAAGTACCTTTATTAACAAGATAAAGACATCTGTCTTCATAATTACGGATAAAGGGGGAAACAGTTTACTTTCTAATCTTTCTATACACGAGTCACTAGTCCTAAAGTATTATAATTTTTACAATTGATGAAGACGTCCTTGTAAGAATTTCTTTGACCGAGGGGGGGAGAAAGGTAAAAAGAAGGACACTTATATACAGTCACTTCTTATCTCAATGACCGATTATCAAACCACTGAACAGGAATTAAAGACGATTCATTAGCTGTCAATATGAGTGGCAACACAAACGTGGTAAACATTTTTACGACTACACCACATTCTCCTTTTACTAAAAGTGGAGTACTTAAGGAACTCTCAGAGCCCCCGAGGGTCTCAAGAGTATCTGGCGTAAAACTCTTGGTTACGAAACGTGTATATATAGGTCACATTGGTGACTTGACCGACCGATGAACAGAGACGTAAACTCTTATAGAAGCGATTTTTACGAGGAAAAAAGGTTTATTTGAATAGATGTTTTGTTTTTATCTCAATGTTCATATCTTTTGTTTGAATACTAATGGTCCTCCATTCCACTATCCTCCCTATTTAACCCTCTAACCCTAACTGTATATGTGTCATGATATATAACCGAACCGGTTTTACAAGTAAACCCCCAAAGGTAATCTACGATATCTCTTTAGGTTTACTTGGAAGACCGGTTGGGTTATATATTTTATCTACTGATTATTACTGGATGATTTCTCCCTTGAGATGAATTATATGATATTACCGGATATACCCCTTTATTAGATTTTTTTTCTCACCTATATATACATATTGACTGAGTGAAACGACATGACTTTGATTGTGTTGTAACATTTAGTTGATATGAGGTTATTTTAAAAAAATTCACAAGGGTCCATATCTAAGAGTTTTATTACGTTTTTATTTATAGTTGACTATTTTTTTGTAGAAAGAGAGTGAAGACGGAAGAACTTGTATCAATATAGGAGGGGTCCCGTACTACGTAACCGACTGGGAGTTTTATCTACACCAGTGAGGGTTAGACTCAGAACTGTGACAAAACTTGTACACAATATTAAAGTATAGCGTATCCGAGATCAACACGGTAGTGAAAACATAAGTCTTGTAAAATTTCTTTCCTACGACACACGATAAATACAAACTTTTACTGAACCACGGACTCTTTATCAAGACCTGTACGACAGACGGGGTGTATTTATAAACATACAACTTTACTTAATTTTACTTACTTCATACTAAAGTGATTTTGAGTACCTTAATAGAGGTCGCCTAATCTAATTAAAACGCGTGGACATAAACGAAATCCTATCAATGAAAATAGTAAATGGGATTTTTTATCTTAATCCTACTAATTTGGGTCACTTGACTCTCTAAATTAGGTTTGAACTATCAAAACCGTCTCTGACTTATAAGTAAGGAAGTGAACGAGGAAGTAATAAGGAAGTAATTCAAATACAGAAAAGGATAACCCTTGTCACATATAAAATTTCATAAAAAGAATTAACCTCATATTAACGGAATGTTACAACGATAAAAGACGAGATGTTGTTGTACTTAATTTATGTACACATGGATATATAGGGGAGAGCGAATTCAAATCAAAAATTTGTCTCTAAATAAATCGTGAATGATACACCATCTGTATTTTTACGTTACCCCTTATTTTGTGTCTCGGAGTAGGTTTCCCGAACGTAAGTAAGTCTTTGACAGAATATTAGGGAATGAGTCACATTCATAAAGAGATCCATAAAAGACTTCTCTCAAGGACGGCAATATTTCATATATATCACATTAAGTTCCCTGTGCATTTAGTTATTTAGTTTTATGTTACACAATCTGTGATAATGACTTTGTCCTTATTATCTGTTACCGTCAAGACTTTCCCTCGTATACATTAAGATAGACCTCTTCCTTTACTCTCGTAGTGGTAACTCCATTGGAAACTTGATGTAAAGTTACTGTCCACTTTTCCCTCTGTTCCTATTAAGAACGTCTTTGATTACTGTCTTTTTACTTTAGAACTATATAGAATAATACAAGTACCCTACTCATTTCAGGTATACCGGTCATGGTCCCTTATACACCTTCTTTCCTTCATCCTTATATCAAACCAAAGTCTAACGAGTTCCGGTTCAATCAGTGTGATTCCTCCAACTGAAAATGCATTCGCGTAGTACGTCTGAAAATTCTTATGATCACTACACTTATAGAGACGAAAAAAAAACCATCTAGTTAGACTACTGGTTCACCTTTATCACTTACACCCAGCTATTACGTTTGTCTTCCGAGGAATTTCGTTGGACCGTGTCAAAATTCAGTCTTTATCACTTTTGACCTTGACTACATAATGGTCGTTTCTTACTTCTCTTTCTCCGTCTAAACTCTCTGTAAATACTGTCTGTATCTTAACTACACTAAACCTTTAATAAACCTAACGCTCTATCTCCATTTTCACCTCTTATTGTGTTTATAAACATGTAACCCTTTAATCTTTTTACCTCCACGATAATTGCTTCTAGTTTTTATATTCTTCACCTTATCCAATCGTTCTACCCCTCTCTTACAGGTAAAATCTATCTTCGACCTGGAATCTTTGGTTATCAGGACACAGGGTTGGGATCGACCAGTCTGAAACCACATACTATAAAAATAAATCAGATATTTTACCTTTACGAGCAAAACAGGAATGGGTTTCTCTCCAGACCGAAAACAAAGATAGAGACCTTCCATTAAAGATTCGGAAGTCGAGAGTTATCCTCACAACAACAAGTACGACCGGGGGAACTAGATGTAGATTGTCACGTACAATTCTTCCACTGAGTACCAGTCAAGATTTACTCCACCTATTTAGACCTCGGATAGTATGTCTCCCTTCATTCAGTCTTTCTCTTTCTTTTTATGACATATCATTACTTATATATACCTTAGATCTTTCCACCATGACTGAGAGGATGTACGTCTCGTCGTTTCCTCTGTGTCTACATTTCTTGTCTGAAAACCTGAGTCCTCCTCCTCCTCTCCCACCCTACTAGACTCTCTTGTCGTAACTTTGTGTATGTAATGGTATACATTTTATCTACTGGTCACGTCCAAACTATGTACTTCGTCCCGTGGGTTTCGACCACGAAACACTGTTGGGTCTCCCTCCCCAACCCCTCCCTCCAAACTCCCCCAAGTCCTACCTCCCCTGTGTACATATGGATACCGACTAAGTATGACTACATACCGTTTTTGGTAGTCTTATAACATTAATAGTAGGTTAAATTTTTAATGCTTCCACTGAGTACTATCTGGGGGAACCTGGTGAACCATATAGTCAGTTAGTTGGTAAGGTTCTATTACTCTGGGGTCATTTTTAAGAGTTCTCACTTCGAGTCCACTAGAAGAGTCTAACTGGCATAAAGTACGCAGACCAGTTTGTACTAACAATCGTCCCATTTCGTAGAACTTCTACGACCCTCGATATCTTTGGGAGACTCTGGGATGAGATACCGGGAGAAGGAAGCTGACTAAGATCAACTGAAGGAAAAAAAAGACACTATCAAGTATAGACACTGATATTATGGAGAGTCACTCAAGACACTCCGAAGGATCCACTGGTAATTTGGACTCCACCAAAAACCCTTTGAGGACTTGAACGTCGACCGTAGTCTTTACTCCCACCAAAAATATACTTTAGGAAGGAGATTGAAACACAAACCTAGGATTGAGGAGTATCAACTCCAGTCTTCAAAACCCATCTGCACCGTCAGTCTTTCGACATAGGAATTGGAGTATTGACCGTATTGAGATCCATGATGATCTGAACGCTTCTAATTGAGTATATAAGGTGTTTACAAACGTGTTTGATATCTCGTCAGTACCACACAACGTGACCTCTATTTCGTTACTTCGTCGGAAACGGGAGTACCTCGTATCTTGGGTCTAGTTCACTACAGTGCATACACACTACCCGACTTACAAACATAGGGAGGTTTTAAGTATACAACTTTAGGATTAGGGTTTATACTACTATACTCCTCCACCCCGGAAATCCTCCATTAATCCAGTACTCCTATCTCGGTAGTACTTACCTTGAGTCTCTAGAGAGAGTTAGGTAAGACGGTACCCTCCTATGGTGTTCTATCGTCAGACGTCAGGTCTTCTTCCGGGTGTGGTTTTGAATTGATATGACCGTGGGACTAGAGTTGAAAGTCGGTGGTCTGACACTCTTTGTTTAAAGACAATATAAATTGGTTTGGTCGGACACCATGAAACAATATCGAGTCAAGTCAGTGAGTCAGTACAGGCTGAGAGACACTGGGGTACCTGACGGTCCGAAGGGACAAGTAGTGGTTGATGACTTCGGACCAGTTTGAGTAGCTCAACCACTATGGTAGGTTAGTAGAGTAGGAGACAATAGGGGAAGAGGAGGACGGAAGTTAGAACGGGTCGTAGTCCCAAAAAAGGTTACTCAGTCAAGCGTAGTCCACCGGTTTCATAACCTCAAAGTCGAAGTTGTAGTCAGGAAGGTTACTTATAAGTCCTGACTAAAGGACATCCTGGCTGACCAATCTAGTGGAACGTTAGGTTCCCCGAGAGTTCTCAGAAGAGGTTACGGTGTCAAGTTTTCGTAGTTAAGAAATCGCGAGTATATTTATATTTATGATCACAGTAGTAGTAGATCTACGGTAAAACTTAAGTACTTATATTACTTAAGTATGGATCTCCTAAAAATCTGTCTCGAGAACTGAGTTCTTTGTTTTCCAGAGAAGTTCGAGTTCCCTTTTGTTTTCTAGGATCTTCTCTTCTTCGCCTAACAAGGTATGGAGGAAGAGTGGACATTAACTGTCAGATACCGACTTTATGTGTTAGACTTCAGTAGGTTTATTGTTAAATAAGGATTCTTCCATGTATTGTCTTTAGGTTTTTACTACGAAGTAATTTCATAAACTTCGGTTGTCCTCTTTGTGTACGTGTCTTTTTTTTTTTTTTTTTTGAGTGGTTCTCGATTATACTTCAATATAGAATAAAAAGAGTATTTAATATCGTAGTGATCTAATCTTATACAACGTTCATGTTTATGAAGGAACCGGGGTCCCTAGAACCCTCACTTATATTTGCGACAAAAATTGTAAGTATTACTCGTACAACCCCGAAGGACACCGAGTCTACCATTTCTTAGGTGGACGTTACTTCCTCTGACCCCAAGCTAAGGACCCACCCCTTCTAGAGAACCTCTTCCCTCACCGAAGGGTGAGGTCATAAGAACAGACCTCTTAAGGTACCTGTCTTTTCGGACCGTCCGATGTCAAGTGCCCCAACGTTTCTCAACCTGTGTGGACTCGTTGATTGTGTAAATGATGAAAGTGAAAGTTCCCCGTATAATCGTTCTTGTGTAAAAGACTTACAGTTTACTCGAAAAGACAAGACTTCGTGAAATCATAGGTAAAGACTAGTCAAATATTTACCGTACGTGTTTTTATTTCTTAATATACAAAGTACGAGTTTGTGTCGTGTTATTTTCCATTCGGATCTCTTTCCTTTAGCACCCGTTTTGAAGTCCACTTTAACTAAAAACGTCTACTGAACACTGACCCTTCTTTACATTTAAACAATTAAATTTGTTTGGTACAACAAGTGAGACCAAAGGATCGTGGGTATAACGTTTTAGAATATTATCCGGAAGTCTACAGGAATACGTTACCTCTCTCGATCTTTCTAAAATAAAGAAATCTATTGTTTCGTACAAGAGGTTCACTGACGACACCTTTTAACTGATCTCGTAGGTATCAACCAGAACGGGAAAGGAGGAGTAGAAGTAAACAAAGAGATAATAATTTATTATAAAGTCGGGGTCAGTTGTTTACTAGGTTCATACTTTTGTGAGAGTCTAAAACAGAATACATTTTTTTGTTTCGTGGAGTTTCGTGGAGAAGTTTTGAATAAGAAATCTTTAACGACCTCTTGTTATGACCCTGTTAGATATTTATTCATCTACTTTGTAGAAAAAGTAAGGTTATCATGACCTTTTCCATTACTATTGTATAAAAACTTTTCTGACACGTTACTTCTGATTGATATAAAAGTCGTTTGACTTCGTAATATATACGATTATTTCTGTTTTTCTGTTTTTGTGAATCGTAAAGGGTAACATAAGTCGACAGAGTCAGTCGGGATTTGTAAAATTACTCATGTCCTTCTCACATCACTTTACTTCAAGAGACGAAACAAAATACGGATGATGATTTGAAAAGTTAATGTCTTTACCAGAAACATTCCAAAAGAGACGACACATTTGAATATATAGAGTCACGTGTCTAACCGAGGTAACTTTGACCTGACCTACTATTTTTCATCCTTTTATAAATTTTACGTCTTATAGTAACATAATTATAAAAACAAGTTCTTTGTGAATATTGTCCCCTAACATAATTTAAGATGTAATCCTTCTGTTAAGTTTTCACCTCTGGAATTCATGGTATCTCAGTTTAGGAATGATCCTCCACTCAAGAGTACCGGACTAAAGTACGGGTATCAGCCTCTTGATCTTAGTTTCAAAGAGTTTTATTGTTATCAAAGTCGAACTTATCCATGTCGAGTGGTGTGACGGTTGAACATAGAATGTCTTAACGAAAAATCAAAATAAATTTTATAATATTATAGTTTTCAAGTACAAAAAGAAGTGTAAATTTTTAAAATTTGTCATAGTAAAATTCCAAAAAAAAAAAAAACCTCATATCAACTCATGCCAAATAATTCGATACAAATCATGTCTACCACCCCGAACGGGTACCACGAGAATTACATGTTCCGGGACTGAAAGACTGTCCAAAAGACTCGTTACTGTAGTCCTTCAAATGTCGATTCACTTACAACATGTGTTCGAGTAGTAGACAGCAGAAGTGCACCGGTTGTCGGTGACGGTCTGTGTCGTCGAAGAAGTAGACCTTGAACTAGCACCTGAAATGAAGTAGTTAAAACCGGTGGTACAAGAGTAACACCCAGTCGTTCCTTGCGTTTAACGGTCGGAATAAGTCCGGACCCGGGTCCTAAGAACCCTAGACGAACTAGTCTCTGAGACTTCGGTTTTTCCGTAGTATAAAGAACCGTTCGAAGAACTGGTCAAAGAACAAGAATGACTCAAAGGAGTCGTGGAGTCACAGGTACACCCCCTATAGGTGTCGGAACCGGAGTAGTGTCACGACGACCATGGGGTTCTGTGTATGTCTCTTGAACCCCTCCCCTCACCTGAATTCGGACTACCACGGGCTCTTCGTAAACAGGAAGACTCCCAGTATCAAGAAGACCGACTAGGTAGTAGAGGTTTTAGAAGGTCGCAAATACGACTAAGGACACGACTGAAGGACGGTACGGAGTATCTCCCACAACGTCCTCTGAAACGACGAGTACCAAGGAGTGTGACGTTATTGGCCTTTTCTCGTAAAATTCCAAGAAGATAGTCTCATTCTAAGAAAAAAGTGTGTGTAGAGATAGGTATGGGTGTGTATGGGTATTTTTTATCAAATATACAAAAACACCCTATAGAAAACACTTTCACAATCAACGAGTCAGCACAGGTTGACAAACACTGGGGTACCTGACAATGGGTGTTCCGAGGAGACAGGTACCCCTAAAGGGTCCGTTCTTATGACTTCACCCAACGGTAAAGTAAGAGGTCCCCTAGAAGGTCTGGGTCCCTAGTTTGGACCCAGAGGACGTAACGTCCGTATAAAAAAATATTCGTGTAACGTTATTAGAGACTACTGGTTTGAATTTTACAATAATTTTGACTAAAAATTATTAAATTCTTTTAAATTTTTCATTATAACTATGTGAATTGGTAACAAAGGAATGAAAACTAATTAATGTAAAATGACTTTTCTATATAAGTTGTGAAATAACTGTTCCAATTTTTTTTTTTCCTTCCTTTCTATTCGTTGCCTTTTCCTCCATAAACAAAAAGGGGTCTAGAAAGTCTAGAGTATAAATGAAAGTCTCCCGTGTGATAGTTACCAAATAACACAGTGGTCTTTATCAATACAAAAATTTTTTAACCATATTACGTACGCTCCTGAAAAATTTCAAAAATAAAACTTTGTTAAAATCTAAATGACTTTTCAAAGTCTATATCAAGTCTTGTAATCACGTATAGAAAATGATTAAAATAGAATACAATTGTTGAAAGTCTTTTTACATTAATATTGATTTTTTAATTATAAACCAATCATTATTATGATTATTTTACTGGACAAATTTAAAATCGATAAGGGACGGGAGTTACAGGCAAAAAAGTCCCTAGTCCTATGTTAAGTTCTAGAGTATAACGAAAATCAACGATATAGAGGAATTAGAAGAAGTTAGACCCCCGTCAAAAAATCAAAAAGACAATAACGAAAACTACTTATGTTTAGTCAACAAAATCTCTTGCATAAAGTCAAACTTAAATAGATTACAAAGAGTACTGATCTAACGTGAATATATAAAAAAGTTCATATAGTATAGACAGACACGGTATAGTCTCCATATACTACACTTAAACAGAAGTATAACTACGAGACTTGATTACAATATTTTTAAATCATGTCTAAAATCATAATCATAAGGGCAAACCTTTTAAGGCACTTTTTAAGGTACCTGTCACCTCGGACCGTCTGATGTCAGGTACCCCAGCGTTTCTCGGTCTGTACTGATTCGTACGTACGTAATCATATAATGTGTGTGGTGAAACTATAAATAAATTGAAATTCTCGTAAGGTGAAGTCGTATGGTAAAAAGAACTAGAGATGTATCATAAGTCAACGTGACATCCAGTACTAACCAGATTAGTCAGATGATTGACAACTTACAAGTCCAATAAAGAACAACCAGTAAAATTAAAATTCATTGATAATTATCTTTCCTATAAAATTTACATAAACACGTACGAACACATATATGTATATTGTTTAAATATAATTATCTTTACCTCAACGACCCAGTTTCAACCACACGTATAATTAAATCTACTGTAACTGATTAAAGGATTGTCAAACGTAAGGGAGGACTCGGTACATCATTTTCCAAATAAAAGAGTACACGACCAAACTGTGAAGAACCAGAAACGGTTATTCTCTTTTTACCATGAAATAATACCGAAAGTGAATGTAAAGATAATACAGACAATTGTTTGATAACGTTAAAAACACTCGAAAAAAAGTAACAAGAAACGGGTAAAACGATGACTCAGTAATCGGAAAAAGTACAATTTCTTGAGAAATTTATTACTATATTAATTGGGGAACAGTAGATCAACAGTTACAAAAGGAGACATAAAGTAAACACAAAATTTAGAAACATCCGGATATGAGTACTACCAAATAACTAAGAATATTACCGATTACTCATTGGACAAAGAGTCACTTTCTAGACTTTACCAAAATAGTTAGATGGGTATCAGTATAGTAGGGAAAGAAAATTTAGTTATTTACAAATTTCGGGTAGTAAATCAATTTTACATATTCTCCTTAGATTTACACAAAACACTGAATAAACGAAATCCAGACTTATCAGTGCCATCATCTTTTTACTCGTTTTTAATTGTCGAAAATAGACAACTTGTTAAAGCGGTAATGTCGTGTAGATGAAACCGAGTTAAATAAATGATAACATGAACCGAGGCCAGAGTTTGGACACGGAACCTCGTTTTACCTTATTACTCGTACCCACCGAGTCGACCATTTCTTAGACGGACACTACGTCCTCTGGACCCAAGCTAGGGACCCTACCCTTTTAGGGGACTTCTTCCCTCGTCGATGGGTGAGGTCATAAGACCGGACCTCTTAAGGTACCTAGCATATCAGGTACCCCTATGTTTCTCAGGATGTACTGACTCTTTGAAAGTGACAGTGTAGATATGTCAATTTACATCTCTATAAATACATAAAAATAAATATAAATTTTCATGTCTTCAGTAGTAGACTGTTTGCACGAGAATATACCTATAGTCTACAAGGGTCGGACTTTTTCTGGTTATTAAAAGAGAACCTTTTAAACATGAATTTGACCTGACGACCGTTACAGGAGATTTCACTTTCACTACTGATGAGTTTTTCCTAATTTTATAGAAACGGAAAGGAAAAAACGAAAAGACTCGAACATCTGGAAGGATACAGGAGGAAAGTAGTCTCGAGTAAATGAAAACTGTACCGTCCACGGCCTATACCGACACGACCCACCCAAAGACTTGAAGGAGACCCACCCGGTCCTTCGTAAACCAATGACTTTCCTCTCCACACAACCTTGACTGATCTCAGTAATCCAAGTTGTGACATGTCACAGACGTACTGTACCCTTACAGGTCGGAAGGGAGTAGTGGTCGACGATGTCGACCTCATGAACCACACGAGGACTATTCTCGGAACCGGGTCCGAAGTCATATACAAACCTCGAATGTGCTCTCTCTCACGAGATCGAGATTTAGTCAACAAGATTTGGAGTCAACGTTTGAACCCATTCCCTTGATCATAAACTATAATTATGAGTTCTCCTGTCTCGGACTTTAAATAAGGAACATACATTGGGTCCTCCGTCAACTGTGAAGGGTCGGTAGAGTCTTTAAACTAATTTGAACAAAAGTACTATTTACATTCTTTAAGATAGACGACACTGGACACCGTCGTTTATGTTAAAGGAATATGAAAGATCCCAAAGTACGTCAACTGTATGAGTACGAAGAGAGTCAAGAATGTGACCACCAAGACAGGAACTGGGTCTCCCTATGTATACGTTTCAGGTAAGGAAAGTGACCCTAGGTTTTCTTTGGGTGTGCTTCGTAAACAACTCCGACACAAAATATACCCTTCTCACTGTAATACTAACCAGGGTATTTCTCATTAATTGGTTTACTACATAAGTATTATCAGGATATATATAATATACAAATTTTAAAAGTAAAATCTCTGTTCTTGGCATCTGAGTCTTACCAATGTATTTGATTCCAGTGTTCTGATCATTACAGTCTCAGTTATAATTTGGGGCTAAGAAGAGTAATGGAATTTATGACAGAGAATGTTTGTACGCAGATAGAGATTCACAGTACAAAGTAGTTTTATCCTAACTCATCTATCTGTAAACCTCTTCCCTTACCGTTGGGTGAGGTAAACCCTCTTAGAAATACCTGTCTCCTCGGACCACCAGATGTCAAGTACCCCAGCGTCTCTCAACCTGTGCTGACTCGCTGATTCGTGTCTATATGTAATATTTTAATCAAAACTTATTTATATGTTTACGTTATTCTTATACTAAATAAAGACATTCGTTACGACATTGTTTGAGATTACCTTCAGATTTTCTGTAATAAAAATTTGATAATTATGTATAAGGGATCCATACACATATACACTAGCTACAACCCTATCCAATACAGAATTTTTACTTTCTATTTTTTTATTTCTACTTGATCCAGTGGTATATTTCTCTCTCTACAAACTCATAAAATGGTCAGGTTTAGGTAAATTAAATACTTTAAATTATAATCAGGTCTAAATCCATCTTCGAGACTTATAATTCATCGAGTCATTTTATACGGACACTAAAAGATCGTAGTATAACTGAGTATGTAGAAAGGAACAATTTTATAAATCTTTAAAGTAGTCAACTCATGAAATACACTAAAAGGTTGAAAAGACAGGAATTGAAAAAAAAACTATTTCACCAAAAGAGATCACAAGGGTCCTTTCACTTGATAAATTACGACGGTTAACTAATTATAACGTTTGTTTGTGTTAAATACATCGTCACGTGGTCATTTACCGAGGACACGAGCAGGAACGTATTTGTTACACGGACAAGATAATTCCTTAAAATGAAAAGATTTGTCCTCCAAGGGACCCGTTATGTGTCGTCAAAGATATCCTACCGTTAATTACAAAAAAAGGGTAATTTCTCCTACGAAACGTACAAATTTTTTCTCTAATCGTGTTCCTAAGTACTATGAAGGATTAAAATTTGGTCGAAATCACTTTGTGTAATCTATATCTACTCTATTAGCGTGTTAGGTCCTTATAGGTCGTCTTTTTATGTACTGAGATTTCGTCATCAGAAGTAGGAATCGTACGTAGTCTTAGTGGATCTTAAAGACAATCTTATAAGTCAGATATCAAATCATCCAAACTAAATGTACAAGTCACTACGACTACAACAGCCAGGTCCCTCGTATGAAACCTCTTGTGACAGATTTCATTACTACGACAGAAAGTAGATTTGTATAGTATACAATACGTAGGTTTACTTACAGAAATTTTAGTATATGAAGGAGGTCATTACCACGATACGAGTCATTAGAGACTTTTTAAAGGGTGAACCTTAACGGAATTCCCAATCAAGTACTTTACCTGTAATGGTGACAAAGGAAAGAAATTATCAGTACGCGTAAGAGGACGAGACAGGACGAGGAGGAGGGGTATAAGACTTTGTGTCTTTATAAAGTCACAATAACTTTATACGTAACGATTAGAAAGATGGGTCAGGAAGGGAGTGAGAGGACGATCCGGTCGAGTCCACGAACCAAACGAGAGTCAAACTCGTAGACTCGAACTTTGATTGGTCCGTGGAGAAATAAACTTCGTCCTTTCTCATGATTTAGTGTAAACCCGAGTCCATCGTAAGACTACAAGTGAAAACAGTAACCATTTCGATTAATGAAAAGTAGATCAACATCTTGGGACCTCACCTTGGTCCTACTCTCTAACTTAAATCTGTACTTTGGGGTGGAACTTGGAACTTGTACTGTGAAACGTACCAATTTACCGTAAAATTACCTTTTACCTCCTTAATTGGAAGTCAAAATTGAAGGGAAGGGTCTCAGGATACAGTATGATGGAGACATGAAACTCACTTGTTATGAAACTTCACGGATACAAGTTAAGAGTTTAATAAATAACTTCAGGATAGTAACATTCCAGGATATACTCTAAGAAACTCTCAATGTTTCCACTTAAATTATATGACACACATATTTACGAATACAATCTAATCTGTTCTCTTATGATCGTTTTCATTACTATTTTTGAATACGACGACCCTCACACTCGTTTCTTTAGACTCCCCTTTTCACTCTAGTGAGATAGCTGACTATTCAATTTCTCTTCCAGATACCTTCTCCGTTATAAACTCTACCTGTGACTGACTACCAGTAACTTTCCTTCCCCAGATCACTCTACGGATTACAAGTCTCCGTTAATATATTTGTTTCCATTTCACGTACACAGCCTATACTTCTTCACTAAAATTCTCTCTTTAAACATATTCGGTACACATCCCTTGTACAGTACGTTTCAACCCGAGTTATTTCCTGTTTTTACCATACCTGGATTGTCTTCGTCTTCTATAATTCTTCTCCACCGTTCTTATGTGTCTTGACATGTTTTTTCCAGAAGTGCGGGGTCTATTAGTGCTACCACACTAGTGAGTGGATCTCGGTCTGTAGGACCTTACACTTTGGTTCGTCCGGAATCCTTCGTAGTGATACTTGTTTCGATCACCTCCACTACCTTAAGGTCACCTCGATAAAGTTTAGGACTTTCCACTACGACACTTTCACGACGTGAGTTATACGGTCGTTTAAAACTTTTGAGTCGTCACCAGTACCCTGACCGTTTCCAGTCAAAAGTAAGGTTAGGGTTTCTTTCCGTTACGGTTTCTTACGAGTTTGATGGCGTGTTAACGTGAGTAGAGTGTAAGATCATTTCATTACGAGTTTTAAGAGGTTCGGTCCGAAGTCGTTATGTACTTGGTACTTGAAGGTCTACAAGTTCGACCTAAATCTTTTCCCTCTCCTTGGTCTCTACTTTAACGGTTATAGGCGACCTAGTACCTTTTTCTCTCAAGGTCTTTTTGTAGATAAAGACGAAATAACTGATACGGTTTCGGAAACTGACACACCTAGTGTTAGTTGACACCTTTTAAGTTCTCTACCCTTATGGTCTGGTGGACTAGACGGAGAACTCTTTGGACATACGTCCAATCCTTCGTTGTCAATCTTGACCTGTACCTTGTTGTCTGACCAAAGTTTATCCTTTTCCTCATACAGTTCCGTCATATAACAGTGGGACGAATAAATTGAATATTACGTCTCATGTAGCACTCTTTGTGACCCGACCTACTTCGTGTTTGATTTTAGTTCTAACGACCCTCTATAGTAATTAGAGTCTATACGTCTACTGCGATTGGAATACCGTCTTTCACTTCTTCTTGATTTTTCGGAGAACTACTTTCACTTTCTCCTCTCACTTTTGCAACCGAATTTCGAGTTGTAAGTCTTTTGATTCTAGTACCGTAGGTCAGGGTAGTGAAGTACCGTTTACCCCTTTGTCACCTTTGCCACCGACTGAAATAAAAAGACCCGAGGTTATAGTGACGTCTACCACTAACGTCGGTACTTTAATTTTCTGTGAATGAGGAACCTTCCTTTCAATACTGGTTGGATCTGTTGTATAATTTTTCGTCTCTGTAATGAAACAGTTGTTTCCAGGCAGATCAGTTCCGATACCAAAAAGGTCACCAGTACATACCTACACTCTCAACCTGACGCTCCTTTCGACTCGTGACTTCTTAACTACGAAAACTTGACACCACAACCCCTTCTGAGACTCTCAGGGAACATGACGTTTCTCTAAGTTGGTGAGGTAGGATTTCTTCTAGTCAGGACCCTCAAGTAACCTTCCTGACTACAACGTCAACTTTGAGGTTAAGAAACCGGTGGACTACGCTTCTCGACTGAGTAAACTTTTCTGGGACTACGACCCTTTCTAACTCCCGTCCTCCTCTTCCCCTGTTGTCTCCTACTCTACCAACCTACCGTAGTGGTTGAGTCAACTATATTTAAACCCATTTGAGACCCTCAACCACTATCTGTCCCTCCGGACCGTAAGTACCCAGTGTTCCTCAGTCTGTACTGACTCGTTGACTTGATTTGACACATCTGTAATTCCGTTTCATTCTTTCTCATCCCTTTTACACCACTATCTGTTTCCGTTACGAGGTGGGTGACGGGTGGACGTACGGGGACGACACTCCTTAAGCCGTTTTTCGGAGGTGGACAGACGTGGAAGTTTCGGACTGAGTCGAAGTCCCTTAGTGGAACAGGTCCTACGGTGACTCCGGGATCTATTCACACACCGAAATATACTTTCACTCTAATAAATTCGAAATACTCCCTACGAGACTACCTGTAATAAGAGAACTCTCAAGAGACGACTCAACCGAAACGAAGAGGTGAGAAACTGAAGAAGGAGTCGAGATAGGAGGAAGGAAGACAACAAGTCAGTGGTTCAGTACAGACTGAGAAACACTGGGGTACCTGACGTCGTATGGTCTGGAAGATAGGGAGTGGTAGAGAACTTCAAACGGGTTCAAGTACAGGTAACTTAATCACTACGGTAGGTTGATAGAGTAGGAGACAACGGGAGAAGAGGAAGACGGAAGTTAGAAAGGGTCGTAGCCCCAGAAAAGGTTACTTAGTCGAGAAACATAGTCCATCGGTTTCATAACCTCAAAGTGGTAGTCAGAAAGGTTACTCATAAATCCCAACTAAAGGAAATCCTAACTGACCAAACTAGAACGACAGGTTCCCTGAGAGTCGGGACTTCAAGTTTTCGTATTTAAGAAGCCGAGAGACGGAAGAAATACCAGATTGAGAGTGTAGGCATGTACTGATGACCTTTCTGGTATCAAACCTCATATACCTGGAAACACCCGTTTCACTACAGAAACGAGAAATTATTCACAGATCCAAATTACATCATCCACAATTAGGAATTAAGTGTAGAACACTTGCCTACGGACAACTTAAGGTCTCACTCCATACATAAGTATGACTCAAGACATCTGGTAGTCCTCACTGAGTTTAGACAGGACTTCAGTTCACTGTACTAACCTTTATGTAAAATCCTTTTGAGTAAGTCGTCCTCATATACACCTTCTCTAATTTCTTCTCCTTTGACCTCATCTTGTCTTCACTTTTAAAAACGAAATTTGTTTCTCCTATGTTACTTCTGGACCTTCTACAATTTTATTTTTATCTCCACTTAAACTTTCTATAACTGTTTCTTCCTAGACATTTTGAGTCCTTAATTAACCTATAATCTCAACTCTTCATTCTTCTCCATCTTAGGTCCAAAAGAGGTTCTAAAATTTGAACTACCTTGTACCATACCGACGAATGTTTTATTCCCTCAGTCACACACACACATACACACACACACACACACACACATGTGTGTGTACGTGTGTACGTCAGGTTCCCTCAGTTTCATCATATTACTTAATCCTTCTTTAAAGATTACCAAATACGGTATTTAAGGGTACTAAATACGGAATACCATACAAAAACATCAAACGTAAAGATGTCTGGACGAGACGTATACCCTTATTTAAACAGTATATTTATCTGTGTTGGTCTTAACGTCGTAATCGGAAGGGATTCAGAATCCAGGAGAGTACAAGTATTATAGGACAAGTACAAGAACGTTTCTTTGTGTAAGGCATAGGTTCTACGGCTTAAGGTCTCGAGACTTAAACTTACGTTTGGGTGGGTTACCATGACTAAACGGAAAAACTTGTAGTGTACATGTAAAGTCGCGTAATAAGGTAAGTGTCACAATAATTTGGTAGTGACGATGAAGGGTTTGAAACAAAAAACTTAACTTAAATACTTAAAATTACCTGAAATAAAACTCACCAAAATTCAAATATTTTTTTGACTTACCTTTCGTATTTTTCATGTATATAAAGGAGAGGGGTGTATACGTACTGGAGGGGATGGTAGTGGTAGGGTGTGGTCTCACCAATGTCAGACATTTGGTTGTGACTGTGTAATAATAGGTATCAAATGTGATTCGAGGTGAGAACCAGATACTCAAAACTGTTCACATATTACTATGTATAGGTGGTAATATCATAGAATGTCTCGTCAAAATGACGGGATTTTTAGGAGACACGAGGTAGACAAATAAGAAGGAAGAGGGTTACTGGAGACGATTGATGAAAATAAAAAAGGGGTGACAAAGTGTACACACACACGAGTCAGTACAGACTGACAAACACTCCGGGACCTGACATCGGGTGGTTCCCCAGTGTTTTAGACAAGTACCACAAAAGACCCGTTCTTATAACTTCACCCAACGGTAAAGGATACAGTCCTCTAGAAGGACTAGGTGCTTAGTTTCGGTGTAGAAGATAGAGGTCGTGACCGTCCGTCTAAGAAATAGTGACTCGGTGAACCCTTCGGGTGACAAAAGTATCGAAACGGAAAAAGTCTTACAGTATATCAAACTTAGTATATCATATACCATACATTGGAGAGGTCTAACCGAGAAAATTGAACATTATCCGTAAATTCAAAGGAGGTACAGAAAACACAGAAAATCGAGTAAAAGAGAATTCGTGACAGATTATAAGGTAACATAGTTACATACTGTTAAGTAAATAAGTAAGTAGATCACTTCCTGAAGAACTAACGAAGGTCCATAACCGCTAATGTTTATCTCGACGACATTTGTAGACACAGGTCCAAAGAGACACCAGTATTCAAAAGATGAGTAAACCTATTTATAGTTACTTATGTTAACGATCTAGAATACCATTCCCATACTAATCAAAACGTTCTTTCACCATTTGACGGAAGGTCTTACCGACATGATGGTAAAACGTAAGAGTGTTACTTACCCTTAAGGATAACGAGAAGTAGGAATGGTCGTAAACTACAAAAGTCACAAAGCTTAAAATCGGTAAGACTATCCACATATCAACAAAATTGAACGTCAACAAACTACTGTACACTACGAGTAGAAAAGAACACGAATAAATGGTAGACATATAGAAGAAGCAAAGTTACAGATAGAGTCTAGAAAACAAGTAAAAATTTACCTTAATAAATAATAATAATAACACCATAAAATTTTAAACATGTAAATCTATGATAGGGAATTAGTGTATACATAAAATGTTTATAAAGAGGATCAGATACTGAACCTTGTATATCGTAGAAGAAGTAGGTGTTTATCTCTGAGACATTAGTAATAAGTTTTTGAAAGGTCGAGGACCCTTGGAGGTTAGACATAAAACAAAGATAATTAAAAGGACAAGATCCACAAAGTATATTTACCTTAGTATATTATACACAAGTGAATATAGACCAAATAAATTGAATAGTTTTGCAAGAGTTCTAAATAAGTACACCTTCTTACATAGTATAGGAAATATAGATACATATAGTATAAGAAAATACGTATAGATTTACATATGTATATTTTAAAACAATAGGTAAGTAGACATCTACCTGTAAACCTAACAAAGATGGAAAACCGAACTTTTATTACAATGTCCCTTATTATGACATTGCTTACAGACTCAGGGAGAAAAATTAAGAAAATTATATGTGGATTATATGTATTCCCACCTTAACGACTCAGTACTATTAAGACACAAATCGAAAAACTTATTGATGGTGGGACAAAAGGTGTCTCTGATGTGATAATATGACTTAAAGAACAACAAATGAGTACACTTTGAAAATATTATGGGAAGGGAGATGAGACGACTGAGAACAGTCACACGTGGGACTTCCTAGTACGATATCGGAGCTTGAAAAGTTTCCAAGAACTATGGACAAGAAGACATACAGAGTCTTAATCGAGTGTTCTTTCAACCCCTTGTTACCGGATAAAACTTTGGACGATAAAAACTAGGTCAATTGTAAAACTACGACGATAAAGTTTGACTCAAACGAAATTAAAACGTAAATTCTTGTATTGAAAATTAATGTCAGATATAAACAAACCATATAAATAAAAGACGGACGAGATTTTCTGGAGATGTCACTACTCCTTTTTCGTTCCTTGTTTGACTTTTTTAAGAACGTTAATACCCGATTATGACGTCATACTCAGTCTTTTATTTGTTTCTGGTAAAGTCCAATAACAACAACAAATCAACGATTCAGTACAGGATGACAAAAAACTGGGGTACCTGACATCGGGCGGTCCGCGGAGATAGGTACTTTAAAGGGTCCGTTCTTAGATCTCACCCAACGGTAAAGGAAGAGATCCCCTAGAAGATGTAGGTCCCTAGGTAGAGGACGTAACCGTCCGCCTAAGAAATGGTGACTCGGGGGTTCCTTCGAGGTTAAAATCCAACCTAAATATGATTTTACTTACCACGTTATCTCTCTTTGATTCATTCTTTAATAATGGCTATACCAATGGTCATTTGTGGATAGGTTTCACTGACAACTTACTCTGAACTTCATACTCTCTCTCGGTGCGTACACTTGTTTTCCACTACCCTCCTATGAAACTCCGTACTTCTCGTCGGTTCGTCTCAGAAGGTCAACTCTTTGAATTGCACAGACTCTGTGTATTGCGTTTCACCTCTCTTAGTGTCACTTTTTCATTTCTCCGTGTCCTTCTCGATCTCCCTGTGTGTTCTGAGGTACATCGTAGTTCTGAAGTCTGAACCGTCGTCAAACCTTAAGTGAGAGTCTAGTCCATCCTACAAATGTCTCCTACGACTGGACTATTTTAAGGTCATACCATACTCAGGAGTCGTGACCAAGGAGACGTACACATAAGTCTCACGGCCGGTACGGGTACTACCGGTGTGTCCGACCCTGTAAGTATTCTGTCATAGTATCCCGAATTATACCGAGAAAAGAGAAGAAAAGGAACTCTTGACTTTCCACAAAATCCCATAACAAAGACCTCATTACAAATTTTTGTAGCTTTCAAGTATGGGATCTCAAGTGACATAAGAAAGGAGAGTTCTGTAAAAGGTACTTAGATTCTACGATCTTCGTTTATCCTGACTGAGATTCTACGATCTTAGACAAAAAGTACCTTTCCGTAAATTAAATTTTATGTTGTCACACAGATACAGTTAGGTTTGTGGGTTAGATAGGGAGGGAGGGAGTGGAAAGAGGGGTCATTAACATTCAAGGAAGAGATTCAGACACTCAGACAAAGACAAAACATTTATTCAAGTCAACATAGTAAAAAAAAAATCTAAGATGTATACGTACTATAGTATACTATCACCAGAAAGAGATAGACTGGAGTAAACCATGCTATTAGAGGACCATGTAGGTACGACGACGTTTATTGTAATAAGGTAAGAAAAATTACAGACTCATTACAAAGTAACATATTTACACGGTGTAAAAGAAATAGGTAAGTAGACAACTACCCGTACGAAGGTACAGAACCGATAGTATTTTTCACGACGTTACTTGTACCACCTCCCCCAATGTACATGTGAAAATTCGGTACAAAGAAAGACTTATACACGGATTCTCACCCTAACGACCTAGTGTACCATCGAGATAAAATTCTAAAAATTTCTTGGAGGTGCAAAAAGAGGTATTACCGACATGGTTAAATGTAAGGGTGGTTGTCATATAAGGGAAAAGAGGTGTAGGAGAGGTCGTAAATAACAAACATGTAAAAAAACTGTCACGGGTAAGATTGATCACACTTAACTGTGGAGTAACATCAAGATAAAAAAAAAAAATTCTATATAAACAAATAACCAACACCACCCAGAATCACCGACATGTACCTGAAAGAGATCAACGTCTTTCACCCCCGATGAGACAACACCACGTACCTGGAGAGTAACACCACCGAAGGGAACAACGCCTTGTGTCCGAGATCCACACGTTCGAAGTCATCGACGCCGTACACCTGAGTTACCCAAAACTACATACCCGTACACCCTAGAAGAGTCTGGTCCCTAGATTGGTCACAAGGAACTTAAAGTTCCCTATTAAAATTGGTGACCTGGTGGTACCTTCGGGAATGACATCAAAAACAAACGTGAAGAGACTATTAATCCCTATCACTCTTAGAAAAGTACACGGAGAACCGGTAGATGACAGTAGAAACCTCTTCACACAGAAATCCAGAGACAGGTGAAAAATTAATAATAATAATAAAATTACACCTCGACGTACTTGACAAACATTTACAACATCTGATCAGGTAACAGACAGTATAACAGATGTTTATAAAAGAGGCTAAGACACACAACACAAAAGTAAAACATATACCAAAGGAAACTACTTGTTTCCGAAAACTCAAATGAATCCAGTGTAGACAAATAAAAATAAAGGTGATGAAACCTTCTGTCTAGTTTTTTCTATGACGACACTAAAAACAGTCTCTCACAAGACGGATACAAAAGGGGATTCTTAAAATATCATAGACCAGAATTTAAATCTAGAAATTAGGTAAAACTCAAATAAAAAACATAACACAGTTTCTTACATGATTGCAGTACAAAATATACACAGCACCAGAAGTATCTGACCCTGGACCCTTGACCTCAGCTGCTCTTCCTACGTCCCCTGGGTTCAGAGCTCACTTTGTTCCCATGAAATAAACATCTTTGTGTACAAATATATAGAAATTAGTCTACTAATGAGTCGGTAATTTTTTTTACTTTAAGGTGGTCAACGTTGTTTTACCTATCAGGAAATTCATTTTCCAGTGACTTCTCTCAGTGACTTCCCCCAGTGACTTCCCTTAGATTCGTCCACAAGAAAAGGAACTAGAGTCAGGACTTTTGACCCACGTCGAGACGAGCAAGGACCAAAAGTCCTTGACTATTCCTTGTCTCTCAGGAACTCTTTACCGTGTGTTTCCTTCTTTTGTATAACCTAGGAAATTTCAACTTGCAGAGGACTGTATGTGCCTAGACAGGTCAAAAGGGTCTTGATAAATAACTTCTCTGACAAAAAGGAGGTAAAATTTCAGAACGGAAGAAACAGTATCTAATTAACGGTCATCGGCACACCCAAATAAAGAGTCCAAATATAGGACAGGGCAACTAGACATACAGTAAAAACACGGTCATGGTAGGACAAAACTACCGACATTCAAACGTCATACCAGACTTCAGTCCCACGGACTAAGGAGGTCGAGACGAAAAGAAAGAGTTCTAACGAAACCGATAAGTCTTAGAAATAGAAGTATATTTAAAATCCTAAAAAACAAAATCAAGACACTTTTTACGGTAACCAGTAAACTACCCCTAACTTAACTTAACACCTTTCAGAACCCAACACGTCAGAAAAAACAGTTATTACTAAGAAAGTTATGTTCTTGTACATATAGAAAAGTAGACAAACATCATAGAAGTTAAAGAAAGTAGTCACAGAATATCAAAAGTCTCCTGTACAGAAAACAAAGGAATTCACCCATATAAGGATGCATAAAATAAGAAAAACTGCGTTACCACTATTTACTCTAACAAAGAAATTAAAGAGAAAGACTAGAAAACAACAATCACATATTTTTACGTTGTCTAAATAGAAATTGTAATTAAATCTTAACCCTAAGTCACGTACGTCGGGTGATCGAGATTTATACATAAACTCAACCACCACCGAGATACACCGATCAAATATATATTAAATTCTCTTACTCTCTTCTCTTTTCCTCTCTCTCTTCTCCTTCTTACTTCACATCTATCATGTTTCGTCTATTACTTCCTTTTTGACCCGAAACTGGGTCTGACAGTACATTGACCGAGGTAAAAAGGAATTTTAACTCTATCTGAAAGACGAAAAATAAAAATACTCCATACAGACATCGAATGATTATTTAAGGTATTTAAACCAAATGAATTCCATCAAACAACAATAACAACAACAAATCAACGATTAGACACAGACTGAGGAGACTTTGGGGTACCTGACACGGACGGTATAAGGAGACAGATACTCTAGAGTGTTCGTTCTTAGGACCTCACTCAACGGTAAAGAAAGAGGTCCCCTAGAAGGACTGGATCCCTAACTTGAAAGTAAAGGATAAACGGTCCATCTAAGAACTGGTGACTTGGTGGACTCTTCATGATTCCATCAAATTATCGAAAGAAAACGAATGATAGGATTACTTTTTCCTCAGTTCCCTTTCGAACTAAGACGTTATACTACCCCTGTTTAAATAACCCCTGTAAAAACACGTATTTTAAGTCTGAAATCACATGATTATTAACCCCCTTCTTTTTCCTTTCTTTCAGTATACCGTAGTCGTCCGGAAGTATAAATCCTACTCCAGGACGAATCAAAGTGGTAGACGAACTTGATACGAAAAAGACTAGTATTTAATCTTTTTTCTCTATCTTTTGTTTACCCCTACTTTTGTTCTAGTAGAAGTAGAAGAAACATCGTACGGAAACATAAAGGGTGTATATTAGGGAAAATCACCATGGACCTCTCAAATGGAAGAAAAGGATACGCAACAATACTATGGTTTAACGGTCGACCACAAGTGTATTAACGAACCACGAGTATTGACCTTAGGAACAATGTAAAAGTCAAAACTCAAGCTTTACTGTAGTAAATAGAGAGAAACCTTTTCAACTATTCTGTACTAAAGAGAGAAACAGATTTTCCAAAACCCGTTTCGGAAGATATTATCAAAAGTGAAGAGGATACTTTCAGGGTACAATAAGGTACTCACTGTATTTGGTAAGACAAAACACTTGACATGAATATAAACCGGTAAGGAAAAAATATGATCCACAGTCTCTTCCTCAGTGACTGAGATTGAGAACTCGGACTCTGTGGAAACAGTACACTTAATGGGTTCGTCCCTCGTATTGACTGTCAAATATACTAGATCTTTGTGACTACTATTTACATATAATATACAAGTTTACATACATTTTCTCTATTTACATTTTTCCATCTAGACTAAATACCCCGTGAATACAGAAAGTCTCGTATGAACAGGTTCGACGTTCTATTGGACTTAAACCCCCTTTAAAATGTCACCTGTTCGTCCAACCTTCTTAGAATATACATAATTATCGTATGACTAAGATGGAAAATTTCTCATTAAGGAACCAACAGGTTACCGATTCTTAGACGGAACGTTACGTCCTATGTATCCAGGTTAGGGACCAACGCCTTAATTCTAGAGTGTACGACATCCCGTTGTTTCGGGTGTACCCGTTGACGGTTCGGGTGCGCGGTGGTGATTTCTCGAACACGAGACGTCACTTCTCAGACGTGCGGTGTTTATTCTGGGTAATGTCGGTTTATTTATTTATTCATTTATATAAAAATTCTTTCCATTATATACTACAATATCGTTGTACTTCTCTTCTTTATAATGGTGACAAACAATCAAAAATTATGGTATTGTATAAGAAACAATGAAAGACACAAGACACGGTCATGGGTCACAGTTTAAATGGTTGAACATCAGTATGTCATTCTAAAATTTCAACAAATTAGCTAATAGTATATCATTTATAAAGAGTCGTAATCACAGTACAACGAAGAGAAATACAAGTGTTTGAAAAATATCTTCACAGTTTACGTGTCTCTTCTATGTCTCGTTTAAAAGTGTGTCACTTTTGGGAACATCGGATAAGGGTCTAGTGCTTAGTCTTACAATAGTCTTGACATCCTAGGGAGACACATGGTAGATCCGTGGTATGTGTGGGGTCTTTTTCACTTTCATTTCAACGAGCTGGCTGAGAAACGCTGGGGTACTTGACATCGGATAGTCCTAGGAGGTAGGTATCCTAAAAGGTCCGTTCTCATGACCTCACCCAACGGTAAAAGAAGAGGTTCCCTAGAAGGGCTGAGTCCCTAGAAGGGTTGAGTCCCAAACTTGGGGCCAGAGGGCGTAACATCCGTCCACGAAATAGTAGACTCGGTGGTCCCTTCAGGGGCCTCCCTCAACAATAAGACTGACGGTGGAAGAAACTAATCGAAACGGACATACACTTTAAACATATTACATTCACCTTGGTGTATCGTGTGGGAGAGAGCACAAACCGAAGAGAGTGAGTCACAATGAGTCACTCCTACTAGGTCTACTAACGTACAGGAACTCTAGACGAGTAAAAATAACAACGTATCATAAAACTATAAACTTATTTGGTAGTACATAGATAATATTACGATAATTAACCCGATAAGACTCGTTACGACCATACTTGTGAGAACATGTAACACACACTTGTATACTAAGAAAAGAGATCCTTATATGAATCCACACTGACTAACTTTTTATTGTTTAACCTTCTTGTATAAGGTTCAATTCACGAAAAGATCTTTTACATATTTTTTTGAGGAATATCCAAAATTGTAGTTTACATTAGTGTGTATGTGTGTGTGTGCGTGTGTTTGTGGTGAATGGTGTTACTGACGGTGTGTCATCTGTGAATCATTTCCCATAATTTACCTGTCCATACAACTCGTATTGTTTACTTTTCTCCACTAAAACCTCTATTATTACACGCGTCTACCTCTGACGTCGGTACTTGAAATACGTTCGGTATTTTTACGGACGAGGAACCTTCTTTCAGATACTGGTTGGGTCTGTCGTATAATTTTTCGTTTCTATAATGAAACGACTGTTTCCAGGCAGATCAGTTTCGATACCAAAAAGGTCATCAGTACATACCTACACTCTTGACCTGATATTTCTTTCGACTCACGACTTCTTAACTACGAAAACTTGACACCACAACCTCTTCTGAGAACTCTCAGGGAATCTGACGTTCCTCTAGTTTCATCAGTTAGCATTTACTTTAGTCAGGGTTTATAAGTAACCTTCCTGACTACGACTTCGACTTTGAGGTCAGAAACCGGTGAACTACACTTCTTGACTGAGTAACTTTTTCTGGGACTACCACTCGTTCTAACTTCCGTCCTCCTCTTCCACTGTTGTCTCCTACTCTACCAACCTACCGTAGTGACTGAGTTACCTGTACTCAAACTCGTTCGAGGTCCTCAACCACTACCTGTCTCTTCGGACCACACGACGTCAGGTACCCAGTGTTTCTCAACCTGTGTTGACTTTCTGACTTGACTTACAGTAACTTGTAATCGTAAATGACTTTATGTACTGAAACTTTCGACAGAAAATTGATATTAAGACTTTTAAACCAACAAAACAGTACTTAGGAAAGATTCAAGGAAGAAAGGAAACTCACCATTTAAACTCTTGACCTGTGATCATCCTTAAACTATTATGACGTACATTAAGAAATCTTTTAAACGGAAATAATGAGACCGGACCATTCACCACGGTCAAATGTGATTAGAAGGTACCGATGTACCCGAGGGAGGGTCGGGTCAGTCGTAAACGTTGTGTTAAAGTAACGAGAACTTAAACGTCAGTTCTCAAAACTAAAGTCACAGACCGGGTACTTCGTCATAAGAATGTAGACAGGTAAACCTTTCGAAAGTTGTCCTCTGGTTTAGGGATTTCGACCGTCCTTTCCTAACGACCGAAAGGTACAAAACACATCCCTATCGATAACCTCCGTAGGTTTAAACTTTTAACCGAAGACAGAAGGACACTACATAGTAAAATATTTACAGAGTTTCGCTTCGTTTTCGTTTTTTTTTTTTTTTTCTTTCTTTTTCTTTCTTTCTTTGGAATCCAAGACAGGAAAACAAGAAGAGAAAGAAAACAGTACAAGAAGTTCCTTTTATACCCCCTTCTGGTAAAGTGTCAACAGGCAAAGACGTTCAATACTACACGACTAAAGCTCGAGAGAGTCCTTCTTCGGGATAGAAAGAGACACTAAACTAGTTTGTCCCTAACTATCGATAACAAAAAGGAGATATGAGTCCGAATACGGATGAGTCACCCGCAGGAGGACAAAAATTTACACGAGTCCCATAGACCCTCTAGTGACGTCTCGTCTCGTCAACTCGTCGCCATAGTTCAGACTACAGAAAACCCCGGTCCGTCCACTCTTCTTCCCCCTGTGAAATCCATCTTCGACCTTCCTTCCCGTCCCCGTCAACACTCACCTCCCACGTACGAAGGGACTTTCATACGTTCATACAATTTTTTTTTTTGGGTTATAATAAACAAAAGGTGGGGGAGAGGTAGGTGTATGTAAAACACGTACGTGCTTGTACGTGTGTAGGTGCGTACGTGTGGTGCGTGTAAGAAAGAATGTGCCTTTGTACAACCCTAACCTCCTTATTTTATCAAACGATGCTCTGACATAAAGGACCACGATAGAACAATGGAGGTAAAACTGTTATACATCCTACTTCTAAATCAGATCATAACAAGTCACCTGTCCTTACAAATCACTCACACACACACTTTCTCTCTTTAATAGAGTAGTGCGTACAAATGTCAATTGTATGTGTGTACGATTACTGACTAGGTTCTCTTGACCAGAATCGTCTCTATCACTGGTAAAAAACTTTGTACTTAATCTGATTTTCCCCCCCCTTCAGGATTTAATTGTTTATTTTTACGTACATTTACTAACTCTTTGATTCTTCAAACGTCCTTCAGTAAAAAAAAAAATTTAAAATGAGACAACTGACGAGTTCAGAGTTGATTTCTAATATGTGACCGATTATACTTATTACTACTGTTACTTTTTATAGTAATAAATTCCTTTTTACTGGGTGATTAGACTTAAGATAATATTGGTAATCCTAACAAGATCCTTCTCTGGAATTAAAAATACTACTACAACACTACGATAATGAACCAAAGATCGGATACCTACCAGGACAAAGGTAGGTGTACATGAAACGTACGTGTGAAACAGACGGAGGAGGAGAAGAAAGGTAGAGAGGGCACATTTTTTAAAGGAGGTTTTGACGATACTCCAACCTCTTTATCCAAATTCTCCATCTAAAATCTCCTCCTACTCTCTCTAAAGTTTCACAAAAACAAAAGACCCGGATTATAACAGAAAACACGTACGTAGAATAAAGTAATATTTCAAACGTAAAAAATTTTAGAGGATTGAAGTATCCGTCCATATAATTACACAAATTTCATATAGGAAATTATACTTACATAAGAACGGTTCACAACACACGTCTACATAAATTTAAATATATCTGCTATATTGGTAGTAGATATATTTAAATTTATGTATAACATCCGGAGATCAACAAAGAATGAGAAAGGGTGATTGTGTAAAATTTCTAGTTAGATACAACGGTTCAAATATGGACTAAACATAGAAAAAAATTTTTAACTTGACGTTAGCTGAATATGATCAAACATGGAAGACCTATTAAATAACACTACCCGTAGTTGTAAAGGAGAGAGGGATACCACCTGTAAGTCCAATGAAGATTGAGAAAGCTGAGAACACTGAGGTACCTGATATCGGGGTCCGAGGAGACAGGTACCTTAAAGGGTCCGTTCTTATGACCTCACCCAACGTAAAGGAAGAGGTCCCCCTAGAAGGGTTGGGTCCCTAGTTTGGACATAGAGGACGTAACAGTCCGTCCACGAATTGGTGACGTGGTGGTCCTTTCGGGAGATTGAGAAATGGTTGTTTGTGTCACGAAACTTGGTTAGAAACACCTCGATAGTCCTAAAATGACCCTATGGGTAGGATCTGAACATATCAATATAGACAGAACGTTCCATCACGACCTAACGAAAGGTCTTACGGGTGTGGTCGGTAGTGAGAAAAATCAATTGATAAGTACTGTTAAAGGGGTAGGGTACTTATGACTCACTATGGACTGAAAGACGACGACGGTTCAGTGAAGTCAACACAGGCTGAGACACGCTGGGCTATCTACCGTCGGGTGGTCCGAGGAGGTAGGGACCCTAAGAGGTCCGTTCTTGTGATCTCACCCAACGATAAAGGAAGAGGTTACGTACTTTCACTTTTCACTTTTATTTCAGTGAGTCAGCACTTGTTGAGGATCGCTGGGGCACCTGACGTCGTATGGTCCGAGGACGCGGGTACCCTAGAAGGTCCGTTCTCATGGCCTCACCCCACGGTAACGGAAGAGGTGGACTGAAAGATTGACAACGGTCAAATTTTCAAACTACACTGTAGAGTAACCACAGAATCACTTTCTCAGTCAAGGACCCATCCAACAATTCTTCAGGTCCTAGGACCTCCTCCTCTTTCCTCAGACCCCGAGAGTACTTCCTCTATCCACAGACCTCAAGAGTTCCTCCTCTTTTCCTGTAAAAAAAAAAAGAAATTCAGGTCCCGACTACTAACGTGTTGTTTTGTTGAGTAGAACGAGTTCCTATACAAACGGGAATTTGAGACATGGTTACTAATATGTTGTTGTTACGTAGGACGAACTCCTGTTCAAAGAGGACGAACTCTTTGAAGACTGATTAGGACAGTAGAATGTTACATATAATACGGTCACCCAGACCATTCTAGAAAGATAATAATCAATGTTAGGATAATAGAATTTTACATATAACACCCTCACCCAGACCATTCTGGAAATATCGAAACTCTGTAAGAAAACTAAATAACAATTATTGGTCAACTTTTCATATATCGAGGGAAAGATTCTGATCGTTCCACCCCGTGAGAGGTAGGGGTAAGACCACAGATACAGTCTTTGAAAGAGACTGAGAAAAGTATGAAATTATTTTGACACGATATGTTTTCGAGAACTCACTAGTTCGGACCAGGAACCAGGACTTCGATGTAGAAGAAGCCCCTAGCACTTAGACTATAGCAAGTGTCATTCGATAGTAATCGAACGGAAAAGGAGTAGTGGTTATTAAAATTTGTAGGAAAGTCTAAGAGGCCTCGTGAACCCAAAGAAAACGTCACATGACAAGTACAAAGGAAACGGGTAACAGATGTGAGAAAGAGGTCGATTAACCTCCTCAACGGACGGTCACGATCGATAACTATGGAATTAAATTCTATGACACATATCGTAGAGGTAAAGAAAGTGTGTGATTGAGGAAACATTTAAAGAAATTTTTGTCCAGTAATGAGAACCACTCATTTTATAATTCCCGAACAGATCACCTTAAGGAGAACAAGACACCGAGGAGGTAGTTGACAAAGAAGCACTTAGGGAACTCGACATAACTATGTGTTGTGAGAGTAAGTGACTCTTGGAATTGTTCCTTACCGTTACTAAGACGACGGACACAGGAGATCCTTTATAATTTTAGAATTTCTGTTCGTCTCCCGTAAACCAGTAACAATAAAGACGTATATGAAGAGTACGATATCAGGATCCATACTAGAACCGTATTGCGTTTTCTCTTACTTTATAAACTTACAAGATAAAACTTCACTTTTGACCTCTTTGTATTCGAGTACTAGAACAAAGACTTTAAACTCGGATAGAAATCGACTAAAAAAAAAACCTCTGACTTTATCGTAATGAGAGGATTCCGGACGTACTTTACTGAGGAAGTCAATTCAAGAGCAAACCGTAAACCCGTAAGGTTTCAGTCGACTCTTTTCCGATAATACGGGGTACTCTTCGGACGTGAACTAGTCACTCAGTGTTTCTACATTTTATTGTATTAACTTACTTTTTATGTCATTACATCCAAACTCCCTCATAATAACAACGGTTATTATAAAAACTTATATGTCTTCAACGAAAACCTACTCAAAGTGACAAAATAGACAATCTCTACTAAGGAGTGTGTACATAATGGTACGTCCAAAAAACTTTGGAAAATCGAACATGTTGAACTCGATAAAAAGAACTTAAGTAAAAGGTTGAGGACCTGTAGGTATAAAATATGGATAAAGGAAAACTGATTCGTACAGTACCCTTCAATGGGATTAGATGACGGACAGTCCCTATGACTTAACGTAACGAAATATTGAAACTGAAGGAAATCTCAATGAGACACCTTATAGAAAAGGACTCACAGTTTTTGTGAATTTCATTAGAAAAAGTAACGTAAAGGGTTATGGACAGTACCTAATTTCGTAATCTTATATATTTAGATCTCAATAGTCAAAACGAGTGTTATTAAACCTCTATGATTTTAGGATTCACGTCCAAACTTCATACTTATGAAAATGTTAAAATAAGATTTATAAAATCCTAAAACTAGTAACTAGATTTTCATCTCTACCGTGTAATTATCTACGTAAATCTTTAATCTAAGAGACAAAGAAGACTTTTTACTTATAGAAGTTACTTATCCTTGTGAACGATTACACTATAGTTTTAAATTTTACATAAATAGTGTTAACTCAGATTGATCGACTTGATTATTTGAGAGTACTTAAAATTCATCGGGTTATGTGGTCTGAGAATGACCTGGTATGACTTCTCGGAAAGAACTAGTTACTTGTTACCTTTAATAAAACGGTTTGTGACAGCTGAAGATCTGAGTAAGAAACGGTAGGGTCACTTACAAGAATCACGAATTACTCGTATTGGTGGTACTTTTGGGGAAGGATTAAGAACTTTGAGATAAAAAAGGGAGAGACGTTTGATACCACTAAAAGAAATGATTAAAAGAGAACGGTGGACCGTTTGTTAAAAAACAAAAAGTAAAAATCGAGATCTCCAGAAACAAGATAAGGAACTATGACGATTCGGTTCAATAAAAAATATTATTACATCGTGTTTTCGTTACATTAATAGATTTTTACAGAATAAAACTAGTATTGATTTCCGAAGTTAAGGAAAAGATCACAAAATTTGGTATTAAAAATAGGTGTCCAATCAAACAAAACCTCTTAGAAACTAACGACAGATGAGACAGGGGAGAGGGTCGAAAAGAGGGTAAAGAGTGTCCTTTGAAGAATCGTCACTTTAAGTTGTTCCTCAGTCATACAACCGTGGTAACCGTTACTTCTTTCGCATTCAACACGGAAATTTATTATGGTGATTTACTAATATTTTTTAATCAACTACCCTAATATTTTGACCAGTTTTATACTTTCTCTTTCATTCGTAATACCGTTATTCTCCTTAGCACAAACAGCTTACACGTGAGAACTGAGTAATATGACTCACTTTTTTTCCAGGATTTAAGTCAAGAAGATTGTCAGGACCCTATATCTACCCCTCTAACTCTGTTTTAGAAATAAACCTTATTAAAACACTCGGTCAAGTCCCCGTCCGGACTAAGGATTTCGGGAGTGGCTTGTCGACGTAAATTTCCGCATCCCGACCCAACTGAAACTAGGTCCAGTCCTTACCGACTAAGGACTACTACCTAATACATCTAAAAATGTGACATGGTGAAGTTCAACAAACAGAGTAAAACTAGATATTTGGTATATCTGGAGACTCACTCTCCTCGTCCATGACACCTCTCGTACTCTTTCGGATCGTTCACTTCTTCTCACCCCACTTAATACAGGTGTATGTAATACCTTACAGCATCTCGAGACTTTTCTTCACTAGTTCCATATGACCTACTAAAAGTATTCGGAGAAACCGACCATAACAATTTACTCCTTCTATCCTCATTACAAATGTTACAATAAGTATAAAAAATTTCGTATGCTTTTAGAGGGATATGCACACACACACACACACACACACACACACACACATCTATTCCTTCTTTTAGTCTTTGGTCCACGATTGAACCCAAGTCAAGTCAAGTCAATGAGTCAACACAGACTGAGAAACGCTGGGGTACTTAGTGTCGTGCGGTCCGGAGCGACAGGTAGTGGTTGAGGACCTCAAGTGAGTTTGAGTACAGGTAACTCAGCCACTCCGGTAGTTCGGTAGAGTAGGAGACAGCAGGGGAAGAGGAGGACGGGTGCTAGGGAGAGTCGTAGTTCCAGAAAGGGTTACTCAGTTGAGAAGCGTACTTCACAGGTTTCATAACCTCAAAGTCGAAGTCGTAGTCAGGAAGGTTACTTGTGGGTCCTGACTAGAGGAAATCTTACCTGACCAACCTAGTGGAACGTCAGGTTCCCTGAGAGTTCTCAGAAGAGGTTGTGGTGTCAAGTTTTCGTAGTTAAGAAGTCGTGAGTCGAAAGAAGTGTCAGGTTGAGAGTGTAGGTATGTGTTGGTATCGGAACTGATCTGTCTGAAAACAACCGTTTCATTACAGAGACGAAAACTTATACGATAGATCCAACCAGTATTGAAAAGAAGGTTCCTCATTCGCAGAAAATTAAAGTACCAACGTTAGTGATAGACGTCACTAAAACCTCGGGGGGTTATATTTCAGTCGGGGACAAAGGTGACAAAGGGGTAGATAAAGGGTACTTCACTACCCTGGCCTATGGTACTAGAAGCAAAAGACTTACAACTCGAAATACGGTTGAAAAAGTGAGAGGAGAAAGTGAAAGTAGTTCTCCGAAAAATCAAGGAGAAGTGAAAGACGGTATTCTCACCACAGTAGACATATAGACTCCAATGACTGTAAAGAGGACCGTTAGAACTAAGGTCGAACACGAAGAAGGTCGGGTCGCAAAGAGTACTACATGAGACGTATCTTCAATTTATTCGTCCCACTGTTATATGTCGGAACTGTATTAAGTAAAGGATAAACCTTGGTCAGACAGCAAGGTACAGGTCAAGATTGACAACAAAGGACTGGACGTATGTCCAAAGAGTTCTCCGTCCAGTCCACCAGACCATAAGGGTAGAGAACTTCTTAAAAGGTGTCAAATAACAATAGGATACGAGTATTTCTTTAATCTTCCCTATTACCGAGTCTACCATTTCTTAGACGGATATTACGTCCTATACACTCAAACTAGGGAACCAACCCTTCTAGGGGACCTCTCCTTTTACCGTTGGGTGAGGTTATAAAAACGGACCTCATAGGCGACCTGTCTCCTCGGACCGCCCGATGTTAGGTCCCCCAACGTTTCTCACTCTGTGTTCACTCGTTGATTGTACTTGCACTTTCTATCTGAAATTGGTGAAATAAACATCTATAGGAATCCTATACAAAAGTTCCCCTTTTTTTCCTTGTCGTAGTGTTATTACACCTATCACACTAAGATAATTTAATTTTCCCTTATTCTCTCCGAAGAGACATTAATCTGCCCTTAACTTTATGGTCGAAATGGTGAAGAATAGTCACACTTACACCCGTTTAATGTAGTCAAAATAGTAGATGAGTCACCCTGATTACTACGAGTGTAACATTCTAACGAACCCCCTTATTTACCGTTTCACTACGTACATCTCGAGATTCCGGAAGAAACTACGAGGTCCCGAAGGTTATACAACAGTGTACCCAGACCTTCTAAGAGTCGTACCGACTGAAGTAGGACGCACAGGAGTGGAGTCTACCGGAGAGGACTTTTAAAAGAATGAGAAAAAAAAACCCCCCCCCGCCGCCAGTTTCTCATGGGAAAAATGGAATGAACGTAGTAAAAAAAAGTTGGAGTACAATAAACAAATTAAAGATCGAATAACGGACAAAGATCGAATAACGGAATCAGGTAAACGAGGTACTTCCGTCTTTAATAAGAACAAGACAAGTGGTACCTGAGAGGTCACAGTTCTTGTAACAATTTTTTGACTTTTCTGGTCACTCTTTATGAACAAGTTACTTATAGATTTTACTTATGTTCATAAAATGTGACATAAACAGTGTATGATTAACGTGTCATTTATGACCACTAAAAAAAAGAAAAAGAAGAGAAATACGTCATATGTCAGGGAAGTCACTTTCTATAGTAATAGGTATACACCCCCTTTTCCCTGCAAAAGAAATTAACAATGGTAGGAACAAGTGGGGTTTGTACTCCTTGTACGAAAGTAACCGGGGTCCCTCTTTAAACTAGACTGAGGACAAAATTAAATAAACTTTTAAGTCCCTAGGGTACAGTGTCTTAAATAAGTTTTAATACTAATTTCTGAAGAATCCGTCCGTTTACCGTTGGGTGAGGTCATAAGAACGGACCTCTTAGGGTGCCTGCCTCCTCGAACCACCCGATGTCAGGTGCCCAACGTTTCTCAGCCTGTACTGACTCGTTGAAGTGAAGTGAAGTCAAGTCCGTCCGTTTATCGACAAGTTGTCGGATGTACATGAAAAAGAGTATAACACTGGAATAAACCGGGTCCATCAATAGTCTTCGTTTTAATGTAAACTTATCTTTTATCCTCGGCGACGAGAAGTAGGTCTTTACACATCGACGTGGGGGAGACCTCGTGTTATACCAACAACGGCTCTTTGTTGTGTGCCCCGATTATTAAAAGTCTATCTCTCGATCGTACTTTAGGTTGTTCTCACCTATCTAGGTCCATTCATTTAATCTAACTAGGCTTCCGTCAACTAAACCTAAACATTAGTTTAACAATCGTTTCCACTGGACTTATAACCGTTTTACCACGACCTCGGGTTCCCTAGTGTCGTGAGTCCTGACCCGAAACGTCCGACACCAAAAATAAGGAGAATATTAAGGATACTCCGTGCCCACTGGTGATTCGTGTACCTGGACACACCACACATTGAAATTATGAGGAACTTCCCTATCCGTATTCAGTTTAAAAAATTTCGAATCCTCTCTCCATCCTGCCACCTCCGCAATCTGTAACAACAAAAGTGACAAATGTGCTTGAAAGTCACTACCCTTCACCAATGGTGTAGTCCCTGTGGAAGAGTAAACAAAGTAACGGTCTCCAGAAAGGACCCGACTTACTTTTAGTAGTGGGAACTCAACCACAAGACTATTAAATAGACTAAGACCTTTTTATCTTAGAAGAAAATAGACTGTAACGAACTTGTTGAACTTCCAACATTATTACAGACGGACGTTCGGTTTGTAGGGTTTACTTAAATGTTGTAAATAAAGTGATTTTTTGTCTCCGACTTAAACGGAACCCAAGGTAACTTCCAAATTTAGGTAAGTCTTGGATTCTCTACTTGTTCACCCCGAACGTCAAATACTTCGTTCTTGTAATCTGTCTTCCAGAAGATCAACCAGGTTCTCAGCAGAGGTGATGGACTTGAGCAGGAATCTAAAAAGAGTGTGGGAGGTACCCTCGATCCCGTTTAGGAGTACTGTTGGACTTTATCGGTACACTTACAAGTGTGTATTCGGTAAAAATATTTATGAACTTTATAGTTAAATACATAGTAAGTTTGTCCATTCATCCGTAATCTTAATAATCTATGAAGATTATTAAGTTAATTAATAAACCTAAGTTAATTACCCCGTTTCTGTAGACGTTTTAACCAGAACGTGAGATTTAACATCAAAATCTCACATGAAATACTTGCAAGAACATTAAATTGGTCTTAAATGGTTTAATACAAAGTACGATACATTCACTGAAACATCTATAGTCATCTTTAAGAAGTTTTTGTCGTATGGTATTCTGAGGTCCCGGGTATCTTAAAGACTAGAATGGAGTAAGATAGTACGACACACTGTCCATTATAAAAGTTTTATCTCAATCTACCTTGACGATATGATGTCAAGTTAAGTCAGTGTCAGAACAGACTGAGAGACTCTGGGTACTTGATGTCGTACGGTCCGAAGGTACAGGTAGTGGTTGAGAGTCTCGTACGAGTTTGAGTACAGGTAGCTCAACCACTACGGTAGGTTGGTAGAGTAGGAGACGACAGGGGAAGAGGAGGGTGGAAGTTAGAAAGAACCGTAGTCCCAGAAAACGTCACCCAGTCAAGAAGCGTAGTCCACCGGTTTCATGACCTCAAAGTCGAAGTCGTAGTCAGGAAGGTTACTTATAAGTCCTGACTAAAAGGAAATCCTGACTGATCAAACTAGAGGAATGTCAGGTTCCCTGAGAGTTCTCAGAAGAGGTGTGATGCCAAGTTTTCGTAGTCAAGAAGCCACGAGTCGAAAGAAATAGTAGGTTGAGAGTGTAGGTATGTACTGATAACCTTTTTGGTATCGATATGATATAACGATAGGATTATACACGGAAAGAGGGGAGGGTACGTTTATGTAAGCCTAAGAGACTTACATACTGGTCCCACAACTCTAATAAAAATCACCGGTCGATCCTACATAAAATTTTTATGATTTAAATACACAAAATAATTCTAAAAAAAATTACATATTAGGAAGTGATGTACAATATATTTCAATAGAAAAAATTTTAAAGACATAAACGAACCAACCCAATAAAGAATCGGATTAAAATTGTGGTTGATGTCACGATAATACCACGGTATAATATGAAAAATGACGAATAATATAAACTTCATATTATAAATTGTCAAGGAAAACAAAACACTAAAATCTTATACTAATATAGTAAGGAATTATATCTGGTGAAAATACGTTTATTAATTTTTTATGTGTGTGTATGTGTGAATAATACTTAATCGGTTTGTCAATTCAGTACTTTACAATTCCCATGTATGATAAGAATTATTTCGTTTTATATGGTTGTTTCAAAATCTTTTGGAAGATCCTACAAGACGGAGAGTCATATCGGAGTCGAATCTTGTCGACTTACGAAAACTCATTTCGTTTAAGGTGTCCTTTGTTATTTTTTATTCACGAAATCTTTAAATTTATAATCGAAAATCAAATAATATCATAAATAAATCAGTTCTGTCATTCAACTTCTGAGTTGAACCGTTGGTGTGAGTCGGCTAACGTTTACACAAGAACGATAAAGGAACCTCCTATCCATAATGTATTCGTGGGGGTTTGTTTACCCCCATGAAAATTAAGTGTGAAAAATAAAGGGATCTTGTAACGTTTGTGTAGCCCCAGATAAATCTTACGACAAAACACTAAACACACCGACTCTGGTAGAAATACCGCCTTGTTAGAATGTAAACCACGAAACCATATTTTAAGGAAAACTTCCCCAGGGTACTATCCAAATAGTATTAAGGTGTAAGACTCACAATATGTGTCACTGACACTGAACTCAAAACACCTGATGAGACAGGAGACGGGATGTTATCGATCTTTTCGTGCCCCTGTGTCGGGTACCGATCCTCTTCGGTCAGATAAACGTGAAGTCTCCTACTAGACTTTGTACATAAATGATAAGAGTGCGTAGAGGGAGAAAGACTTGACACGGTCCTACTTGCGTCCCACAGAGGAAGACGAGTAAGAGGAGTAGAGAAGGAAAACTGGAAAAGCAGGAAGGGGGGTCAAAAACCGAAGACGAATGAGATGACAAAGATGAGTCCAATCCTCCCAAGTGAATAGGAGTGCAAGTTTCGGTCGTTAGGACAATTATAACTTTAAAATGTATGGTGAGACACATAAACTTTGTGAGAGCAAGTTACCCAAGAGTAGATGAGTTTCGGACGGAATTGTCGGAAATCTCAGGCCATCCCTCTCGTATGACAGAGTGACTCCGTAATAATCCGATTTTCTGATGGAAAATAGAAACTACTCTAAACACCTTCTCCTCCTTCCTTAGTCTTTAAATAAGACTTCACATATCATAGTCCCTACCTTCACATATCGTTACAATTATCATTACAATATCATTAAAAATCATTACAATTACTAAAAATCATTACAATATCATTAAAAATATCATTACAATTACAATTGTAAATCATTTCTACAAAAATGACATATATATACAATATACACACATATATACACAAAATCCATATATATGTATAATATATATATGTAACTTCCATTTATATCAAATATATTTATATATACATATTTATTCAATATATATTTAATATACATATATTTTAATATATTATATATATTTAACTTCCACATATATATACAATAGATGGATAGGTAGATATATAAGTCAAAGGGTCCTGACACCTCTCTTGACAAATATGTATATCAATTTACGTCGAATTGAGTATGAGTATTGACATCAGTCCTAGGTAGACAAAGGAAGTGAGAGTGGTATTCAGAACACTCGTCTTGAACTCCACTAATTGACAGAGTAAAACGGGTCCGGAACCTTTCTCTCCCAGGACCTCTCAAGATCCTTTAAACCTCTCAATTTAACCTCTCAAGATCCTTTAGGTAAAGTGGTTCTGACTCTTCCAAGGGTATTTGACATTTTATCTTTTAGAGTCCCTTACTCAACCAGTGGAATGAACGGTGGGTGAAGACTGAAATAGTACTTTCTAACCTTATTTAAATACGAGATCCTAATCAACTTAATCAGGGACTAAGTCTAATTGTCACTCATCTCTTTCACAATTGAAAGGTCCCTTTTTAAAGGTTAACACGATGAGAACCAACAGGATTGTATATAGTAGAGGGGTAAGAAGATACCTTTTTAAGGGTCGAAGAGTTATGTCATATCATTTGTCGAGTGGTAGACCGGACACGGAAGAGACAGGAATACTGGGACTATACGAGGTCGGAGTGACTTGAAACTCAATAAGTGGAAGTTCGGAACCCTGGACTCGTATGTAATAAGAAAAGACGGTTTGAGGAAAAGGGACTGAGAGAAGGCAAAAGAAGGTAATCGATATGAGTAAAACAACAACAACAAGTCAACGTGTCAACACAGACTGAGAAACGTTGGGGTACCTGACGTCGTGTGGTCCGAAGGGAAAGTGGTAGAGGACCTCAAACGAGTTTGAGTACAGGTAACTCAGTCACTACGGTAGGTTGGTAGAATTAGTAAAACATTCTGTCAAGTTTATAGAAACGGAGACTTATTGACAAAAGTAGAAAGAGTCCTCTCAATACGGGATAGGAAACAGTTGACTTTAATTTTTTATCGTGGACGTTTGACGTGGTAACCACTCTTGACACTCACACAAAATAAGACCCTGGAATGACTCCTGATATCGGAGTCTCTGTCGGAGTGTCCAGTCCCCTCTTCGCACACACACACACACACACACACACACACACACACACACACAAGTAAAACCGATTCCTCATGTACGTTGGTTCGTATCCATCTTCCAATGACGATCAGTGTTCCTTGTCTGTGGAGCCAATTATTAAAATCACGAAAAGATTCATACCTCTCTACGTGCTTAGTCTAAGTATGATAAAAAACGACTTTTTATAGATTGATTCCTGGATAAAATGAACAAATGGGTCTCGTGTCTCACAGAGTAGGAAAAGAAGTAGGACTTAAGGAAGATCCGACGCAACATCCATTCACTGGCGTCACCGATGACAGAACCACGAACATCGTGACCTACTACCCGTCGTAAGAAACAAAATATGGAAATCAAGACACATATAGAATTACTATATCGAATTATACATTGTAACGTTTATATTATTTCCGGACAGCAGAAATGATCAAAAACAACAACAAGTCAGCGATTCAGTACACGCTGAGGAACACTGGGGTACCTGACGTCTCGAAGTCCAAACGGACAAGAGGCGATAGAGGACCTCAGACGAGTTCAAATACAGGTAACAGGTGGTAGAAGTTTTCCACTACGATGTATTGGTAGAGTAGGAGACGATACGAGAAGAGAAAAACGGAAGTTAGAAAGGGATATAATTCCAGAAAAGGTTCCTCAGTTGAGAAGATAAAGAGTTTTTGTCACTATTTGTGAAAAAAAAGAAAGATAGAAGTCTCGAATTTGAGAACGGACCATGTGTTACTTTAAACAACTCAGTCGTAAAATCTAGTCAAACAAACATTAAGAAAATTTGTCTACTCTTTTGACTCCAAATCTCTTCATTCTACTAAAGTGGATATAGGTCTCGATCCTTCACCGACTTCGTCCCGATCTTGGACAGAACATTGAGATTTCTGGTAAGTAAGTGATGGTGAAGTCAACATACATAACTAACGGTCATTGGTTATGAGAGTTGAAATCACCTCTTCCGTTACCGTGGGGTGAGGTCATGAGAACGGACCTTGGACCATCCGACGTCGGGTACCCCAGCACTTGTCAGCCTGTGCTGACTCGCTGAAGTGAAAGTGAAAAGTGAAAGTACGTAACCTCATCCTTTACCGTTGGGTGAGGTCACAAGAACGGACCTCTTAGGGTCCCTGGTCCCTCGGACCACCCGACGGCAGATACCCCAGCGTGTCTCAGTCTGTGTTGACTTTACTGAATCGTCGTCGTTGAGTTGAAATCTCTTGAGAAGTTTTCCAGTCCTCTTTTTACAAAGTTTTCTAACTCTTTCCTTCAGGTATGAACCTCCGTTACTAGATATACGTTGTGTTATCTTAAGGAGGTTCCCTTTTATCAGGTAACCTAATCTTACTGGAATGTAAGTCAAGTCAAGTCAAGTCAGTGAGTCAGCACAGGTTGAGAAACGCTGGGGTACTTAACGTCGTGCGGTCCGGAGGGACAGGTAGTGATTGAGGGCCTCAAATGAGTATAAGTGCAAGTAGCTGAACCACTACGGTAGGTCGGTAGAGTAGGAGACAACAGGGGAAGAGGAGGACGGACATTAGGGAGGGTCGTAGTCTCAGAAAAGGTTACTCAGTTGAGAAGCGTAGTCCACCGGTTTCATGACCTCAAAGTCGAAATCGTAGTAAGGAAGGTTTCTTGTGGATTCTGACTAGAGGAAATCTTACCTGATCGACCTAGAGGAACATCAGGTTCCCTGAAAGTTCTCAGAAGTTGTGGTGTCAAGTTTTGGTAGTCAAGAAGCCACGAATCGAAAGAAGTGTCAGGTTGAGAGTGTTGGTATATACTGATGACCTTTTTGGTATCGGAACCGATCTGCCTGGAAACAACCGTTTCAGTACAGAGACGAAAAGTTATACGATAGATCCAACCAGTATTGAAAAGAAGGTTCCTCATTCGCAGAAAATTAAAGTACCAACGTTAGTGATAGACGTCACTAAAACCTCGGGGTTTTTATTTCGGACTGCGATAAAGACGACAAAGGGGTAGATAAAGGGTACTTCACTATCCTGGTCTACGGTACTAGAAGCAAAAGACTTACAACTCGAAATACGGTTGAAAAAGTGAGAGGAGAAAGTGAAAGTAGTTCTCCGAAAAATCAAGGAGAAGTGAAAGACGACATTCCCACCACAGTAGACGTATAGACTCCAATAACCATAAAGAGGGTCGTTAGAACTAAGGTCGAACACGAAGAAGGTCAGGTCGTAAAGAGTACTACATGAGACGTATCTTCAATTTATTCGTCCCACTGTTATATGTCGGAACTGCATGAGGAAAAGGATAAACCTTGGTCAGACAACAAGGTACAGATCAAGATTGACAACGAAGGACTGGACGTATATCCAAAGAGTTCTCCGTCCAGTCCACGAGACCATAAGGGTAGAGAAAGTCTTAAAAGGTGTCAAATAACACTAGGTGTCTCAGTTTCCGAAACCGTATCAGTTATTTCGTCTTTATCTATAAAAAGACCTTGAGAGAACGAAAAAGCTACTAGGTCGTTGGAATGTAATTCTTTAGTAATAACAGATAGGACGTATAAATCAATTTGAATCTGATCTGAGTCACCAAATGCAGTCGAACCACTTGAAATCTAATAAAATTGATCATATACTATAAAAGTTTTGTTTGGTATCTTATTTGGTTTTATCCTAAAACAAATATTATAGAAAACAAGTAAATTCTCTCTCCAACTGAGCTACTTGTACTCAAACTCACTTGAGACCCTCAACCACTACCTACCTCCCTCCGGACCGTACGACACTAAGTACCCCAACGTTTCTCAGCCTGTACTGACTCGCTGACTTGACTTGACTTTCACAACCAATGAGTCAGTATAGACTGAAAAACACTGGGACACCTGACATCGATGGTTCGAGGAGACAGGAACCCTAAGAGGTCCGTTCTTATGAACCCTCACCTAACGGTAAGGGAAGACGTCTCCTAGAGGGACTGGGTCCCTAACTTGGGACCAGAGGACGTAACGTTCGTCTAAGAAACGACAAGCTCGATATCCCTTCAGGAACATTCTCTCTCCAAAGAGAAGGTTATCTAGTCCGGTAAGTAATCGTAATTAACCTTAATTTGAGGTACCAAGACAGTGTAAAGATAGTCCAAGGTAAACTTTTGTAACGGACCAATGAAGTTAGTCAAATTAAAAGTCTTTACTTCCACTTCTATTTCCAAACCTACACACCTCATTGTAAGTGGAGTTCGGTTTAAATTCTCGATTGTAGAACAGATTTTTGTTAGATCTCTTAGAATTCTGTATAACAGTGAAAATTTTATAACTCAGTTTTATTTTACAGACCGCCACTTAAAGGTGACGAAAATTACTTTGTAGTTACAAGGATCAAATCGACCCTAAATAAACCACACGGACCTTGTATAAAGGACTGAAAACTCTACGAAACAAAGAGGGCGTTAATCTTATTGATTCATGAGTCAACAGTACCTTTATGAGGGGAGATATTTTTAAGAATTTTGTCTTCGAAAGAACTAAACAGAGAGAAACGTCTCTTCCGTTAATGATGAAGATGGAAAGAAATAGGAGGAAAGAAACACGAAGAAAAATATAGAGGGTCAGGGAAGGTCAAGTATAACAAAACATCGTGAAAACACCACGAACTAGGGATCTACTTTTACGGTGAAGTAAGTATTCTTCGTCATTATTATAAGTGTGAGGACCTACAACTCGTTCGAGGTCCTCAACCACTACCTGTGACTTCGGACCGCACGACGTCAGGTACCCCAGCGTTTCTCAGCTTGTGTTGACTCACTGACTTGACTTATTATAAATCTACCACAAGGCTCGAAAATCATCAACTGTTATTAGTGACTTTTCCAAGTTTATACATCGACTCCGTAACAATCCAACCGACGAAAATCGAATTAGGTTAAAGTCTTATAAGATCATCAATGAACCTTTATCTGATAACACAAGGGTCCCCTTTTACTACCAGCCGAAGACGTCGACTGCGTAGATCGTGTCTTGGTGTAGACTGAGTAGAGTCTCTGAAGTCGAACGAATCCAGTCATTCATATAGTGGTCACATCCATAGTTCTACCTGAAGGGTCCACCGGGTCACCATTTCTTGGACAGACGGTTACTTCCTCTACGTCCTCTGGGTCCAAACTAAGGGCCCAACCCTTCTAGGGGACGTCATCCTTTTTCGTTGGGTGAGGTAATGAGAACGGACTTTTTAAGGAACCTATCTCCTCGGACCGTCTGATGTCAAGTACTCCAACGTTTTTTAACTTGTACTTACTCACTGACTTGTACTCTATATAGTACTGTCTGTGTATTATTAACAAGATCCTTTCCCTTGCGATTTATCCAAAACTGTAATCTGAAAGAGACCCCTCACTTCATCCACTCTCCAACTAAAAACTCTTGACCACCAAATCACTATATCTGTCGCCTTTATCTCAGACAATAAAAAGGAGACAGTAAATCAAAACATTACACGGGTTACAACTTTCAAGATACCACTGTAGAGGTACGTTCCTTCGTTCGGGCCGTGTTACCAGTGTCCGCGTCCTAAACTTCGGTCTGACACACCCAAGTTTAGTTTTATAAAAACAAGGAATCGAGACACCGGAGTCAGAAGTCAAAGAAGTGAACATTTTAATGCTAACATGGATGAAACATCTCAACGAAAACCTCAACTTACTTAAGTATAAATATTTATAAAATCCGGTCATGGACCCTGTATTATTCGTGAGACAAACATTTTATTCATTCTGTTTTACAACTTGTTCTCTGTTTCAACGATACGAGTACCTCAATTGATGGAATAGTTATCAAGAAGTAACCAACTATAGTGAGGGGCCGGTATCATATTCGTGGTTTATTTTGTACAGGGGTTCCGTCGAAAACTATCTTATTCATTCTCTTCTTGTTCCTTTTTTACCTTGTCCTCTCTCAAGTGATTGTAACTCTACGAAAGGTCAATTCGTGGGTGTCTTAAATGGTTACGGGAACTTCCCTCCCACTACCTTCATCTAATATTACTTACGTGTCTTTACATGCATACTTAGTGTCCTGACTAAACCGTCTCTGGTTCTGAAGAGTGAGACACATTACCTACAGAAGGATTTCTCAACATACATGTGATTCCCAGAAATTAGTTTAATATAAAGTTCGTGAGGTCCTCTCGAACAAATGTCCATGGATACCATTTAGGAAATCTTCTCTTGATCGGCAATGGATTAAATGAATCAAAAATATAAAACCGAAGACGTTACTAAAAATTCAGTGTAAAATATATGATTAAAAAGGACTTCATATCTAATTAAATTTTATTAATTTAAACAAACGTGAAAGACTCTCGTCTATGAATCAAATAGAATGGATATACTCAACCGTATACTCCCTCACTTAACAATTTTACTAATTTAATTACTTCGTAGTAAATTTTATACTTTGTACACTTTAAAATCCAACTCAATAATTCGTCGTTTAAAGAGAAGTTTAATTGTTACTGATTTATAAAACAATTTAAATATCCTTCTCAGTCTTTATCTTTTATAAAGTTTTTAACTGGTTGTATTTACGTAGTAGAGATTTACTACATTTCTCGACTCAAATCTATCCTTTCCGAGTTCTACGTATCTAGAGGGACCAAAATAAGGGAAGAAGGGAAAAACCTGACGATTAAAGGTGGTAAAGTGTCGTGGTGAACCATGAATTATAGGATCTCAATTATGTCCCCGTACCTTATATACTAGGTCTAAGGGAAGTACAACTTCGTTCTGGGATCCTTTTCCCGAACTCAGGAATATCCCTCCCTCCGGTTCTCGAGACGTCTAACAGTCCTGAGACCATCTATGAGATCTCAACTTACATCAAAAGTTAGATTATCTTATAAGTCGAGATGAATCATAAAGAATCAAAGGATTAGGTCGAGAGAAAGGATTCTAAGAATACCACTGAATTTAGAAGAGTTCTAATAACCTTGGACGAGGGGTCGAGGACCGTGTACGAGTCAGTGATTCAGCACAGACTGAGAAACACTGGGATACCTGATATCGGGTGGTCCTAGGAGACAGGTACCCAAAGGATCCGTTCTTATGACCTCACTCAACGGTGAAGGAAGGGGTCGAAGACGGTGTGAGTTCCGGTTGTCTTCTCGAGTGAGAATGAAGGGTCCTTTTTTTATCTTCGGAAGTAGATCTTTAGGGGAGTATAAGAACGATGGTTTTGGGTGATGTACCTGTAGATAGTCGAGGAGTAAGAAGGACGATGTTATTATTGGAGAAGGGACTCTGTTTAGAGGTATTGACCCAATACCTAATATTAAATAAGAACTACTAAGGAAGAGAAAAGGTATAGGAAAAAATATTAACTTAATCTAAACGAAATGTTACAACATAATCAAAGACGACATCTTATTTCACTTAATCGATATACATACACGAAGGAGAACTCGGAGAGAGGGTGGGGGTCGGGTAGGGGGGAGATCCAGTAGTCACTCGTGGTTCGACTCGAGGGAGACGAAATATCGTCGAAGGGTGGTTGATCGATGGGACATGGGTCCTTACATCTATGCAGTTACGACGAGAGAGTTAAACACGGGGGTGGGGGTACAGGTGTTCGGACAATGACCCGTATATGGGACTCTTTTGATATTAAGTTTTTCTATGCACATGGGGATTTCAAGTAATGTCGTGATAAATGTTATCGGTCTTTGATCCTCGTTGGATTTACAGGTAGGTACCCACTTACCTATTTCTTCCACACCACGTATACATGTTACCCGATAATGAGTCGGTATTTTTCTTTACTTTAACCTAGCAAACGTCACTACACCCAATTGGATCCCAGACAGAAAGGGTATAGAAATTGAAGAAGAAGAAATGACCAAAGAAGAGTAGTTGTCAATTTCACTAACATGGAGTGGGTACTTTTCTTCCGTTTCAAAAGACCTGAGGTGTAGATAAAATCGACATTGAAGAAGAAGCAAGTAACGTTTATATCGGTTCTAAGAAACTGATCAATATATAAGACAGAGATGAAAGAGAAGAGGAGTCAGTTTCCGTTTATAAAACGGGTCGACGAGATAATTTTACAAGAAGATTCCTGTGGGTACTACAGGAACAGTGTTTAGGTCACCTTTTTAAAGTCAAAAAAGAAAACGAACTATAGGAACATCGTACTCTGTAGTAACTGGAGAGGATTCGTGAAGACAAGAAAAGAGAAAAGAGAATTTACGTAGAATTTACAACTACAAAAAGACGAAAACGGGAACCGGGAATGAGTAATTACCATTTATAGTGAAGAAAAGACACACGATCGGTAACAGATCTTCGGTGAAGTGAAGAATAAGACATGTGATAGGAACGATTATGGTAGGATGGATGATATAGTCTGTAGTTTGAGTTTACGGAAGTCCTCGATTGTTTTCCACATTTGTTTATTATCGCCCCTAATCCCGGTTCACTTCTCGTGTGTAGGGTAGTCTTCTGGAACTTTAATTTAAAAAAAAAAAAAAACGTGGGAACGTCCATTTATGACCTCTTCCGTTACCGTTGGGTAAGGTAACAAGAACGGACCTCTTAGGGTCCCTACCACCTCGGACTACCCGACGGTAGATACCCCAGCGTGTCTCAACCTGTGTTGACTTTGTTGAATCGTCGTCGTCGTCGTCGTCCTCCATTTATTCATCCCAGTCCCCGGTGTCCTCTAGGGTGTAAACTTTGAAGATTTCAGATATACGATTACTAAAGAAGATCAAGACACACCTGTTGACAAAGGATCTATAGAGGTGAACCCATAAGGGGACCACTAGGTTCTACGTGTTTTTATTTTAGGGTTACGATATCGGTCTCAATAGTAAGGTATTATGTCTAACCTAGTACGGTAAAAGGTCACATTCAGAGATGGACTAAGAAGGATCGAAAGTTCTATTACAAATCCTCAAAATACACAGGAATCCATGATCACAGTACAGAATTGGTTATAGTAGGAGGAGAGACGATGAGTCACGAGTTTAGGAATAGCTGGGTTACGGTGAGAGAACTTGTTCGGTGAAATACAGAACGAAGACTCTGTAACGTCACAAGAAGAAAGGTGGACCTCGGGAAAGTAAACGAATGCAACGGTATACAATGCAAAGGAGACAAAATGAGACATAACGACACACTGAACGAAACCGGTTACCCTAAACTCGTCTTCCCTGCATACATTTAAGATCTTTCTTCACAATTCCTACCACGTACAAAACGGTACTGACGAAAAAAGACGAAGACACCAACATCTTCGTAAACACAAGGACTCAGGTGTCGTGTGTCCTTTCCATATGTTACGAAGAAGACATAAACTCACACGACACGTAGTCTCTACGAACAATGTTTGACAACCAACATCCAGTGTCCACAATGGAGTTTGTTGGTCTTTTTATCCCGCACGTTAATCTTTCACTATCCGAAATATATAAAAAAAGTCGACTCCTTTGTACACCCAGTCGGACATACAACCATTCATCTGAACAAAAACCTGGGGTTTATCAGGAATCCTTTCTACTGTCAAAATACATTTGGTTTTCTTTTCTTTTCTCCTTTGACGTATAATCATTGCTTTCCTTGTAACTAAACAAATAAAAGGACACAATGACAACACTTTCCTTTTTACAACCGTATTTTATGCCATAAGGTGACATTTTTCCGTACGGAACCTTATTTGGTCCGTCTTTGAGTACTGTATTCATGTTCTCACAGGAATGGTGTCGATTCAGGAATATGTAAAAATGGATGTTGTAACTCACAATCGTTAATTCAATATCACGAACTGAGTAAATAATAGTTCGTAAGAATTTATAGAATTTACACCTCTCTTTGTAAAAAAAGTCACGTCTAGTTAAGCTAAAATAAATTTTGTATAGTAATCAAAGATAAAAATGTCTTTAGTAACTAAAGAATATACTTTAAGACCGACGAGACTCAAAAAACAAACAAAATCTAAAAAATTAACCACCTTTTAACGAAATGTTACACAACCAAAGACGATATGTTGTTACGTTTAGTCAGTATCAATATTTATGGGGGAGAAAGAACTCGAAGAGAGACGAGGAGGGTAAGGTAGCGAGATCCAGTAGTACCTCGAGGTCCGACCCAAGGGACACAACATATCGTTAAAGGGTGATAGATAAAATGTGTACTATCACATATACACAGTTATGATTAAAGAATTAAACAGGGTGGGAGTGGAAGGGGACTACACTATGTTTAGGAAAGAGATGATCCAAGTAGTCATGGTAAAAAGATCTAAGATATATACGTAATTAAAATTATATGAACAAAAAGACTAAATGGAGTGAATACATTCTCCGAGATCCAAGTGGGTAGACTGTCGTTGACTGAGTTTAAGTAAGGAAAGACACCAACTCATTATAAGGTGACATAGGTACCTGGAATAGAAGAAATAGATAAGTAGACAACTACCTGTAGATCTAACGAAGGTACAGGACCGATATCATTTATTACGACGTTGTTTGTAACCCTATGTACACAGAAAATCTTCACAACAAAAATATCTTTAACAAAATACTCCTAATATATCATTCCGTTACATCTGAATGTTGATAATACGTCATAAGAAATTTTGAGACTAGGTATTCGGGTAGACTAGTGGTCTGTACCAATCCCTCGACAAGTGGGTGTCACTACGAGTCAGGTGAAATTTGGACGACTTTAGAACCTCGATGACTGAATTTTGAAAAAGAAGTCTCCTTACCCATTATTCGAACCCCCGTGACTATAAAGTTCTTTTCTATATCAAATTTATAATTCATCGAAAGTAACAGAAACCTATCACTACTAGACATAGTAAATTTTTTAATTTTGTTTCAGATTAGTAAGACAGTCAACTCTTCTATTAAGTCAAAATCATTTTTAAGAAAGAGACTCTACTCCCCATCTTATTTCTATACTTTAATTTACTCTATTAAAACAGTAGTTCCACGTCTCACTCTATCGTTACCCCTTCCTCTAATAAATTGTTTGGGATTTAAGTCACTTAGAAAGTACTTTTAGACAAAACACGATCCGGCAACCACACTCGGTAACCCCTGGAGTTCGACTCTGTCGTGTCAAGTCGGTATTTAACTGGTGTACCCTTGGTCTGTCTGTACTCAAGTTTACAGTCAAGACTGAACGTTCTTCACGTACTGATTCACTACTTTACTTGACGATATCGTAAATCACAAAGGTAGACAAATTACTTATTTTACAGAATAGAGTAACATGACAACACTTTTAGTTCACCACCTTTTATGTGTCGTGTCCTGGACCGAGTGAATGTTCTAGGTAAAGTCCTAGATGAGGACTTTCTCAGAGTACTTCTTCCACATAAATATTTAATCACTGAAATTATGTTTTGTTATTCGGGATAACATCGTCTTGTGTAACCTCTATTTTCTGTTCTACTCCTTATAGATTGAGACAGTGAGTGTTCCCTTTACCATAACTTATACTGTACCCTCTAGTCCACATGAACTTTAAACACCAACCGCCTTATTACCGAGAGGGTTTCTATAGGTGTAGAATTAAGGACATTGAACATTAATATAATTACATATATTATCCCCAAAGGGACCACTGAGTTTACCATTTTTTAAACGGACGTTGCATCCTATGGGTCCAAACTAGGGACCAAGCCTTTCTAACGGACCTCTTCCTTTATCGTTGAGTGAGGTGATAAGAACGGACCTCTTAGGGTACCACCCTCTTCGGACCATCCGATGTCAGGTACCTAAACGTTTCTCAGTCTGTACTGACTTGGTGATTGTAATTAAATACATCGTTTCCTCTTAATTTCAATATCTACCTTAATTCCAACAGTTAATCGACTGTAACTTTATCCCTTTAATGCGACAAAATAGACTCACCCGGGTTATATTAGTGTTCCTAGGAATTTGTACGTTTTTCTTTCGTCTTTTCAGTCAGTTTCACTACCTTACACTCTTTCTGAGTTGACCGGTAAGAAACGAAGTTGACCTTCCTCCGGTGTTCAGGTCCTTTTATCCATCAGAGAGTTTCTACCTTTTCCGTTCATTTATCTAAGAAGGGACTTCGGAAGTCTTTCCTCAGATCAAAACGACTGTGTAACTAAAATCGAATCACTTTACGTAAAGTCCGAAGACTGGGGGTCTTTATATTCTATTATGTAAACACAACCAAATTCGGTAATCAAACACCAATAAACAATGTCGTCGTTATGTTTTGATTATGTCTCGATTTCACTTGTTCACTAGTTCCACCCCTGACCAGGAGGGTTGAACCTATAGTGTTTGTGTGTGTTCCCGGAACCTTAACACCCCCTGACACCGACTACCCTGGGGGTCATAAAGACATACAAATCTCATACTCCCGGGATCCTCTTCCGTTACCGTAGGGTGAGGTCATGAGAACGGACCCTTTAGGGTACCTATCTCCTCCGACCATCCGACATCAGGTACCCCAGCGACTCTCAACCTGTGCTGACTCGCTACTGAAGGGAAAGTGAAAAGTGAAAGTACGTAACCTCCTCCTTTACCGTTGGGTGAGGTCACAAGAACGGACCTCTTAGGGTCCCTGCCCCCTCGGACTACCCGAAGACAGATACCCCAGCGTGTCTCAGCCTGTGCTGACTTCACTGAATCGTCGTCGTCGTCTCATACTCCCGGTCACCTACTCATAGTCCTACACTGAAGTTTCCCTTCCCGTCCCCTATCTAACACTTTCCGGTGTGTGTAGGAAGTCTCCTTCCACTCGAAGTAGGACTTCCGTGATCTCTTAGGAACTTTCCGAAAGTACTACTTACTCAACTGTGAGGGTAGTTACTCTTTTTTAATAACTCTCATGTTTTTGAACAGTGGAGTAAATTAGATGGGGTTTCTGTGGTAATAAAGAAAACTCCCCACTAGGTCTGATATTTGAACATAAAGGGTTAAGGTTCAAAACAGGAAACGAGAAAAGACCTCACACATAAGTCTACAATCAAATGTACCAGAGTCATGAGGACGAGGGAATAAATGAGACAACTTCCTGCGCAAAAGGATCGCATTGTCTACGTTACCATAAAACTAGAGAAATTAGGGGAAGAAACTGCTAGACACCAGGTCAACAAAGTAAATCTTTACCTCAGAAGTCTAATTGGATACGGGACATATTCCGGTTTTGCTAAGTCTTTTTAGTCGACGACTCTACTACATAGTAGTCAATAGAAAAATTACTTCCCTCTGTTGACACGTACCACCTCATCTTCTTTCTTACTGTGGTCTGTGTTTAGGAAAGTGAGTTGTATAGAAATTACATATCGATAAAACACTATCCGTGACCCCGACCGTGACCTATAGATAACAAAATTTTTTATATTAAGAACAGGAGGTCCTTTGGTGACACACACACACACACACACACACACACACACACACACACACACAACCCTTTATCTATTATTTGTTTATTTATGTGTATTTTGTATACCTAAATTGTAAACATCATTTACGACCCTTTTTTCCTTGTTCCATGAAACACTCTCTTTTTACCCTCCCACCCTATACAGGAAATGGACCCGTCAACCCTTGAAAGACTCCTTCATTACAAACGTTACCTTGAATTTCCCATCCTCCCTTGTTGAATCCTCCCTTGTTGTCTTGTAAAAACCTTCTCTCTTATAATATGTTTTCGAGGACTCCCACCTTTCCTCCGGTGACTTGCTCGTATTCAGCTCCCGTTCCCCGTTTCTGAAACTCCTCCGGTTCTTCCAGTTCCCGGGCGTCCAGGGATCTCCGAACCGACGTGGACCCTGATTGACCGTTAGTCTCAGTTCGACGAGTCGGAGACGTGAGACCAATGAGACACTGTCCTCAACTAACTTCACCTACGAGAGAAGAGGAAACGGTTTCTTATTCTGTTGTTATGGTAACAGTGGATTTCTCACTTTACTACGTCCTGTTTGATGAATCTAATAACTTTCTCGGAACCAAAAATTGTTTATGAATAACTCCCGAATTAAATATGTCTCACGGCCCCCTTGACCTCCTCTCTTTCCGTGGTTGTAGACGAGGGACCCGTTCCGACAATGAAGTCAAGACATAGAGGACGGAGGCATCCGACTAACCACCCTTCCGAGGGGTTTATGGTGGTGGGTGTCTGGTGAAACTTGCCTAGTGGCTTTTTGAGACACGTCGAAGACTTTAGAGTATGGTTCGGACTCTGGACGTCTCACGAATCGGAAGAATTGGAAAGACGGGTGTCCGACCTATGGGCAATCGAACTGCGACAGTGTGACTCGACACGACCCGAAGGAAAAGGTCTAGCGTAGACGACTTCCCTTTCCATTTCTCACCTCTCTGGACCAGTCACGTCCGACGTCTACGAGACTCTCAAAGACGTTATAGACGACACCCATTTACTAAATTTTATTGAGCTAAACCGACTCCTACCAAAGACCTCTTTTAGTACACTAAGAGAGGTTGTAGATTTGTATAGGGTCTTCTTCTTTTAGATCCATCACCCACCTCCCTGACGTTTGGCTTTACGGATCTCTCACACACAAGGAACTGTATTTCTCCCTCTTAAATCGAGTCCTAATAAGTTTCTCCTTACGGTCTCTTAGCTTTCAATTAGAAACTGTAAGACCAAACACAACCGGATAAAAGTAGGATCAACAGTATACCGTCCTCCCTCGGGAAAACAGGCGGAGACAACCGATTCAAAACAAACTTCGTTGTAAAATTTACCTTGGAGACAAGAACGATAAGGAACACTTTACTAACGGTGTATACCTCTTTAATCCTTATAGTAAAGACATCGTCAGGAACACAAGAATAGTGGTTCGGTTTTTTTTTTTTGTTTGTTTGAGAACAATTTACCCATACTTTACTGTATTCCTCTCTATTCTAATCGAAAGACCCGATTACAGAGTTGAGAATCGAGGACAAACAAAGAGAAACGGAAAAATTAAAACAAATGACTTGATATGTTAAAGAATATTAAAGTATTAATGTTTGTTTATACGCAGATCCCTCCTTTTGTCATGATAGTCACTTTAATTTTCATTTATATAATCTGTATAGTCCCGTTTGTTCACAATCACTTTCGTCAAGGAAATTAATTTATATTAATACATACATTTATACACCATCTACACACATATTTTGTTCTGACTAAACAAAAATTATTCTTCGTCCTGATTTTTTAATGTTTCCGAAATACATCGAACTTCAAAGTTCATATAAAACTGGAGTTTTAAAATAGTAGGACTAGATGTTGAGACAATTAGAATAAACACAAAGTCACTATAAAAGGAACCGATACTTTGATCCTGAAATTTTGACCCCGAAGGGACCACCGAGTCCACCACTTCTTAGACGGACGTTAAGTCCTCTGGACCCAAACTACGGACCCAATCCTTCTAGGGGATCTCTTCCTTTACCGTTGGGTGAAAGATGGATCTAACAGACCTCTTAGGATATGTGTCTCTTCGGACCACCCAATGTCGGGCACTCCAGTGCTTCTCAACTCGTACTGATTCATTGATTGTGAAAGTGAAAATCAAGATCCGAAATTTTGATCGACAATTCGAGTCCACTTGAATAGATGTTATTCAAGTCTTGGAATCACGTCTTACTCGTCTTGGAGTCATGTTTTGACTTCCCTCTTCTCGAACCTACTTCGTTCGTGCACAGAATCCTTTGTCTCGAAGTCAAGAGTAGGGGTTTATCACAGTCTTTCAGATGGATTAGTATAGATTACTCTGTACCCGTCGGCCGGAACGTAATGGAACACCGTACGGGCATCTCAAAAATCTCACCTAGCTATGTTTTGGGGTCCGTTTACCTTTATTTAGTGTCGTACCTATAATTAACTAGAAAAAAGTTTTATAAGGACTCTACTCGGACGAGGGGTTCTTTATGTCTAAACGTAAATCGGGACTTCTGTTAGACTAGAAAATATGGAAGACTACTACCAAGATCACTAACAAGGGAGTAAACTCTTCATTTACTTTTATGCCCTTTGTGTCACCTTAAACATCGATCGAAGGAAGAAGGAAGGAAGGAAAGGAAAAGAAGAAATAAAATAAAAACCATATAATATCAGTGAAGTGGATAACCCCATGTCTACCCCACGTGACTAGAGGGACAATCCATTGTGTTTGTAAATATCATAGTAGATTAGAGTGTGACCTCTTCCGTTACCGTTGGGTGAGGTCACAAGAACGGACCTCTTAGGGTCCCTGTCCCCTCGGACCACCCGACGGCAGATACCCCAGCGTGTCTCAACCTGTGCTGACTTCTCTGAATCATCGTCGTCGTTAGAGTACGATGACACTCGTCAGGATGAGATGAGTGATGAAGCCCTCTGTTAGGAAACACAAAGAGAACTCCTTGTCTCTAGACTAAAAGGACGACGACTCGTAAACCGGGTCAACACAAATCTTGAAAATACTAACAGGTAGTCCAAAGTCACAATATTTCTTCTTTTATTCCCGTTCTTATATTCTATGTAGGACCCGGTTTGGGACCTCCTTCCCTAATTGTCTCTCACGCAAACTCAATAGTCTCAGGACTTTTCACCAGACTTACATAGTCCACTTGATTCTGTCCACACTCCCGTAACGAGGACTCAAGTTCCAGTCTAAGTGGAAGACTTGAAGTGGATCTCAGAAACAGAAAGTAGATAGACCCGAATACTCACTCTTGGAACTAACACACACAGCATTGGTTGACCCGTCGGTGGAGTCTTCTCTCACCGGTAACTATCGACGAATCTCTCCTGTCAGACGTCCCAGGTGGTCTGTTGTCCTTCTGGTTTCTCTTGGACTTTGAATCACTCAGCACCACGATCACCATCTCTTGTGTGAACGGTCACGTTCTCTGTATTTTCTGCACCCAAGTTAGGGACCCAGTCCTTCTATGGGAACTCGTCCCACACCGTTGGGTGAGGTCATAAGAAAGACCCTCTTAGGGTACCTGTCTCCTCGGACCTCCCGATGTCAGTTCTCAACTTGTACTGACTTCCCTGAATCGTGTTTCGTGTCTCTTTCAGTGGATGCGGATGTCCAACTGGACTCGTACGGAGTCACCCCCGTGACCCCAAAATTGTAGACACTCACGACGAAAGAGGAGGGACTTATCGAAGTCTCCGGTCGTGGCGTGTTGGGGGGGGAGGGGACGATGTGGATGTCCATCTTCCGTCTAGTCAGAGTGTTTACGAAGTCCCTTCGAAGGTTTCGTACTTTCGTCACTCTACAAGAACTGACACGTGACACGAGACTCCACATCGTCTTTTCTATTGGCTCTTGGTTGTTACGTAGTAAATAGGAAAATAAGTCGTCTAAAAAAAGAAGTTCAACTCATATATAAAACACAATCCGTGACTCCGACCGTAGCTTATATATGAAAGGGTTTTTTGTTTACACTAATGTCATTAAGGTCAGGAAAACCTCTGATGTTGACACACGCACAACCCTCTACCAGTGATTTGTTTACGTGTATTTAATAAATGTTGAATACTATTTAGGATTCATTCTTTCCTCGTTTCATGAAACTCTCTCCCTCGTTCTTTACTCCGCTTCTTTCCCACGTAACCGGATTGATGAGACGCGGTACTTCTTGAGACGTGGAAAAGGAGAATCTGACGAGTGTAGTACGAAAAACTGAGATAATATTAACACACGTGACGACAAGTAATAGTCTTTTACTGGTATTCATACCAAATATGAGTAAAAATTGTTATATTTTGGTAACGTAACCCCAATCAATGGTTTTTGTTACTAATACAAAATGTAACTGGTAGACGAATCAATAACTAGGTACTACTCCATGGTAATCGAGTCACAGATAATTAATTTTTGTTCTTACAAGAGTACAAGTGGAACGTAGGATTGGACAGAGTAATTGTAAATAAGAAAACTACTATGAACGACAATCCGGGGTCTCCGAAAATTAAGTAACCTGTCTACCTCATAAGATTTAACAAGATTCTAGATTGTACATTTTTATACGTTTAATGACCCCAGAAAAGGTGTGTGGTAGTGTAAATTTAGAGTGAAGTGACGTCTCTTCTGAACGATGAGGGTAGAATGTCTACTCTTTTGAGTATGTTTATATTGGCCACTTACTTTTGTGGTTGAGTAGAGTAAGACCCGGACCAATACCAAAGGGAAACCTTTGGGCCTACAACCAGGACAAAAGAGACGATGGGAACACCTAAAGAAAAGTCTACGTCGTCGGAAGAGGAAAGTATGAAACTAATAAGAACGGGACTATACAAAATAATTACTAGAAATCTGAAAAGAAAACCCCGAGTAAAAATAAATAGGAGGAATCGACTATCAGGGTCTAATAGTTGACGGGTCTCCTCGGTCATCGTGACCATTCTACAAAGTAGAGAGAAAATTTTAAATAAAAGTTAACATCCTATTAAGAAAATACTACAAGACAACCGAAGACGACCTGTTGTTCAAATTAGTCGACACGCACGTACACACGATTCAGTGCCGTCAGGACCGGTTGAGACACGTTGTGAGACCTGACGTCGGACGGTCCGACGAGACAGATTCCCTAAGAGGTCCGTTCTTATGACCTCACCCAACGACACGTGGGAGAAGGTCCCCTAAAAGGTTTGAAGATACAGATTGGACGTAACCGTCCACCCAAGAAATAGTGGTCACGGTGGACCTTTCGGGAATTAGTCGGTACTCATATGTATATAGGGGAAAGAGAACTCAAAAGAGAGAGAAATTGAGTCTCATAAGAAGGCATTTTACCCGTAAACCATGATGGAAGGAGTATATTGGTAGTAGACGATTCGAAGGAAAGTCCCCGAAGGGATCACCGAGTCTACCATTTCTTGGACGGACAGTCACGTTCTCTAAACTCACTCAGACACTCAGACGCCCACTCCTTCTTGGGGACCTCTTCCCTTATAGGTGAAGTCGTAAGAACGGACCTCTTAAGGTACCTGTCTCCTCGTATCCCCCGACGACATGTACCCCAGAGTTTCTCAACCTGTACTAACTCACTGATTGTGAAAGGAATATATTCATAATTTCTCTATTAAATACTATATATATTATATATTGTATATATATACTACATATATTATATATGTATGTAAAAATTCACAGACGGTGCACAGGTCGTTTCTGATAAAAAATTAGAAATAGAGAATAAAAATTTTCTTTAAGTAAAAAGGTGGTTTGTACCGAAACGTCATGGATTTAACATAATTCTTCAAACAATACGTTCTTCCTTACGAGGTACAATGCCCAATAGAAAATGAGTGATGTATGGGAAGTGGGAAATCTACGGTAGTTTTACGGATTTGGATGTTCACGTTCTTGACGCAATTTTCCTCGAGTCAGTACCTGAGAGATCCAGGTTTTTTACAGGTCTCAGGAGGACGGTCAGGTAAAGTTTTCAGGGGAAACCTCCCAAAAGAGCCAGGGATACATTTACTTGAACAAGGTGAGACTGATCAAAATCTTCCTCCGACCATAACTTGACAACTTGACCGGGGTGACAGTTTACGACCAAAGTCATTGACGACACCGAACCGTTAGTGTTCGTTCTCCGTAACGGGTGGTAGGTAGATCAGAAGGGGAAAAGTCTTTTTTTTCCCATTCTGTGGTCAAAAATGACAAGTCAACGAGTCAGTACAGGTTGAAAACCACTGGAGACTCTGACGTCGTATGGTCCTAAGGGATAAGAAGTGATAGAGAACCTCATACGAGATTGAGTACACGTAACTCAACCACTACGGTAGGTTGGTAGAGTAGGAGACAGTGGGTGAAGAGGAAGACGGAAGTTGGAAAGGGTCGTAGTTCCAGAAAAGGTTACTCTACCCAGAAGTGTGGTCCACTAGACCCATAACCTCAAAGTCGAAGTCGTAGTCAGGAGGGTTACTTATAAGTCCCAACTAAAGGAAATCCTAGCTGACCAAACTGGAGGAACGACAGGTTTTCTGAGTTCTCAGAAGAGGTCGTGGTGTCAAGTTTTCGTAGTCATGAAACCACGAGTCGGAAGAAAGACCAGGTTGAGAGTGTAGACATGCACTGATGACCTTTTCGGTATCGAAACTGATATGTCTGGAAACAGTCGTTTCACTACAGAGACGAAAAAATTATACGATAGATCCAAGTAGTGTCGAAAAGAAGGTTCCTCATTCGCAGAAAATTAAAATACCGAAGTCAGTGGTAGGTGTCACTAAGACCTCGGGTTCTTTTGTTTTAGACAGTGAGAAAGGTAACAAAAGGGTAGATAAACGGTATTCAATACCCTAATCTACCGTCCTAGAATCAAAAGACTTACAACTCAAAATTCCGTCGAACAAGTAAGAGAAGAAAGTGGAAGTAGTTCTCTGAGAAACCAAGAAGAAACGAAAGACGGTAAGCCCACCACAGTAGACGTATAGACTCCAATAATTATAAAGAGGGCCGTCAGAACTAAGGTCGAACTCGAAGTAGGTCAGACATGGTCATGGAGAAGAAATAGGAGTAGGACAGAAGTCAAAGACTGGAAGAATAATGAATAACGTTGTAAAGGTACTCATTTCGGTCTCCTACGAATCTAACGACACTAAATCTTTACGGTCAATTTTAACACTTCCCTCTGTCTCAACCTTGTTAACTAATTTTCCTCAAGGAATCGTCTATGGTAAATACGTAAGGACGGGAGAACACAGTATCTTTGAGGTGTCTCTGAGATGTTACATCACTTTTTCGTTCCAGACACTTAAACACTAAAGACTGAGACGTACAACCGAAACGGTCACTAGTCCGAACACTAGAGTCTAGTGATGAGAGTGGTACCCATAGGAGTAAATAGTTTTCCTTCCTTTTAGATGATGAAACATCCATCAGTAATCTGTATTATTTTTCACGGCTAATGTCTTGAACTGTATTACTATCCACAAGTTTTATCATCGAGTAATAATGGACCTTTATGGTTAGTACGTATTGAAATGGGACTTTTTATTTTACTACAATTAACAGTTTCTCGTCCGAATTTATATACTTGTTTCTCAACAAACAATTGAGAACATTTTCCAGTGATTACTAGAGGAACCAGGATTTATGTTACCTATTCAATAAAGTCAAAAGTCACCCGAACTGCAGAACAATAACGAACAATGACATCAGTGATGGAGAAACCCTTTAAGAAAAGAACTAAAGGTACCGTGTCCCAACCTGTTTTAAGACTATTTGACGTAAATTTTTAACTGAGGTTAGGACACGGATCAGAGTCAAGAAGTCACCCCCTTTGATTGTTACCAACAGATGCCCTCCTCACTACCCCACCCCACTCTACCTTAATCTTTTACGAGGAAGGGAGGTGAGGTGGGGGAGGTACAACACTAATAAACCCTGAACAAGTCAAATAATATACGACTTTAAGTTCCGAGTAAGGACGGAGTGTCACCTAAATAATTAAATTTACATCAGGACATCTGTGGATTTTGAGTTGTGTACGTTTAGTTTTCTGTAGGAAGGGAAGGGACTTTACAGAAGTCAAACACTGAAGCGTCAAGTCCATTACCATGGTAGTAGATTTGTCGTATTTGGTTTTTGGCACAGTAGTACTACGGAAACAGTGCAAAAGAACCGGAGTACCGGACAGGAGACTTATAGAAAGGTCACCCAGAAAAGGAGTGGGTGTGACCGGAGATAAGATCAAGTCCGGAAACATGGGAGAACAGAACAGTGACGTCTATTAGAACGTTTATTAGAAGGATGAAAGTCACCCCGGGTCAGATTAGGAAAGAGAAGTACCGGTGGTCTCACTACTTATGTTTCAGTTTTAGATTTGGATAATTAGAGACCTAACTCGGAAAGTCACCCGACGGTGAAAGAGACTAATTTCACTTGGGTGTCAAACCAAAATTCTTTAAATGTTAAGACGGTTTCAATGGGTGAGGACGGTATCTCGAATCTAGAGTCAGGAGGTCGGGTCCCTTGATAAACATCGGGAAAGATGGAATGGAAAGGGTTGGAGATCATGAAACGTATACACCAGAGGAAATATTCCTTACAAGACAGGAAGGGAGGAGAAGTATACTGATTAAGTAGGAACAGGTAATCCTAAATTTAAACTGTGATCAAGAAGACCCTTTCGAAGAGATTATGGGTTCTAACTGAATCCCCGAAAAGGGCTTAGAAGGGTGTCGTGTACTCAGTACGGACATACCGTGACATGATCTCACATCACCCATGTGAATAACCGATAGCTCAGTCTGACGAGTCAAACTTAGGATCGAGACAGTGATCGAGCTATTCGAACTTTATCAGTAAATTGGGGAGACACGGAGTGACTCTATACTTATCATGGAACGATTCCGGTTAACTCTACTACCAGTGCGTAAGAAAGGGAGGGCCATGTATCGGAAAACATTATACTGAAGTAGTAAAGGAGGTAATTTCCTCCATATAAGAAGAGATTGGGGAACTTAGACCCGATCGAAACACTGGACTATACCGGTTATCCTGTCACCGTTCATATAAGGTTCGTCTCTGAATTTTTCGCGACATGTTACCGTGGATTCGGGTTCTTGGGACGTCAGAAACGGTTCACTCCTGTAGGTCCGGTCACAAGACCAACCACTCCGTCGGTCCCAGATCAATAGGGGTGTTGAGGTTGGTAGACGTACTGGACACTCTACCCATGTAGTGACGATGGGTGTCTCCGTACTCTTCGGGTCGACTCGTGATGGATTCACCCGTCTGGTGTCTTGACAGTCCATTTATTTACTAACAATACAATTCGGTGATTTAAAATCCCTCCAAAGAAATATACCGTTTTGATTGACTATATGTGAGAATACGTCAACACCCCTAATCTATTTTATTGTGAACGGGCACGTGAATGGTTCGCATAACACCCACCAAAATTGTCCAGTATGAAGAATGACGCTAAATATGAATACATATCTAGGTAAGACTATAACAGTCGAAGAGTTTCCGTTCCTTGAGGTGGAAAAGATGGAAAAGAAGACAGTCTAGGAGGGATACATTGTGTCAAGGACCGAACTATGAACAACTTACTTATTTGTAAAAACTCTAAACCAACGGTTCGACTCGTGGACGAAATCTATTTCTTTAGTACTCTCTACTATTTTATACCGATCAGTGAACACGTAAGAGTCAGACTGGGGACATATGATAAAATAACATGGTTTGAAACTAAATGATTTTTACAACCTCAACTAGTATAATTCAAATTAGATGGTGGTTGTAAAGGGGTCATATTAGAAAACGACGAATACGTCAATACGATTAAACGGTTAAGTTCATAAGAAAAAGGATCTTCCCCTTTTCTAACGAGGTTATTAAATACTTAAAACAAAATAATTTGAAAGTATTATACTCTTACTTACCCTCTCTTATAAAACTATCGATAAGTGTAGTGACACTTATTTTAAATCCGTGAACGGTTTTTAGTCATTTCCTTTGTTACGTATTTAATGAACAGTACAGGATATTGGAACAAGGCGACATTAGGTCAGAGTCGTGGTAGAATAGAGAAATAGAGGGTCGGAGGTAAGAACGACACGGACTTTAAGAGTGAATATGGAATCAGACGGAGGTACTAATCTTTGCATGGAAAGTAACGTAAAGGTGTTTGTGGGGTTTAGACCCTCATAAACAAAATAGTCGTAAGTGGTAGTGTCGTATCGATCTAAAAGAAAGAAACCATGGTAAGTAGTTATAGTGGGTAGATTTTTAAAGACCAGAAGACTTTTGGATTACCGTAGTTCTGAAACTTCCAGGTTCAGAAGGAACTGAAAAGGAAACAGGTAAACAACTGTCCAACAATTGCTTGTGGACTCGACCTCGTAGTCGATGCAGTAGATAAAACTGTTCGTAATGTGTCGAGAAAGTGACAAGTTAAGACTGTCGAACAGTTTGGATCAAAACTCAATAGGTGTGAGTCTTGACGGAAAAAAAAAATTGGCATTAGACTTATTATGTCTAAGGACAAGAGTTTTGTAAAGACTAAATTCTTTCTTAAAATTAAAATGATTATATAAAATTTTGTTTTTCTAACTCACATAAAGGGGTTTCACAATTAGATAACTTTTTAGAAGTTGTATAGTTCAATTTAAAGAGTAGTCGTTATATTATATCATGAAACTTGGTGTATGTGTGTATTTCTTTACGCAAAAAGAAGAAAAATTCCTGAATTAGACTAAGTCTATAAACTTCTTTTACTAACTAAGCCTTAATTTAAGTCAAAATTCGATTAAGGTTGAAAACTAATACTACTGATGAGATCTTTGTCCAAGTAAATCAATGTCACTTTGGTAAAAACCTGTCAAAGTAGGTTTGACGATTGTTTATTTGATCGTCTATGAGGGTGTTCTCGGACAAAAATCAGATTTCCGTCATGTTACTCGTTAATTTCTTTTATATTCCTATTTTACATATTTCACCAAACTTTAAATAACTTATACAGGGGGTCAACCTTGTATGTTAAGTTTAGATCTTGAATCTCTCTACCTTAAATCCATTTTAGAAAAGTCGTAATTGGAGTAATTTCTATATTCAACAACGTCCCGAAGGTCCAAGTTGATTTAAAGATAAGGTTTCGTTTAGGAGATTGGTGGAAAGGACGGTGTATCCCTTACAGTAGTCAGTCACTTAAAGGACTTCAAGTGTTCAGTCCTCTTTACGTCGATTCGTTATATTATTGAAATGTAAATATTATACCTAAATAGGACTTCTGTCTCAACGTTTCGTTTAGACTTAAAACGACGAATCTCTTGACGTCAAGTAAACCGTCACGAGGTCGAATATATTTGAACCGTTCCGAATATCGTGGTTCACAACTTTCTACAGTCTACTACTCCAAACACAGGACCGACATGGAATGCGAGGAACACTTTTAAGTTCATTCAGTGAAAGGTACCCGAGAGCAAAGAAGTAGACGTTTTACCCTTATTGTCTTAGACTGGATGGAAGTCTCAATATTTCTGATGTAGTAGATGACTTATATCTTTAGAATGTCCTTACAGTCTTAAGTCGGACGGTGGGATTTTACAAATGGAGTAAAAACAGAGTAAAACCGTATAAGTATAAGGGAAATTACACTTCTAGAGTTTCATCCAATAAAAGTGGTTAATAATAGTAGTACTCTCTCTAGTTCTTCGTGTTTCGTTAAACGTCTACATCAGTCTACTAGTTCCAACATCCATAAACGACGAACTTTGGATTACTCCGTTATTTGTTAATATAGGTAGACTCCTCCCTGACGGCGTTTTTAATTTGTCCCAGTAGAGTGAACCCCTCTCTACGCCACTTAACCAATGCTAATATCGTGGTCGGCGGAGAGTACGGGTCACTCGAGACCCACGGAGGTTCCTCCGTCATTTGTATTACAAAACTACTCGGCACGGAGCAAAAGTAGTCGTATGGACCTTGGTGAACTACTAAAATTGGTGAACAATTTTACTCCTATGACTGAGTCATCCAGACCCTACCCCGAGGTCAAAGACTAATGACTATTCAAGGGTCTACGACGTTCACGGAACCAATGACGATGACAACTCATCAGTAAAGAGTTTCGTACCAGAACCGCACACACAATCAGACGAGTCCGACGGCATTGTTTTAAGGTATCTGAACACGACGAACTCGTTTTCCTTAAATAAAAGAGCGCCGAGATCTCTGACCTCCAGGCTCGAGTTCGAACCTCCTCCAAAACAAAGACCCCCTCCGTGGGAAGGACCGAACGTCTGTCAACGAAACAGGAGTGTACCGGAAAGGAGACTCGACAGAGAGAAAGAGGAAGAGAAGCGTTCCGGTAGTCAAGATAGAATTTGACACCTGAAGTCAATTATTACTCCATAGCCATAATAACCAAGTAAACATTATTTACACGATGTGATTTCGTTCTACAATCATTGTCCCTCTTGACCCGCCCTCCTCTCCTCCACATACCTTTGACACATGAAAAACGGGTTGAAAAGACATTTGACTTTCGACGAAACTTCTTTATTTTAAATTAATTTTTGATAATTTAAGGTTCTGGAAATAGGGTCTGAGTCACTTAGGTAGGACCCCCGACCTCGTGTCCACAAAAGTTTGATTGGGACGCCCACTAAGAGTACATACGGTGTCAAGATCTCGGTAGTCATCTTTGACTTTCACGATCAAAACGTTATCTATTTACACCCAAATTTAAGTCGACATGGAGAAGTGTCGACTGACGAGATCCCGATAAATGGGAGAGACTTAGACAGAGTAAAATTTTAGTCCCATTTTTGTTGGGATATTTCACAAAAAAAAAAAACTCATAATTCACTATACGACTACATTTTAAAAATTGGGTCTCGTACATATTACTCACGAATGTGAGTCAATGTCAGTACAACCTGAGAAACGTTTGGGGTAGTTGACATCGGGTGGTCCGAGGAGACGGATACCTTAAAGGGTCCATTCTTATCACCTCACCCAACAGTAAAGGAAGAAATCCCCTAGAAGGGTTGGGTCCCTAACTTGGACACAGAAAGTGTAATCGTCCTTCAGAAATGGTGACACGGTGGACCCTTCGGGTATGTTATTCGTGAGTTATTTATAATTTATACTTCAAAAAGATAATAACAAATGTAGGACCATTCGTTCTCTCTTAACACGACTTTGTACTCCCCGAAAGTCTTTTCTGACCTGTTGTTTTTATTATCCGTTACTTTCCCGTCCTGTTATTATTTACATTAGGACCTACGAAGATGTTGTGAGGTTCCAAATATATATCGAAAGTGAAAGTAATAGAATGAACTAGGACTGTTACTGGAACGTTTCGTCTTTGAGGAGAAAATTGTCTACTACTCGTCTTCGAATCTTTGTTGGTCACCGAAAGACTTCCTGTGTCTCGATCCTTTACAGTCTCGAGTCTCAAAGATTTAGGATCAGGTTCCATCATCAGGTCCCACCACTAATTCGATCTCAGTCTGACCACCCAAGTTTAGGGGTTTCATGACTAATTATAACCACTTGTTAACCGTTTGGTCAAGTGGACTCAACATTACAGAAGTGATCAATATATCCCTACTGTTTTCGTGAATGGAGAATCACAAAATAAAAATTCCAATTTATAACTACTATAAACTCTAATATCCGACCGTGTATCACTCAAATGATACGGGGGTAAAATGACAGACTTGGTAATTTATACCAAGGAACTCCCCTGTTATATGTAGGTACAATGTGTTATTCATTCGATCTCAATCAGGTTGTTAAACACCCTTAGAAACACGAATACAGAACTCCCTGACGTCACCCCTCACCCCCCGACCCTAACGATGTCGAAAATTCCTCCTCGTCACCCGACCGTGTTGTGTACACCGGATACTTCGAGAAGAGATATTGACAACCCTGTAGACTTCATGGTAATTCTACCATATTTGTTCCGTCTGGTGGGATCGGGAAAGCAGAGTTTATAGTCTTTACTGTCATCCCCATCGTGGTTTTTCTACTAAAAAAAGGGGGGATTCCCAGGTGTATTTCTCTTTCTTAAGACGTATTTCTTCTTTAATTAAGGTACCATAGGTTCTAGGGTTTATTTATAAAACCTTTGTTAATTAACGTCTCAAGGAGTCGTGTCACAGAAGAAACGGACCAACACAACGGAAGAATGTCTAAGATCCCTCTTTGTGGATCATCCTAGTTTTATCTATGACTCACCCATTTTGAACTCTTCACCCAACCGGGTTGTTTTATAGACACATAAAACGTCTACTTTCTCCTCAACATAATTATATGATGAAGGATGTGACACTCTCTTCCCCGTCTAAACAGTACCTTTACTGTCACTACGAAAAATTTTTGAAGTAGTATTATTTTATTCTACTACTATTACTATAATCATTGATAGTCCTATCAATATCATCACTTTCAGAATGACTTAAAAACGAGATACGGTCCTTGGAAAGATTTGTAAAGTATCTATAGGGAAGTAAATTAGAAAGATTGTCAATTAACTCTCTATGTCTGTGGAAATAAAAGATGTAATATCTCTACTCTTTCGCTCCAATAATCGGGAACTTACGTATGTAACATTTTTCAACCTTGACACTAAGACTAGGTCCGAGGATCTGGTTTTAGTTGTGTCGACATCTTCAATCGACTATCTTTTCCTACCTTAAATCTCGACCTGTCCACAATCACTAGTAGACGCCTCATTTTCAATAGTCTCACCAAAGACCTTTCTCAACGACGTCTTAATCTCTAAGGACACACGGTCCGTGACGGTATTCGGGAAACAATGTAGATCGTTGAGGAAAATTAGGAATGTTGTCTGGTTATTTTATAGAGTAACAATGTCGACTACATTTATTAAACGTGGTCCGGTCCAGAGTTTCAATCAACATCGGAACTTGGGTCCATTACTACTGCAGTCATAGTGAGGGGAATGAGTACTTGACTTTCCTTTTAGTCTCCGTAGTGTTCTCTAGTTCACTCAGTGAACACCCTAGTCCCACACTTTTTATATTTCACAGTAAACTTTGTAAGAACCTCATTCCCCGATCTAAAGTCGACCACTTTCAGAGATTCCCACCCCACCCCAAACGTCGTGTCCTTCCCGACCATCAAAACGTCTTGTGATTCTTTACTGAAGGTGGGTTTAGTATCAGGTAACTCTTACCCTTCCTTAAAATAAAGCCAATCGGGTCCCTTGACCAGTCGAACTGGAAGGAAGAGTTTTCTATGAAGTACGTGAACTGAGAACCCCTGTGTCTTTAGTCGTAAAATTAAAACCAAAAGAGTTCATCATTGGTACCGATGTTCATCAAATAACTAATCAGAAAGAGAAGGACTTGTAGGGGACGGAACCAAACGAATTCTCCCGTATACTGTGGCCCGCTACTTGCGGGTGCCCCCGCGACTCGATGAAGGGACCTCTCGACGGTCCCTCGGGAGTCTACTTTAGAAGGGGCACTTACAAGTAGACTTCGGGGAGGGGTTAGGGGAAGTTAGAGAGAGAGGTTTCACCGTAAGAGTAGAGCCGGAACGGGCGGGCGCGTGGACCCGCACTTCCCGGGCGGAAAGGGTTGTGGATCGGTTCAGAGTACTGACCAAGCTTGAAGTTAGTCCTTCAAAGGGCAGATCCTCAAGGTCCTGAGAGACCGCGAGACGGGCCAAAACCTCTTCCGTAGAGGAACGAGATGGGAAGACCACAGGAAGCTTGAGTCGGATTGAAACCCGTCGTTGGAGTTCAAATCGGAAGCCTCAGACTCGGGGACCCCCTAAGCGTCCGCCAAGACACGCTTCCGCACCCCCGGAAGTCGGGGAGGCGTCTCGGCCGCAACGCGCGCAGTTCTTCCCGAGAACCTCCGTGGCCCGTTGAGAGCCTTAGCGGAGGCCAGAGGAATTCCAGACCTTCGAGACACCAGTCTCGGGGGTCCGGTCGTGGTGGGGTTAGGTCACTGAACCGTCGTCCACCGTCTCCGCCGCTTCCCTCCCCCGCGGACCGAGAGCCCGATCGCCAATCACCGAGGCCAAAGGTCGGGCAGCGGGGGTCGTGGGCGCGATGGGCGCGATGGGCGCGCGGGGGCGACGGGTCGTGGCGCGGCGCGGGGGCCGCGGGGGGCGGCCGGAGGCGGGCGTGGACGTAGGCGAGGCGCGCGGAACGGGCGGCGGCGGCGGCCGAGAGAGCGAGGGTCGCGCCGCCTGCGGGGGCCCGGCTCGTCGCTCACGCGAGGCCACGGTCTGGGTAGCGGTCTGCGGAGACCCGGCCAACTGAGGGCACAGGGCGAGGACGCGGGACGCAGGGGTTTCTACTTGCACTCCTCCCACCTTTCGTAGAGCCGAGTCGACCTCCTCCGCTCGAGGTGTCCGCCATCCTACGTTATTCGCAACCTCGCCCGAGGGCGAAGGTGAGACGAAGGGAGTGCTCGACTCTGCCCCTGGGGAAGGACCCGACCCCTGCGAACAACGGAAACGACGTACACTCTATCAGTCGACCCGCCCTGACCCTTCCCCTCCACCGTCGCCGCCCTTACCCCCACGCCTCCTCTCCCCCACGTACGTTCCATGTCCAGCCGTTTCTTCTCCACAAACTTCACACACACTTTGAGCGGTCACAGTCCCAGGGGACGCTAGGACACGGATGAAAACGGAAGAGACTTTTAAAGGGTACAACAAATACGTAAACGGTCTACTGAAGTCTGGCGTGTGAAGGAAGAGGATTGTGGACCCCTATTTACTAGACTTTATCATAACTAGGAGAGGGAGGTGCCACGGAAATACGAGGGTTTGTAAAGAAGTAATTTTGAGATAAAAGCAGGGGACCATTATGTGTCCGCCTTACAAAGGGTCCAGTCTAAGAAGTCGTCCTGGCATACAGAATAAAATAACGGTCGAAGTCAAATCACACAAGTCTCTTTTACCAGGAGTCGCTGTGAACCTCTATTAAATATGTGTCATATCGGAACCTTTCCATGAACCGTGAGACACGTTCCTCGAACCGAAAGTCTCATAGTACGTAAGACGCTTTCGTCCCTGTCCATAGGTATCGTCTTATACCCTGGTATCGAGGGAATAGGGGGTGACGTGGGGTTATTTCGGAGAACCCATCTTAACCAAGCAAAAATCCACCGAAATGTACACATGTTTAAAATCTCCTCAACATTTAGCTTACTTCCAATAACACCCCTTGGACTCTCACTAGCTCTCACCTGGAAAGGGTCTAATATATTTTACTCACCCATTGCACCGGTGTCGTACCAAACCTAAACGTCCTACTTTTTCAACATGAAGTCCCGGCATTTCAACGCTCCTTTCTCCGTATAGGTGTAAAATCCACAAATATGGGTCCCTTTACCTCAGTAAAGTTGATCTCAGGTAACGGGATTAAATATCTGTAACTCTGTCCCTATACAAGGGAAAGAAGGAAAGGGAGGTCATCAAGTTCAATAACATTGACCCTCCTGGGATCAGAAAAAACTTACATTTCAGAATCTCTTTTATGAGAACCATCCGACCTTTTTTGGACAGTGGAAGTCTCTGGGGTCATACTGAATATTACTACATATCAAGTGTAAAGGGAGTACTGTTATCGACGGTGAGTAACGTTTGATTCATATAGATCCTATATAGAATCCTGGTTATGAGTATTAGATCTTCTCTAACTTAAAAAGTCTTACTCTCAACATTGACGTCTCCCGACGTATCCACTAAAGTATCCCAGAGACAGAAATGTCAAGGAAGCTGAGTTATCCCATGCCTCGACCGACAAGAAAGCCGTTGAATGAGTCCGTGGTCCGTTAACGTCCAAGAGTCTCTATCTCTACCAACATCCTTGTCTTGAGACCCCTTGACCCACCGAACGTAACAAGTCGAGGAGTCGTTATCGTCGAAAAACCGACTCGGGTCAGAAATTAACCGGTCTACCCCTAACTTAGTCGAGCGGAGTAGATAAGTGTCACGGTATCCACCGGTATTAGAGATGAACAACCTATTTTACTCTTTCTACTTTAGTGTAGACTCCTCATACTACATAATTTTTTCTTTTCTGAAAGTCATGGTAGAGATCTTAGTCGTACACAAGTAACAAGTAAACCTCTTATCTTTCGAAGACTAAATATAGAAAGAGTCCACTCTGGTTTTTCCTTCGTAAAAGACCGAACTTAACTAGACTGTAGACAAAGAACTTAACATAAGTGTACAAAAATCTCAATTAACAAATCTTCTTTTTGGAAATTTCAATTAACAATTGAAATCATCCTTTTTTTACAAACTTCGTGGGAAAAAACAACAGCAACAAGAATCACAAAGTTCAAATTTAACCTCCTATTAGGGGTCTATACATCAACAAAGTATCCCAGAGACAGAAACGTCGTTTCCAGAAACATAAAAGTCTTTTCAATTTGAAAGCATGAAACTAAACCCGAGTTTACAACTCAGAACTGATTAGGACCCTGTTCTTTTCTGACAGTAGAAATTTCCAAAGGTTAGATTAAAGTCAAGAAAAATTACCGAAGAACTGGTCTCTGCATAATTACAGAAAACAATGGACCAATAACTGACCTCACAAAATCACAAGTGAATACGTTGTTTAGCAGTCGGTGTCCGTAATCAAAGACATATGTTTTTAGTGGACCAGTCATTATACAATTTTGTTATCGAGGACTGGAGAATAAAGGAAAGTTTATTTACCCTATAAACGTAAAAGATTGTACTGGTACCACTAAAAGAAAATTTATATATAGAGAACCTACTTCCAAACGTTTTACTAAATTAGTTCTAAATTTACTTTAAATTGACCTCCTAGTCTGTCTCTCTTTACCTAATCCCAATCTCCCTTTAATCCTTAACCTCTTCGCACACAAACACAACACACAGACATAAAATACTGACCTGAGATCTTGGTCTTTTCATCAAATAACTCTTTGTATCTGATGTAATTTCACTTTCATCTCTCCCTTTACGTCCTTCCTACCTTCGTTCCAATTCACTCAACGATTTTAAAATACTATGTCAATGAGTTGAGTGAAGAATGAGGAAAATTGTTCATTACATAAATGATACGATTGACTAATTGTGGCAAAGATTCGGTACAATCAACTATTATGACACCTTTTACTCTTTACCTACGAACAGTTACCAGTGTACCTGTCCAATCCTTAGTATCACGAGTGAAGATAAGAGGGAGAGTAGTCAGAGATGTGATATGGTTTTCGAAAGGGTCTTGTTTAAAAAGTACAGTAAACGAGGGGACCATGTTTTAGTTTGTATTAGGATGATGACCACCTCTCCGTTTCCCACTACTAATAAGTTGTCATATAAACTTTCTCTTAGTCTTCATTCCAGTCTCTTTTTTTTGGGTGTTGTAATAAGTGACCACAGGAATTAAACAAGGTAGATTGTGTCTCTACCGTTGACAATCCTCTACATTAGATGTCGAGTTGTACCCCTCCTTTTACCCACAAAGGGATCAATCTCCTCCAGTGCCTCTCTCACACCGGGTCTGATTCCGTGTTTGACCCAGACCCGTTAGTCTCCGGGGAGTGAACGGAGGGGACAGGAACCCTACATACAAGACGGGTGATAAACGTGTCGTGTTCAGTAAAAGTTCCTGTGTCGGAACTCTCTCATTGAATTCCTGTGTACCCACCATAAGTACTGACACTTTCACAATCAGCACAGACTGAGAAACACTGGGGTACCTGAAATCGGACAGGTACTTTAAGATATCATAAGTACTGATTCATTTCTTTCTTTCTTTCACTTTAGTGAGTCAGTACAGATTGAGAAACCATGGGGTACCTGAGATACATCGGTGGTCCGAGGAGGCAGGTACCCTAAGAGGTCAACCCTGGGGTACCTGACATACATCGGGTGGTCCGAGGAAGCAGGTACCCTAAGAGGTCCGTTCTTATGACCTCACCCAACGGTAAAGGAAGAGGTCCCCTAGAAGGGCTGAGTCCCTAGTTTGGGTCAAGAGGGTGTAACGCCCTTCTGCGAAATTGGAGACTCGGTGGTCCCTTCGGAGTACTGATTTGGAGCAATTTGGGAGATATATTTGGAAATTCTTAGACCTCCCGTCCACACCTCTAGATGAGTAGAACGAAGTGAGTTCTGTTCGGAACAATAAAGTCCAGGAAACAAATAATTGGGACGGTGACTGGTCAGACCTCACCAGGAGGAGAAAGGGACCGGAGAGGAATGGGAGAAACACACCCTGAGTCAAAGTGTAAAATGGACCCTTCGAGAGTTCAAACCGTTGGTTGTTATCATGTTACTTTTACGAGAAGCAAAAACATAACAATCTACCTACAATGGTATCGGAGTCGAATTCGACCCTCAAATAATTTCTATTTGGGTTTAAGGTTTTCATTAAGGTGTTCCCATCATCACTTTTCAGACAAGAGTTAAGTCCTTTTCGAAAAATACCGTGTTCTATAATAAGACAGAATAACACAACAACTTACATTCTTCCAAGATTCGTTTAGTGACCATTTCACAATTTTAAGTTCTTGGGAGAAGACGAACGAGGTGAAAAAAAAAAAAAGAAAAAAGACCGGTTACGAATACGTTTCAAAGTATTTTATTCCGATATCTATCAAACTTTTAATTACTAAGTACGTCATATTTTGTACATACGTTTTAAAGGTACCTTAGTATCTGACCTATCATCAACTTAGAAAACTATATAAAGACCCGAACTTCACGTACTAGGAAGAACCAGAAAAAAGTAGGAAAATAAACAAAAAGAACAGAAGTGACCACAAGATCTTCTACACCTATTATAACGAAAAGTTATAAAGTAACGTCTCACACGAACGAATTATCGGAGGAAAGAATCCCTGAAAGTTCGTCTAATTTCACACACATGCACTCTCTCCACTTCCCTGTCTCCCTTTTGCTCAAAAATTAAATAAGTCACCGGAAATGACTTTGTCTCGTGAGTTTCGACTACGTGACCCTGTTGGGTCTCCCTGCCCTACCCCTCCCCCCACCCTTCCCTAAAACCCTACCCCCTGTGTACATATGGGTACTGACTAAGTACAGTTACATATCGTCTTTGGTGGTGTTATAACATTAATCGGAAGTTAATTTTATTTAATTAATTTTTATAAAAGTTCAATATATTGAACTAGACAGTGATATCCAAATAAGTGATAACCCGTAATTTAGTGGATGAAGAAAAAGTTTTGACAAGTAAACCAATTTCCAGGATCACAAGAAAAGAGGCAAGTGTAAAAAGACTTGAGTGACGGTGCGAAGTACGATAAATAGATGTGAGGAACCTTCTGACACTTGGGACCCTCGTCTCGACAACACAACACGGATGATGGAACAGCCGTCGTAGGTCGTAGTTCGGACCGTATGTCATAAACGAGTTATTGTATAAATAACTTACTTACTTAAGGGGAGCATAAAACACTGTAACGTATTAAGACAGAGAAGGATGAAGAGAGTCTAGAGTCAAAGACTAGAAATAAAGAAGGAAACGGGTAAGACGTGTTGAAACGTGTCTCAAGACAGAAGTAAGAGAATAAAGAGATATTAGTTTTTGACACCGAAACTGTCTAAAATAGACCTACGTCTACTGAACAATCAGACATTGAGACCGGGTCAGGGAAAGGTGTAATGGTCTACCTGTAAACGCACGGGACAAGCAGTCTGGGTAGTTGTTCAAAATGGTCGTGGAAATTTAGTCATACAGTCTTTTCTGTATATGAAAGAAGATTCTTGTTAAATATTAGGTTCAAAAGTGCTACCACTGTAGTAAAAAACTCTGTACGTCAATTTTTCATTTCGTTTTCACTAAGAAAGAGATACCAGGAGAGGTGAAATAAAGGAGAGAAAGATACACCAAAGTCAGTGGTCTGGAATGACTAAGAGAAGATCGAAAATACAGGCCGAGGAGGAGGTCGAGGGTAACGTAACGAATTTCAATATAAGAGTGAAGGGTCTGGTAGTACCGACGGAAGAAAAACATAATGCACGATGAGGAGTGTGTGTTGGTTTATGTAAATAATTTTGGACTAAACTCAGTCTAGTAAGAGAACACGTTTTGGAACGGTAATGAATATCGTGATTTTTATGGTAGAAGAATCGAACTATCAACTCCGAAGGTGTCACACCACTGTCAGGAGATAGGGTTGTAAAGAAAGGTACTGAGAAAATTCCGATATGGAACTGGACGACTTGACTTAACAAGGGATCAGGGGTGTGTATAGAGTATAAGATGGATGACGAATCCTACTTGAAACATGGGGTCGTACTGGGTGAACTTGTCACAACTTACAAGTTGTAACTAATGTAGAAGACTCTGTGAGTAGAACTTACGTCACAGAAAGAGTCACATCGGAATGACTAAGGGAGACGGGGGAGGGATTTCTTAATACGAAATTCAAAAGTAGTCAGTAAGAGGAAACTGAATTAGACTTACTGTTTCGTCTTCTTCGATGTATATAAAGAAACCACACGTCAGAATTCAATATTGTGGAACTACGTCTCATGATATGTACTTAACGATGAAAAGTATGGGGACGATTACTGACGGTGTCACAAAGTGTTTTATCATCCACGAAGTTTGTAACAATACCTTAAATTTGGTGTGACGAGTCGCCATCTGGATGGGGTCTGGGTTTTAATGTCAAGTGCAGACTAACGAACAACTCCGTAGATGACCTTCATTGTGACAAAAAAACGAAGACAGAAAAGACAAAACACCCGGTCCGGATACTTATTACACTGTCGTTCTGTGACGAGGAGATTTGACGTGTACACACATACAAGAACCTAGACATTACGCACCGATACTCTCAAATGTAGAAAAAACCTCTTTTCGAATTATTCATCATAAAAGACACATAAATCTCGTTATCCGTTACAGTGGAAACCTATGACAGTGATACTGAGACGGTAGGAATTATGGAAGGTCTGGACAGTGGGGGTCCCTTAACCACCAAGTCCCCGGGGAGTCACTTACTACTAGTGGAGAGAACCAAGGGAAAGGTCATTTTCTCACCTTTCTACTCCATTCCTGAGGACTTAGTACTTCACTAATAGTCATGACCAGACTCAATCACAATGTCTCTTATCGGGAGGTATTGTAAAGGGTTGGGTCTAGGACTTACCGATGTGACTGGGGAGGGGCTGGGACAGGTGGTAATAATAGAAGTAGTCTACTATTTAGGAAAATAATGTAGTCACTGACACCTTTCCTTACCTTTTTAATATTTTTTTTTTTTGGACTATAGAAAGTTGTAAATGTATAGGTAAAGGAATCCAAAAGAATTATAGTCTGAAGTGTCTTAGTCCTGTACAACTTTCCCTTAACTTTCCCGTACCTTTGGTACCGTCCCGACTCTACTCTACTTCAAGTTGAGAAATTGAGAGAGGTGAACCCGACAGACGGAAGAGCGGATCAAAGAAATAGTATCCGACAAGACATATGTATGTATCCAGGAATCATAATCTTTCGGACTTTTTTCTTTCTGAGTTACAAATTTGTGAATTCAAGAGGTTAGTGAGACTGTGAAATTACTTAATAAACTTATACCTAAATTTATATTTTAAACGGTATAACTCGTGAACCGGAAGTACGGTTGTACAATTTCCGATTAAAAGAAGGGTTTACTTGTTTCGGACACACCAGATTACCAAGAGGACAAGTTTTATCCAACAGGGACATCTATATAATAACTACAAAATCTTTGAATAGAGAGGATGTAGAAGATGAGGTTAATAAATTTAAATCCATTTTTATTGATAAGTCGGGTAAAATGTTATTATCACGTATTGCAGAACCAATGGACTCTAGACCTGACTGAATCAATACCTTCACAGGGGGGGTGTATGAGTCATCGTAGACGAGTACTTATCACTTATTTTTCAGAGCTCCCTTAAGCTTGACCGTTAAAAAAAAAATATCCAGAAATGAAATTTTTCCAAAACCTCTTCTTTATCTGAAGTAGAGGTGTACAGTTGTGAAGAATTATAAACTTCTTAGAAAACTCACATCGTCAAATAAATTCTTTACTGTAATAGACGAGTGTTTATCCTTAGTTTTAGTCTGAACTGACTACCTCATTCACGACGTTCGAGTACTGATACGTACGAGGGGGGTGGGTACAGAAGTGATATTATCATGGATGTGTGACACAATGTCTATCATTCCACAAGGGTTATTACAGGGGTTTACACTAAAAAAAAACTGGTCCCTTCTGTTCTGAAGGTTCTCAGAAATACTCCAAGTATTATTTGAACCAACTTTTATCGTGTACATTGATAATTTGACTAGACGTAAAGTCGTACCTATAGGACGGTCCCCGAAAGAAAACCTAACATTGAAAAGTATGAAGTTAAAAAGTAATCTTATCGTGTTCTTCGATGAATGTTTTTTTAACCAAATCGAGAATCGAAAATAGGTACAAAACATACACCATTCACGAGATCACTACAATTTACTCATTTTCGTAGAATGCAACACGGGAGAATATGAGGTTAGGTAGGGTAGTGACACCTTTGTCTAGGAGACAAAAAGAGAAACACAAACGTTCCTCAAACCTTTTTGGGTTTATTATTATATCTTTATTGGTTGTCTATAAAGATTTTATTGGGGTAGTTTAGGTCAGGGCTTTTGTTCAAATTAAATCTTTTTAGAATAAATTAAGTCTCTTTACCCCTGTATGTTTTATCGGCGACTAATATTGCAACGACAAGGAACAAGAAGTGGACATTCTACCACCATTAATATAACATCCAATATCCCTACCTAGGACATTACTTCTTTACTCCAATTGGCCATTTTTATTTATAAATGTTTCTTTGTTGTATCACGACCGTACTTACTCTTCACCTCAGACGGAAATCTTTGGAATGGTAAATAAGTTCTCTATGAACGACTCATACGTGGTTCATAAATCTCGACTCATCCCCTCTTTATTTATTGATTTGTACACATAAAATTTTATAAATAACGGTATTATCTCCATTTCTACTTCACTCTACCTAATACTTTTCGTTCTAATGAAGGTCACCCATATTCAAGGTAAGGAAAGGTTCACTTACGTCACTTCCGTCTACTATAACTCCATTTCTACTTCACTCTACCTAATACTTTTCGTTCTAATGAAGGTCACCCATATTCAAGGTAAGGAAAGGTTCACTTACGTCACTTCCGTCTACTATAACTTGAACGTCACTATAACTTGAACTAGAAAGAGAGAAACCCTAGAATGTTTTATTTCGACAGTTTCTTAACTCGAGTTTTAAGATATAAAAAAGATAACGGACTAAAAAGGAGGACACAAGACAAAAGGACATTATACCCAAATACACAGGTGGTCAATTTATGTAACACTGCAATAGATTCGATAAAATTTCTAAAAATTTTGGACACTACGACGCTCAGACAATCCTTCACGTGGAAAAATTTTATTCCGTTTGTATTAAAACTTCGGACCTCTTATGTTTTACTCACTATCGAAGACAAATTTCCATCAGTCTTTCCTTAACTTTTACGGATCGAAAGATAAACGGTCAAATTTATTGTACGACCATTTCCGTCTCCGTAATGTTTAATCATTCTAAAATTTTTTAATTCATCCTATCGTAAGATTAAAAATTTATAGTGAAATATCACTATAAATAGTAAATAGTATTCAACTGTATCACTATTTATATATTATTATATCACTGTTTGTAGTAAATAGTATTCTTATAATACACACTAAATTATAACGTTTGTGAACACTTGTAGTTCAAGATGATTCAGAAAGAACTTAGAAAAGGTTCTTAAGAAAGTTATGAAAAACATAGTAAATAAAGGGGGTTGAGGGAAATTAAACTCCGGAGGATGACTCGAGGTACCATGACGACGTTAGACAAAGGACAAGCGAAAGGAGGGTACCAGACCAAAGTAGTATTAAAGGACAACTTCGACACTAAAGACTCTCAACCACGACCGAGACTTTGTGTCCACGTAATGTAATTAAACTTTCAACACCCCTCTCTTTAGAACCCTTTGTTCTTATTTTGTTATAACTTTCGAGTCTTGGTCTGTAACCCTTTACACCTTTTTCCTTCCACCTTTGACGGTTTATGTCGTCATACATCCCTACATCTCCCTCTCTCAAGAGGACGGTACCTAAATGTCTCATTCGGAGTGAAAGCTACCTCCACAACATTCCATCAAAAATTTTTGCGTCGTGTAGGATTTGGTGTTTAGAATTTCCACCATTTATGATTGGGAAGACTGTACTAACTTCATGGTCGAAACGTCGATTAGATACATTTGAGAAGATCAAGTTAATTTCAACATCTATACCTAAGTCTTACTTTTAATCACAGGTGTTTTGGATTCTGAAATTCTAACAACAAGTGGAGAGTCCTATTTATGTTACAGCTTAGATGTTTGTGATGTGATCCTTCTAACTTGACATCTTTATTAAACAATCCTTGTAACGTTAAATTTGTGTCAATGTAAATAGAGTCTGGGAAGCAACACTTTGACACCGAAAAGTATTTATAGTAATCTTAGCTTAAAGTCTAGAGTTCGTCACTGTCAATATTGAGAAAATTTATGTTAGACATAAGACCAACAAAAGTTTTATCAAAAATCATACAATAAGTTGTCAGTACGTAAACTTTGTATTACTAGTTAATGGATAATATCCTCTCTGTGACGTTCAGTTATAAAGTCTTTTATTTTTCCGTCCGATCAACAAATCCTTAATTCGAAAATTTAGTATAGAAGGAAGAGATGGGATCTTAAGATGAACTAGAGTTAACACATACCTAATCCATCTTATACAACCGAATAGAGTAAAAGTTTCTGTGTACGATTTACGAAAAGATCCTGGGACCCCTATACAGGAACCACCTCCTATAGTCTTCGACGTCAGGAACAGAAGATACTTTATTATTCGACTTCCTCGTACCCCATCTGGAAGATATTAGTGTGTCAAACAAGGATTCACTATAACCAAAGTGTCTCAGTGAATTTTATATTTTGTTCAGCATACACCTTTTTCTGTCGTGATTTGACATCTGATCTATTATAACTATGAGGTGTATAGTTACTCCCTAAGACGTTTACACTCGGTTAATTAAGAAACCATTTTGTATAATTCGTAGGTGATAAACAGTTCGTAACAAGATTCATGATCTTATGTCTCTACTTTATATAGGGTACCCTCTGGGACTTAGATCAATTTCTCTATCTGTACCCGCACACGTTTTAGAATCCTGTCGTGGTTCGTGTCTTACGAAACCTTTCCGTATACACTCAATGGAGCACGTCCGACCTATCTTAGTGTCGTCCGAGGGAGTTGACCTACCCTGACCGTCTACTCTTACTCAGAAGGTCTATTTATGTTGTCCATCCTTTTACATGTCAATCCGTCCCTTACAACACCAAGATTCCGAATTAGACTCTCTTACACCACCGGATTAGTCCGCTACCACTCTTCAGTTCTCACGTCACTTCCACCCCCATCTCCCCTCGTCCCTTTGTCCCTCGACCTCTCCATCAGACGAAGTCCTACACTTCCGTCGTCCCGGCAGGACCAGTCAAAGTCAGTTCCCGTCTTGTACTGGTATAAACGTATTCCCTTCTCTCGTGTCACTACTCCGTTTACCTGTCTTTCCCTTACTTTGTCATCACCTCATCTGGACGTCTCCGTGTTCACGTCATTCTGTGTGACCCTCGTATCTTTTCGTAGCCACTACGCCACCTTCCATCGCCCATGTGTACTCCGTCGCCCACTCCGGTTGTTCTAAACCACTACCCAACATGAAACCGGTGGAGTACGCATCTCAACTGAGTAACCTTTTCTGAGACTACGACCCTCCCTAATCCCCGTCCTCCTCTTCCCCTGTTGTCCCCTATTCTACCGACCTACCGTAGTGACTGAGTTACCTGCACTCAGACTCACTTGAGGCCCTCAACCACTACCTGTCCTTCCGGACCGCACGACGCTAAGTACCGCAACGTCTCAGCCTGTGCTGACTCGTTGACTTGACATTAACCACAACCCCCTCTTTCTCTTCGGCCCGAGTTGAGGATCTAAAAACCAAAAACATTGACCACCTACCACATATAAATGGTCCTACTTTTCATGTCTTCCTCCAAATCAACTTTATGTTACTCTAGTCAAACCCTGATATTAGAAATTCCAGAAACTCCTACAGTTTTACATCTTCAGATCATCAATAACCATGTATTCTCACTCTAGCCTAAGAGATCTGTCACCTGACCTGACACAATCAGTGAGTCAGCACAGGCCGAGAAACACTGGAGTGTCTGACATCGGGTGGTCCGAAGAGACAGGTACCTTAAGAGGTCCGTTCTTATGACCTCACCTAACGGTAAGGGAAGAGGTCTCCTCGAAGTGTTGAGTCTCGAGTTTGGTACCAGAGGACGGAGCGTCCGTCTAAGAAATGGAAAACTCGAGATCCCTTCAGAGACCTGTCACCCCACGATCAATTTAAATCCTCACTGTCTTATTTCTTGTAATTAAAACGTATCTACAATTCCGACATAACAGCTGTTCCTATAGTAATCCTCTAACAACGGAATCAGATTCGGTCTCTTTTGTTTATAGGCATGGCACCATTTCCGTCACCCCTACTCTCCCACCCTACTAACCCTTTCTCTCTCTACCCCTCTACCCACTACCCACGGAGAACCACGGTACTACCTCTTTGTCCCTTGTGTCCTTCTTTTGTCCAAAACCTCCTGCCATTGTGTCTCCCTTCTTTTGTACGAGTGAAAATCCTTATGACTAAAACTACACGATCCTTTCGTAGACCCAGTTTCACAGGGTTTCCGTCAACCTCTACACCTCAAGTTCAAATTGACTAAAGTCTCTGCATGTGTAACTAATTCGTAACACTACCCGTAACTCTTATCTCACATCTCATTACCGGAATGAGGGTTCTTTGACCGGTAGTCTAATTCGACCTCTCAGTTTGAACCCTTAGTCAACGTTTCTCTATTTCTATTGACTTCTGTACTCTAACTTATCCCCCGTCTCAAATCCTAATCTAGATACTTCTTATTCTCACCCTCCACCTACATTTTGACCCCTTGGTACAATATCAGTTATTTTTCAACCTCTCCTCTTTCAATACCTCCAGTCACAGGACGTGTATCTACCGGGTAACGACGGTTGATTACCCTCACTCTCTCAAAGTTTTTCGGTTTCGGTCAATTCTCACTTAACGATGTCTTGTAAGTACCCCCCACTTCTTCTCACATATTCCTATTCTGAACCCCAGTCCGGATCCAAAGTTTATGACGCGGACGATGGAATCCTTCAGTACACCGGTGAGACATCGAATCGAAGAAACAGACACGGATCTTGTAAGAACGGGGTGGATGAGGTGACAAAACGAAGGAGGGGAAAAGTACAAGGGTAAATTTATAATGAAGAGACTACTGTAGTAGATTGTATTGTTAAGTGGACACAGAGGGATAAGGGACTCGGATGAAATGAAAGACAGTATCGAAAATAGGATATAAGAAAGTTTCTATTTTGACATATATGACATGATGACATTACAATCAATATATATGATATTATTATGAATATATATGATATAAAAACACATATAAACAAAACAAAAATGATAAAAGGAATAATTTTTCGTGAGTTTACATGTACCTTACCGTTTAGTTATTTCTCTTGAGTAAAACTGTCCAACATACTTCCTACTTGACTTGGTTACATATATCGTCTACGAGTCGTGTCACGGACTGTCTATGAATCCTAGACTATTTATACTAAATAGTATAGTAAGATACTATAAACCCGGACTATTTTTTAGGAAACTGGAACTCCTATCCACCAGACCTCTCACCACTCTAACCCTAGACCCTCTGCCCCCGTCAATACCTCCTTCCTCTAAGACTCCTTCCCCGTGAATCAGGGACGTTCCCCAGTCAGAACTGGAGATTCCGGCTTCCCTGCTCCTCCGGTAGGACCCCCTAGACGATCCATCCTGGGTCACCTCTTCAACCCGAAACTTTCTGGTCCCTCCAAATTTCTCCAAAGTTCCTTCGTAAAACACCCAACGTACCACCTGAAGTACCCCAAGCTTGAGGTCGTTAAACCGACCTCATCTAGCACCAGACTCTTCACGACTCCGACTCTGTACTCTAACTCCTTTTAGAGTACCCCACCTAAAATAGGTGACCCGTTCCTCAGTTCTAAAGACTCTTTCCGTATGATTTTCGTTCTGGAATCTTCTGAACAGAACAGGACGAAATTTCCTTCCGCCTTCCTACCTTCCCAAGTCCACCTTTCCTGCCGACCTCCGGGAACGACAACAGGTCCAAAGACCTTCCTGACGGCTCAACACCCCCTACAGCCTCCCCTTCTTTTCCTTAACCGTCTAAACCCCCTGAAGTACCCACCAGAAACACTACCTGACTTACGTCCGGAACCCACTAGTCCTCGTCGTCCCAGTTCCTACACGTGTACTCGTCGAGGTATGAGTTGAATCCCCAGACTCACTTCTGGAAACGAACACCACTACACTTCGACAATAGGTCTTCTCTCTCCTTCCTTCAACACACACATATATACACACACACACACACCGGTTTTCGTGATTCAGGTTGTATGACCTCCACGACCTCCATATGAAATGATTCCCCTTGTGAACCCTCACACCTTATAGGAAAAACAACTATTTACTTAACTCCGAGTTTTCCCAATTCATCAAGTGGGTATCAGTGTACCGATCACTACCCCTTCTTGTCCCGACAACTGGTTCCGTCAGAATTAGCTCCGTAAGATCGACGTACCCTTTCCGTTCCGGTCCCTGTCTACTCCTCACCGTGAGACCCGACTGGACTGTAACAAGACCCTCCCACCGGAGTCGAGTCGTCTACGTCACGAAATGACAGGTCCAACCACCATGCACCTCTATTTCCTGTTCGCCGGACTGTCTCAAGGGACACCTAAAGATCTAGTGTGGGTTCCATTTCTAGGTTTCGGTCACGGGTTAAGTCTACTACGATGTACCCTTCTCGGATCTATGGGTCAGAACACCCAACCCGTTTCTTGGTAAGTACGGTTTCTTACTTACTTTTATCGACCGTCCAAGTCAAAGAGGGACTCGGACTCAACTTCCTGACTATCTTCACTGACTACACCCTCTCGATCACAGTCACTTCCCGGACCCCGTCTGACCCGTAGTCTTCAATTGCGTCCGTTTGAAACCTTCCTACAATCTTAGGGTACGTTTCCATACTAAAACTAACTCTCTCGTAAGACGAACGTATAGACGGGAGCGAGATGAGGGAAGACAGGGACCTGACGATCTAGGACGTCGGTGTAGAGGGTGGGTGGGAATACCTGTGACCTGTATCCGTCAGAACGACTTTGATTGGTAACTCTTATATATAGTAATGACGTTCGATACTTGAAGTCGGTAGGAGGTAGGACAGTCTTCCAGTACTTAGGGAAATTATGACAAGGAATTACTTATGTCAAAATTAATTCACAAAGAATAGATGGTTCGGTCTCATTTCTCTGACACATGTGAGGTTCCTGTGCCGTCGGGTGATCCGAGGAGGCAGGTACCCCAAACGGTCCGTTCTCATGACCTCACCCCGCGGTAACGGAAGAGGCGGTTCCTGGGTGTCTCCGTAAGTTTATACACAACTGGTCACCTATTACCTCATATAAATTTACATGACTGTTTATTCGTCAGTCTATAACAAAATTGATAATCCACTCGGAGTCTCAAGACGGTGGTACTTTACGTTATTCGTTCAAGAATTCCTCAAGTTTCTTTAAAAAAGGGAGGGAGAGAGGGACTCAGAGTCTTGTGTATTGTGAGTTAAAGTGAGGTAAGTTGTGTAAATAAATCACACACAATATTTAGTTTGTAACACGACCCACGAACCCTCTATGTCTATGGAAGAGACCGAAGTGTCTACCGGTCGTAACCTTCTCTTTGAAAGTCGTTACGTAATCGTCGGACGACTTTCAAAGTCTTGTTATTCGTTTCCTACGATATCCTTGTATATCCCTTTTTGACTTATACAAAATCCCGAGTCTTTTATTGAGGATTTCTTTCACATTTAACTCAACTGTGGACTCACTATGAATCTCTGTTCATACCTCTTGTATGAATTTCTTGATTTTTGCAGGTTTTCTCTCTCTCTCTCTGATTACTATTTACGACTTCTCCGTCGATCCGGACCCACCAACTCAAAATAATTCCTAAACTTGAAATAGAATTCTCCTTACTCTTTACTAGTCTCCAACATTCGTCCCTTGTTTTAATGGCATAGTGTAGAAGACCGGAACCAGGGATGTAAGTCGTTTTTCACATTCCGTCAATAGGGTTACTGGTCGTCTGACAACTAATACGGAAAGGCCCTAGACTTTAATGAAAGACAGAACAAAAATAAACAAAATGAAAAATGGAAAAGGGAAGACGGAACGAATAGGAGACTTTAGGCTAAAACCAGACACTAAATCTTGAAAAACGATCGGTAAATCACAGATCCAGTCGTCAGAGGTTTCACAAAACTAGAATATGGGAATAGACACTTTTTTAAAACTCCTATATGAAAGTAAAAATATCTAAAGGAATATATAATATGTGTATATGAAGTTCTTTGTACGTATGATTAATAATCATTTCGACTTGAAGAAAGAAAAGAACCTATTATTATTTGTACGACCCTTCTCATTACAGTATAGATTTTCCAAAACTAGGATCATCGGAGAACACTTCCGTAAAGATAAACAAGAACTGATCATATTTCTTTTTTTAGATTATATGAACTGAAATATCGGAACATGTTTTGTCACTCACCGTTTTTTTTTTTCACACGGTAAAATATTCATCAATTGAAGGAGTATATAAATACACAAGTGAAAATGTCTATAGTTCACAGTGTCTCCATCAAGATGGAACGTAGCGACACTAATTGACATGTGGAAAGGAGAGTCACGAATTTCGGTCAACGTCGGTAAGAGGTAGGGTCGACTCGTGAAACGATGTGACAAGTCTGATACAAAACAGGAGTAAACAAAGACCGTATGAGAAAGACGTAAAAATTAAGAGGTGACGAAGTACGTACTACCTACAATGTTAAGACTTCTGAGTCAGAGAGACAGATGTTTATAGGTTTCTAATGTACTCTATGTGTACATTCTTTGTGTATAGATTATTTTTTATTATTTTTATGTCATATCCAATGGTCGTGATAGTATACCCGTAAAGGACTGAATTGGTGGCTCTCGAGTAGACAACAACAAAGAGAAGGTACTGGAGTACGTCACACCCAGACTTCGGACGACTAAACACTCCTTGGACTCAGTTGTAACAGATGGGTTGAGGTGGTACATTAACGTTTGGGAGATCTCCTTTCTAAGGACGTCCAGAAGTACCCTTCTCTATCAAAGGTCGTTCTCTTCTACCTCGGCATTTAAAATTTCTAAGATATCCTACCCACGTACACACATGGACGACGACTACCCAAATCTCACTTTCTACTCTAAATCAACCTCTCCTGCTCGATACTACTGTACTTTTTCGGTGGTGCCAGTATACAATTGTGACTAAAGCACTTTCGAAATAATTGTTAACTTTGTCTGTAGAAGTTTGGTACGGAGTCTAAATAACTGACGTTAAGTCAGAAGACTTTAAATCTGGTTCTCACATCCCTACCCGATAAAACAAGTGATCTATAGGGTACTCAAATTTTTCCCAGACGGGTACCATCCAAGACTTTATAAACAACTTATTTAGTCGACGGTGCTTTTGGTCACCTTCTCTCTCTTTCCCTAAGGTCACATCAATATTGTCGGACACGTTTCAGAGTCTAAACATGCTTTTGAGTTCGGTGTAGACCCCTTACCAATCCTCCAGGTCCACCGGACTTATAACCGTCATACCCTTTTACATGGGGTGTCACTTCGACTTTCTTACCTACCACCACCTAACAAAGTTCGGGAACGTAAATACGAACGCCTCAAATTTACTTTTTGACGTCCGTCACCCTCCATAACTTCTGACAACTCGTTCCCTTACTGTAAATAAACACAAATTTTTTACTATCGCCATTAATGTACCTTAAGTTCCCCCGACAACCTTTTCACCCCGTCTCACACACCTCACTCTCTGGATTTAATTTCATCGTACTGTCCGCCTCTACTCCACCATCCAAATTCTCCGCACAACGTTGACATTGGTCACACAGTGATTTGTAACCTTACTCTTGTTCTTTTCATCCTCAGTTCAGGTGTAACAATCGAAATTGGAAGTCACTGTTAAGAACTCCTACACCATCGAAACTCTCAATCCCCCACCTCCATGTTCACCTCTTGTATCCTTTTTGGGTAGACTGTTAACTTCCATACACATATCCAGAGTTCCCCGATCTTTATGTCTACATCTTCGGTCGTCTAACGTCCATTTCAGTGCTCTTGTCTCCTTTAGTGAATCCCTCTCTTGACTCGAGTCGAGCCGTAGGATCCTCTGTTTGATCTTAATTCACTGACGTGGCCCCTCCTCCGTGGGTGCGAACTCAGTCACTACCTTGCATTTCCCTCCGTCTTCGTCACTGGCGGTTCCCTTCCGTCGAAAAGGTCAAGGACCAGTTAATGAAATTCACGAAACGTACCAATTCATTTTACTCTCGCCTTTCTTAGACCGTCAATCCTCCACCTTCGTTAAATTCACCCCCTCTTCGGTCTAACGTCACCCAAACCCACACGCGCTCCTTTGTTTCCTTCCTCCTCACATCCGTTGGGAAGATTCTTCAAGTCAACACTTCCTTTCCCCCTTCTACCTCGTCAACGAACTCCCTCATTGACGAGTGTCTAAGTAAACTAATTTGTCCTCTTTAAGCCCGTACACACATCCGTAACTGGACCGTCACCTCTCGTCACAGGACTTTTGTGGTCTCTCTGAGTAAGAAGACAATATAGGGGTGACACGGAACATACACGGTGAATCTCGTGGAGGACACGATGATACGTCAACAGACAAATGCAAATTTAATGGACCTCACGACGTCAGGAACCCCAACGTTTCTCAACCTGTACTGACTCGCTGACTTGACTATCCTCATGTCTCTTCATATCTCTGATTATTCGGGGACTCCTAAAGGATGGGATTTAACTATCAATTATTAAAATGTTCTAATAAACGAAGGTCGGAAGAAATGCCTTTCGTTATTTTACAATTACAACTGTTGGCAAAACAATGGAAGGTACAAGAGAAAGGAAAGGGGAGGAAGGACGTCAATGTCGGTACTGACTTAAACCAAATGTAGGAAGGTTAGAGGAAATTATAGGAAAGTAGACGTACACATTCACACGTACTTGGTACACAGTACAAAGTACCCTCGGAATCAGGACAGTCCAGTGACATTATTTTCTGGTGTCCGACCCATCAAATGTTTGTCGTAAACAACGAGTGCCAAGACCTCTGACGTTCAGACTCTAGTCTCACGGTCGTACCAGAACACTCCCGTGAGAAGACATAGGAATGTACCGTCTTCACCCGACGACGACGACGACGACGACGACGCAGTGAAGTCAACACAGGCTGAGACACGCTGGGGTATCTGCCGTCGGGAGGTCCGAGGGGGACAGGGACCCAAAGAGGTCCGTTCTTGTGACCTCACCCAACGGTAAAGGAAGAGGTTACGTCCTTTCACTTTTCACTTTCACTTCAACGAGTCAGCACAGGCTGAGAAACGCTGGGGTACCTGACGTCGGATGATCCGAGGAGGCAGGTATCCTAAAAGGTCCGTTCTCATGACCTCACCCCACGGTAACGGAAGAGGTCTCTTAACCTGATCCTTTGAGAATACCCTTCTCAGAGAGCATTCTGGTGATTAAGATAAATGCTCCCACGGTAGGAGTGCTGGATCAGTGGAGACGGTCTGGGGTGGATGATTATGATAGTGTAATCAATCATAAGCAACGGGTCAACACAGGTAAAGAAACACTGTGGTACCTGACATCGGGTGGTCCGAAGGGACAGGTACCTTAAAAGGTCCGTTCTTATGATTTCACCTATCGGTAAGAGAAGAGGTCCCTTTAGAAGGGTTGGGTCGTTAGCTTGGGTCCAGAGGACGTAACGTCCGTCTAAGAAATATGGTAGACTCGGTGGTCCTTTCGGGTGGTAGTGTAATCCAAAAGTTGTATACTTAAACTCCGGCCTTCCCTGTGTCTGTAAGTCGACGTCGTTACACGTACGAAAATTTAAATATGTTTACCACATAAAAAAGTCAACAAAACAGAACCTCTAGATCGACGTAACTACCTACATCAAGTAAGAAGGACTCACCATAATAAACACCTTATAAAATAACGATATGACCAGAGGACACAAAGACATAGACTCAACAAGACCCGGTCCCTACCATACAACAGTATAAACCTGGGGGTCACGGTTTTATAGAGAACAGATTTACTCAGTCTGTCACCTCTCCACCCCGAACCATTCCTCATACCCTACCACTCCGAGAAAAGACTCTGTCGTCCGTTCTTAAATCCAAACCCCTCCTGAAGGATGAGGTGTCCAATAAGATAAGAGACTTTGTCTCCCTAACTGTAGAAGAATCTGTTCCTCCCCTATTCCCAAACTCGTCGTACCATTATCTAAACATTAGAAATCAATGTAACCCTTCTTTTCACTTTTTTCACTTTCACAATCAGTGAGTCAACACAGGCTGACACTGGGGTACCTGACATCGGGTGGACCGAAAAGACAGGTACCCTAAGAGGTCCGTTCTTATGACCTCACCCAACGGTACGAGAGAAGGTCCCCTAGGAGAGTTGAGTCTCTGACTTGGGTCCAAAGGGTGTAACGTCCGTCTAAGAAATGACAGACTCGGTGGTCCATTCGGGAATTGACCTTTCTTCTATTAGGGTTTATCAATGATAAAAAGGTTTCTCGGTGTGTGAAAGGTGAGTGAAGTAAAACGTAAATATGTACTAGTCTTGATTCCTGACTACGACCTCGACTTTGAGGTTATGAAACCGGTAGAGTACGCTTCTCCACTAAGTAACCTTTTCTGAGACTACGACCCTCTCTAAACTCCCGTCCTCCTCTTCCCCTACTGTCTCCTACTCTACCGACCCACCGTAGTGGCTGGGCTACCTGTACTCAAACCCACTTGAGACCCTCAACCACTACCTGTCCCTCCGGACCGCACGACACTAAATACCCCAACGTCTCAGTCTGTACTGACTCGCTGACTTGACTCTTGATTCCTTTCTGTTGATTGAAACCTTTACAATGAAACAATAGGTAAGAAGAAACCATTAAATCCATAAAGAATTGGTAACCCACCTTAACCACTGAACAAAAAGTCGAGACCTCTTAAACCACTGAATTGAGTCACAATTCCTAAGACCTTTTGTAAATAGAGTATCAGTGAACGTGAGAATAACTTCTATAAAACTACGACTTATACCACTTAACTCGATAAAAGACGGTAAATTACATACCACATTCAATGATCAGGTGACACCGAAGATGGGTTCTGATGACAATTTAAAGTGTAAGACCCGTACTCTGAACGCTTCAACGGGTTGACAGGGCCTCCCGAGGTCTCCCACAAGGTCCTTTAATCCAGAACAATCCGGTCGGACTGACATATTAATTAGTGACTAGGTTCGGTCTCCGAATAAGTGTTCTAGGTTCCCCTTTTCTTATGAAGTTATACCAAGTTGATTATATATGTCCTACAGATGGTACCTGATCCGTAGGAAGGTCCACGACTCACCCACTCATCTTCTTCCTAGGTTTTCACTTCTAGTATAAGAAGGATACACGCAATTTGAACGTCGGAGGTATCCACCTGACTAACCTTTCCCGAGGTACAAACAAAACGCGGTTATTCACAAACCGGAACAAAATCGTACATATACAGATTAACGTAATCTAGAAAAGGTATAAGACACTCATTCATATTAATGGAGGTAAGATGTCTAAACCCCTGGTTCCTAGTCTTTCTACTTCGTCACACGAGATCCAGTGTGTCGTTCACAGGCTCGTGCACCTACTGTCTAAATTCAGGTAAACGTAGGTTGAGGTCACGGAAACAAGAAGGATGAGAAGTATCGTAGCGGGTTTAAATACATCTTCTGATTATCTAGACGACATAATCTTTGTTCAACTACACTCACTTTAGAATTTGTACTTTTGACAAACTTTCATTAACTTATTACTCATCGAGCAAGAGACCGTTGGGTGAGGTCACAAGAGTGGACCTCTTGGGGTCCCTGCCTCCTCGGACAACCCGACGGTAGACACCCCAACGTGTCTCAGCCTGTACTGACTGCGCTGAACCGTCGTAAGAGATCAACGTTAATATTTATATAAGAGAACTTTACAATAACCCCATGGGACCGGGATCCTACCCATACTACAATGACTCCGGTCCGAATACCAAGTCCAGAAGGACTCGAGGGTGAAAACGACAGATGGATTGAGGATCCGGAGGAGGAGAGGAGACGAAACCATCAAGGTAATTCAGAAACGAGAAACTCTCACTGACCCCTCGAAATCCTCCAATCCACCTTATACGGGGACCATTTATACAACGAAAACACACCATCCGTCACGTTGCCTCGGGGTCTCTGTAGGCACAAAATTAGGTACCTTGGACACTGACAATGAAATGTTTCACTATCTCTACAAGTCTACGTTAATTTAATTCTCGTAACTACCCCCTCTAATAGGTCCTATTAGTTCACTCAGGTCATATTAAGTACTCAGGATTCTCCATTACACGGAAAGAACTGAGACCGGTCTCTCCGCACAGTGGTTCCTTCTTCCGAGTCTCTCTATGTATGAGTAATGAAACTTCTACCTTCTTCCCCCAGTGACCGGTTCTTTGCACCCACCGGAGAACGTCGACCTTTTCCGTTTACCCAAGAAAGGATCCCGGAGATCTTTCCTTAGATCGGGAGGGTTGAGAAACTAAAAACAAGTCACAACATACAGACTGGGTGGTTTGACAGTCTATTATGAATGTAGAACAAAATACGGGACTCAGACATCACTAAACAATGTCGTCATTTTGTCTTGTTCATATGACTAGTAGACCAATAGACTCATCGAGTACCTACAAGGTGTTGTTCTATTCATTGTATGAATTTCTTACACCTGAAGGGACCATCGAGTCTACCATTTCTTAGACAGAAGTTACACCCTCTGGGCCCAAACTAGGGACCCAACCCTTCTAGGGGACCCCTTACCTCACCGTTGGGTGAGGTCATAAGAACGGACCTCTTAAGGTACCTGTCTTCTCGGACAGTGCGATGTCAGGTACCCCAGTGTTTCTCAGCCTATACTAACTCTATGATTGTGTGTGTCTGGGTGTGAATTTCTTCCTCGGAAGAATTCCTACATACAAAAATATCACGAAGAGTCGTGTCTGAGTCTTCGGTAGTGATATGGACCATTTCTCCTGTAACAACTGTTATTTCTCTCCACACCATGGATTTCAAGATCCTTGTGTCTAACAAACTAAATAAGAAGGACTCAGAATGGGAGGAACAACAATTTCACTTCTAATAATTGTTCAAATCTTGACCATTGACATTTCACGAAAAAGATACCTGACCGTGTACAACTAATAAATTGTTAACCGGTGTTTCTACTACTTCTAAGGACTTCACAACCTAAAGGGAGTCAATAAACTCCCTTTTGGTGGACCAAATAATAATATTTGACCATATTAAACAGAGAACACTTTCTATTTGGGAGAAGAAACTTCTTTCTCCATTTAAGATATCATATTATCCGTAAGAATAGATCAACAGTGTCAGTTCGGAAACTCACTATAACGAAAATAAACTTAGGACCAATAATGAAATATTTAAACAAGAGAAAACAATTCACCTAATTACTATACTCGGAAGATCATAACATACACAATCTTAACATACGCACGAATCAGTGAGTCAGCACAGAGTGAGAAACGTCGGGGTACCCAACATCGGGTGGTCCGAGGAGACAGGTACCCCTAAGAGGTCCGTTCTTATGACGTCACCCAACGGTACGGAAGGAGGTCCTCTAAAAGGTTGGGTCCCTAGTTCTGGTCCAGAGGGCGTAACGTCCGTCTAAGAAATGGTAGACTCGTTGGTCCCTTCGGGATCTTAATATACTCTATTACGTATATTGCGAAAATCGGTATCGTTAAAGGGTTATTCATAACATATATAAATCGAGCTCCTTGAATAAATAAGTTTTTTTTAAAAAAATTATTTGGAAAAGGTTGAATGTTTTAGAAACTAACTGTTGTATAGTAAAAGGAAAAGTTATATAGGATCTCCATTCGTCACTATTATAGAAAAATTTTTAATCTATTAACTCATAATCACTCGATTTCACGTCACCGTGGGGTGAGGTCATGAGAACGGACCTTTGAGGGTGCCTGCCTCCTCGGCCCACCCCACGTCAGGTACCCCAGCGATTCTCAGCCTGTGCTGACTCGCTGAAGTGAAAGTGAAAAGTGAAAGGGCGTAACCTCTTCCTTTACCGTTGGGAGAGGTCACAAGAACGGACCTCTTAGGGTCCCTGCCCCCTCGGACCACCCGACGGCAGACACCCCAACGTGTCTCGGTCTGTGCTGACTTCACTGCGTCGTCGTCGTCGTCGTCGTCGTCGTCGCGAATTCACTAAACAGGTCCCAACGTCACTCGTTTCCACCCGAAATTGGTTCAGAAGACAGAGGTCACGAAGACAACGGTAAATAGTCAAGTCGTCTAAAGAACTCGTACATGACACACAGTTCTGGGTCCTGTCAAACTACACTACGGTATTAGGATTCTGTTTGTGTCAGAAAGAATAGTACTCTGGAAATTTATATCGTTCTGAGATCTATAATTTTCTGTACTAAAAGAACTCATAACGGTTTATGACTTTAGTCCAAGTATTAACAGTAATCACTATTATAGTCTCCTTTAGTTGGTGGGATCTTCAAAGAAGGACTTCTTTACTGTAAATTAACCTTCCTCACCATGTCCAATCGGTCGATATCGCCTACTACCCCTTTTCCTTAAAGTATACCACCCTTAGGGGACTCAGTTTCGGACCTCCGACGTTCATTTTACTACAGGGACTTCTCAACTTTCTTTAGTTAATACCGACCTCCCCTCACTAACTTCCCCTTCCTCCACTACCTACCGACCTCTCTAATCTTTTTACGTAGGGTCTCCAGTGACTGGTGGTAACATTCCAGAGTCTTGTAAACGAATTCTTCTCGTCTACGCTAGTCACCTCATCGCACTAGTCTAAATGTGAATTTATATATTGACCGTCTCCCCTAATCTAACGTTTCATTGTCATTCCCACCGAAGGGTCCACCACGATCACCACTTCTTCGGTGGACTTCTTCGGTCACGTCTTCTGTATTTCCTCTACCCAAGTCAGGGAGCTAGTCCTGTTAGGGGGACTCTTCCTTTACCGTTGGGTGAGGTCATAAGAACCGACCTATTAGGGTACCTGTCTCTCGAACCACCCGATGTCAGGTATCCCAGTGTTTCTCAGTCTGTATCGACTTCACTACATTGTGTGTGTGTGCTATCACCTCCCTTTATCATCTCCTTCCCTTTTCTCTGGGATCCCGTCGTAGGACTTCCTGTTAAAGGTAATACTCACACCTCCCTCAAGAGACTTTAATGTCGATTAAATGAGGTGTAGATTTTAACACCACAGTTGTGACTGGCAATACTATAACTGTCTCTCCTACCGTTTGACGAAGGACACTTGTTTTCCTTTTTTAAAACAACAAGAAAAATTGGGTTTCCGGAGTAGGTTTCTGACGAACCGACTTATCATATCTTTGTAATTATTTGTCTTTACCAGATGTTTTTGAGAAACCTCGATATCTCGATAAATCAGTCTCCTCGGAAAAAAAAATAATAAGTTGTTGTTTTAAGTAAAAAGAACCTCTTACAAACATAGATGACTAAAGGAACTGCACACTGTAAACCTGTGGTTTTAACAACCAGATTGACGACTTCTTATAAGTCACGTGAGCACTTTCTGGTCTAGTAACCAAATTGAATACGAACTGAAAGAAAACACTGTGACACCTTTATTTCAAACGAACATCCGTTTTATGACTACAAGACCCTCATTGATAAAGGAGACCGTTATGTTAATGGTAGATACCCATACCTAGTCTATTCTGTACGGTCTTTTTTTAGTGACATAATTTTTTAAGTTATTAGATCCAACCTTTAACAATTCTGGGTTTATACACTTTCCAATTTGTCGTCAAGGTCCTGCATACTTTCACGAAGGTTTATTGGTCGTTTCCGTCACCCGTGACGTCTATCAGTCTCTTCCTAATCGAGTACCTCCCACTTCCACCGACCTCTCCTCCCGACTTCTCTAGCTGGAGAGCGAAAACTCTTAACCACCGTAAACCCATTGCCGTCGTCTTCCCTTTTCATAAAGTTCACCCAACCACTCAACTCCCTCCGTGTAAACTCTCGGTCACTTGTCCGGCAATCCAACCAACCATCTCCTAATCATCTTACAACAGACATAGACTCTAGTCTCTCATTACCCCTTAACACCACCCCCATAACCACCTTCCCCACTCCACCTCTGGTCGTCTCTCGACCCATCGTCGACCTTCTCCTTCTCCTTTACCCCTCTCGTAGAAAGTAACGTCAAATGAATTAGAAGTTGAATGTACTACTATTTTTTATCTTAACGCACACCTTAATGTATTCCGTAAACCTTTAACACAGGAATTTAAATCATTTTGAACTGAAAGTCCAACATTATTATACTGTATGTGTGTGTTTTTTAGGGAGGAAGACAGAAACAGTACGAACCCCCACAGTAATGTACCCTAACTCTCTACTTTGGTTACGCCATAAAAGGAGAAAATCAAACATCCTAAGTTGGAGACTGAGTAACCGTATATCGTTTACAGTGACAGGGAGACATGAGTGGTGACTAAGCCAAGGACAGATGAGGATGAAGACAGATTAGGCACAACGTGAACCACTATAATCATCCAGAGAATCATCAAACAACTAGTATTAAACATAATATGAATCAGTAAAAGTACAGTAAGAGATACTGACTTAATACTTAGACGACAGAGTAAAAAGAAACATATCGTTTTCGTAAACCGTGTCATTTATAAAGAACTAACTTACCTCCCTCTTAACCGAAGTTTTACATAAAGGACTAATTTAGTATTTTGACACTTCTTATATTGTCTTTCATGGAAAAATTTCCGTCTCTACGACTTACCTTGAAATCCTTCTCAAAGGGATCCTCGTCATTTGAAGTGACTAAGTGGTTTATAAACAACTCGTAAGCACCTCACAGACCCCTGTGTCATTACTCTCTCAGTCTGTTCCAGGGACGAGAGTTCCTCACATCTTACAGAACCTTCTTCGGTCCATTATTTATCCGTTCTTTTGTAGTCTATCGTTATGAACGACACTTCCTTTCTTTTGTCGGACTACCTGGTTCTCATTATCCCATCACGAACGTCGAATAATCGGTCTCTTCCGAAGAGACTTTTGTCCCTCGATATTCGTCTCAAAACCTAGTCCTTTGTTTCAGCAAATACACTGATAGAACCGCGACAGAGAATATGTGTAGATCTACANGCCGTCCCTCCCCCCCCTCTTCGTAAGGTCTGTCTTCCGTGTCGAAAACGTTTCTGGGTTTTCACCTCATTCGACACTAACATGTTTCCAGTCTTTCCTCCTGTCTCTTCAACCTCGCATCCTTCATTCCACCTCTCCAAACTCTACTCAGTCTTTACACCCACCCTCGGTGTAGTACACCCTCCTGAAACCTCGGATCTTCTTCCGTAAACCTAAACTGAGATTTACACTATCCTGTACTAACACTCCCGAAATATTTCTCTTCACTGTCCTATATTAAATATAAATTTTTCGTGAGACCAGTTAAATACCCTTTACTTACCATTCCATCTCTCTTACCTTCGTCCCTCTACTAATCCTCCAGTCCCGCCGTAGGGTCCGTCCTCTACACAACCCAAACCCTACAACTACCTCTCTTCATCCTTAACTCTAGATACGTTCTTCTCAACTGGTCTGAATGACTATTCGACCTACACCCCTTACTTCCTGTCTCTCCACTATCCTTACTGTAAACCGGACTTGATGATGTACCGACGACCACAATGAATAACTGTACCCCTTTTGAACCCCCTCTTCTAACTCTCCCCTAACTTTTTTTGTCCTCAAGTCAAAACCTAGCCTATCCAATTCCATGAAGAATCTGTAGACTTACCTCTCAAGTTCGTACGTAAACCTATATACTAACCAAAATTCCATCTCCCAATCCCGACTTCTATATTTATAAACTCAGAATATGTAAAATAAATTATGACTCTGTTTTACTCTAGTAAGTACCGTTTTAGTACGCATTGTTTGTTTTCCTCCACTCTTGATATAGGACTTTGAGTTTTATGAATCTCGCTCTCGTTCCTTTCTGGATCGTTTGGTTTTCATTCTCCAGTGCCTACCTCCTCTGTCTGGTCCTTTACACTACAGTGTTTTGGGTTCCTCTTCCCTCACTAGTTGACTAGCTTTACGTCGACTCTCAAACTTAATTCTCTTCATTGTTTATTAGACAACTTATTTTCTTACTTACTAATTTTAATTTCGTCATATTGTAATTCCTATTTACTTAGTTATAGTCTTTTCGATTTGTACGTTAGGATTTAGTGAATGTCCATTCACAGAAAATTCTCTCGAGGTTTTACTCTTCAAGTGAATAAACCTCTCTGTTGTAAATACGTCAACTTCGAGTATTTTAAGGTATTTACGATTTTCTAATTAAATTCACCCCATCTTGATCGAAGATCTTTCAACGAGAGAAAAAAAAAAAAAACCGTAAAATTTCCTCACAAATAAACCTCAACTCTACCTCAAAGTCTTCGTCCCCATTACTAGTTTGTTATATGACATTTGTATATCCTTCGACGAAATTTTACTTCTTTTCCATATCCTTTTATGAACCGTCTAAGAGTTGACATTCAAAGACAACCATAGAACCAGGTGACTATTGATCAGTCATTTACGAGTTAATATTAATCACGGTACCATCAACAAAACAGATAAAACCATACCACAATCGGTAAACGCATCAGTAATTTAATGATGTATGATGTATTTAACTCTGAGTTAAATTTCTTTTCCATGGTGACACAATTTTCTTGTCAAAACTCTCCTTATCTATTGTTAGAAGTCAGTCCTTAGTTTGAAATAGAAGTAAAGGAAGATAAAAAGTTTACTCAGGAGAGTATAGGATATGTATACTAGGCAAACACTTAATTCGTAAAAAAATTTGTTATTGTCTTTAGAGTTACTACTGTAGTGACCATTTCAACTGAATGAATATATATATAGAGTTCTTTATTCTGGGGTCCTAGAGGGGAAGATGGTAGGGGTTGAACACCCAACAAAAAAAAAAATTAGTGACATCAGTAATGAAGTACCAGTGTTTTAATGAATGTGTAAAAGACTTAAATTAAAAATAAAAAAATTTAACCTACATCAACTAAATACCCGAAGGCACAACCGAATCTACCATTTCTTAAACGGACGTTACGTCCTTTGGACCGAAACAAGGGACCCAACCCTTCTAGGGAAACCTCCTCCCGTACCGTTAGGTGAGGTCATAAGAACGGACCTCTTAGGGGTACCTGTCTCCTAGGACCACACGATGTCAGAGACCCCAGCGTTTCTCAACTTGTGCTGACTGATTCGCATGTCGTATCAACTAAATGTCTGAAGGGACTACCGAGTCTACCGTTTCTTAGACGGACGTGACGTCTTCTGGGACCCTCCAAGTTAGGACCCTCCGAGTCTAGGGGACCTCCTTCCCGTACCGTTGGGTGTGGTCATAAGAACGGACCTCTTAGGGTGTCTATCTCCTTTGACTACCCGATATCAGGTGCTCCAGTGTTTCTCAGCCTGTACTGACTTACTGATTGATGTGTGTGTGTGTGTCCAACAATTAAATGTTACAACACAATCAAAGTCCTCATGTCGTTTCACCAAGTCAATACGTATAGGTAGATAGGTAATAAAAAGTCTAAGAAAAGGGTATATCCAATAATGACTCACAACTCTCAAGGGACATGATATATCATCCATGACACTAACAGATAAAATACATATCATGACACGTATACAATTGGGGTTGGAGGGTTACATAGAAAAGGGAGTGGAAAGGGGGAACCATTGATATTTAAACAAAAGTTTTAGACTCAGACAAAGACTGAATGTGTAAAAACTCCGTCTTTTATTCCCTTATAAAAGAAAATAATTTTATAAAAGTCCACGAGTCAGTACAGACTGAAAAACACTGGGGACTGACATTGGGTAGTCCGAGGGAGACAGACACCCTAAGAGATACGTTCTTATGACCTCACCCCACGATACAGGAGGAGATTCCCTAGAAGGACTGGGTCCCTACCTTGGGTGTAGAGAATTGCAGAGGATGTGACTGTCCGTTTAAGAAATAGTGATTACGACGGACCCTTCGGGAATAATTTCATATTCTGAAGTTTATGTGGGTGGGGTCACTTGGGTGAGGATTCCAGAGGAAACCGATTGACCTCGATATTTTTACTAACCCTGTCACTCATAAACCGTTTTCCAAAACCCTTACGGTACCAAATAGATCTGTCTGGTTAGTACTAAGTAAGGGTCTCGACCCTTATAACGGTAGAATTTACATTAGTATAAAGACAATCGTTCCTTCTTTCCCCTTTAACGATAACCCAACCGATCACTATGACTCACGATACCAAATAAGTACACGGCGTAAACATAGTTTTGAAGAAGGGTTTGTATCTAAAACATAACGAGTTCGATGTACCAGTGGGAGAGGAATTCTCCCTGACACGGTTCTTGGTAGGTCAATAGGAAGACCATTTAGGTCCTAGAAACCCACTGACTGCCAGAGGACCTAGTGTTGACCCATACCTAAAAATATAAACTCGTTGAATCACCCTTTCAAGTGTCCGGAGGAAATAAGACTATGTTAGTATATATGTCAATCTGAGGGTGAATCGTTTCCTCCCCTACCCTTCCCGTGTCACCATATGTCAGACGTCGTGTGTGTAGAACGACTAGTTCCTACCTTGACAATTCTACTTTGAGACATGGCACTGTCACCTCATTAAAGAAAGCAGTAAGTAACCTGTCAACTCCACTAGGAGAGAGACCTTCCTAGAGGAAACAGGTAGTAAGGGGAACCGGGACCAGGAGGGAATATTCCACAAAAACAGACATAAAGAGACACCAGGGATTACTCCATTGACATCTACTCCTGCGGGAAGAACTTGCGTGTCTACATTCTCGTGTCCAGAGCCCTCTACTTCAACTTTCTAGTGTCTTAGCCGAGTACCTACTCACCGATCAAAGACCCAAAGGAACCGTTATAGAAAAGGAGTTTATGAATCATCCAAAAGTCAGAAGAAAAAAGGAATTTTAAAGTACGAGAATAATACATCAGTTAATAGGACGGACCTTATTCAGTTTCTGAGGAATATAAAAGGAAGTCACTGGAGCTGGGATTCCTTTACTTTGATCAAAATTTACTTTGGTTATGATAAAGAAAGAAAAGTCCGTCTCATAGAATCGTACGTCACATACCCGTTCCTCAGTAAGGGGTTAGAATATTTAGGATGGAGGACGATTCAAGATCAAAGGGATTTGCAGAGTGAAATAGTACTCCATCGTTTTATATGAAAAGGGTAGGTCGTGCTGAGGTCTAATATCCTGAGTGACGAGTCTTACGAAGAAAATAACATCCACAGTAGGGAACTCACAATCTAGAAGATGAGACTACATTCCAGTGAAGAGAACATCCTACTAAGACTTCCGACGTTCTAGATCGGTGGAAGGAATGAAAAAGAATTGTAATGGTGGAGTTACCCGTACTCTAGACATTTGGTTCCGTTTAACCCACTATTAAACCGGTTTCTAAAATGGTGATGAACTACTCCCACAGTCTACAGGATCGGATGTGGAGAACCGCGAGCGGACAAGAATTTGGTTGACTAAGGTAAGTCGATGAAATGGAAAATCACAGACATGAACATTGTGGGAAAAATATTCTTGGTTAAAAAAAACATAGCCAATCACTATAAAAGGTGGAAGTCCTTATCACAGACAACATAGGAAGACCATTGTCTTAAACTCCAGTAAGGACCCACTCCCAAAATATCAACCAATAATTCTCTTCGATGGTATTCTGGAGAAATGGTTGGGTCATGGGTAATTGAAAGGAACATTAACGAAGAACTAAAAACCCCCACAGGTAAGAAGAAAATAACCTATATTAAAATTATTTCGACAGGAAACACTAACAAATAGGAGGGACCGTCTTCCACTGTAAACCGGAGTCGATATGGGTTAGTCTATAACGTAAATATCTTGTCCTTAAAACTCAAGTGTGTGTTCTAGTATACACACAATCTCTAGGGATCCAAACTTAGAATCGACATATGGAATCCTCGAGAAACTTCACCCAGTTTAAGAAGTATAGTAATTCGGAGTACACTTTTTACCTTTACTATGGTCAAACACACATACATACCCACAGATAGACTTAATTTACTCGTTACGTATATTTCATGGTTAGTTATAACTGATAAATACAGTATATTTTATCAGTATTTTTATACTGGTAATGGTCACAGGACTAGTGAGATCAGCCACACATCTCATACCTGGTGTCCCCTCGTTTGGGTACTTCGATTCTTCATCGCTTCCCTAGTCAACTATCTCCACCTCTTCCTTTACTGGGTGTCCATTAAAACCTACATCCTTTCTCTTGGATGTCATAAATCACCTGACAAAACTGAGTCTTCAACTTTCCCTCCCCTCTCGAAACTATAACTATTGTCCTTCCTTTTAGGACTGAGGACTAACCAAGGTCAAGGGGATCTCTGTATTGAGACCGGTTCTGTTCGACCATTGTTTACCCAGTAAACCCAACAATAAACACCTAAGAGTTTCGGGTCGAAAGGAATTTTATCGAAAGCGAAACTAAAGGTTGTGATACTAGGTACGAGTTACGAAGTTCCACCACCCAAAAAATTTTATTGTCTGATGTATAAGACATATACTGAAAAATGTCCATCTGATCCCACAATTACCTGTTGTCTACTACTCTCTATAGCTAAGATAAATTTCTTTTTGACATTACCCAATCTCTTTATACATCAGTAGTGCTTAGAGACGATTTATTTGGACATAAAATTTAACCGATCCATGTCCGACTACTCCTTTATGTCACAAAGGATCCTTTTCTACAGACCGTAACGAAACGTCCTGGTAAAGGAAAAGGCGTTCGTAAAAAGAGGTTATAACTACAAAAGGTCAATAAAATACATGTCATTGTTTTCGACCTGACATCGTAAAAAGACTCTGTATCAAAAGTATTGATCTATTCTTTATATCCCCTATAAACAACCAATTCGACTTTCAGGGTGTCCCGTCACGATCCCTCTTAGTCTATAAAACTTTTAATCTACGTTCACCATATAGGTACGTACAGAACTGAGAATTTAGACAGATTTTGGATCTTTATTGTGGGACCAATAGTCGGAACACTCCTACCTTCCCGCAAATTGAGTTTGTATACCTTGGTCACGAAGGTCCTGTGTCACTTAGTGTGATAGACTCAGTCGACCATTGTCCCTCGACACCTCGACCCTTGTAGTAGCGTCTTGCCGTCGGTCCGACGTTCGTCACCAGATTACCCCTTTGCAGAGACGTCCCTCTGCCTATTGTCCTCCGGAACGTGTGTCTGTTGTGTTTTAGGTGTGGACGCCAGCAAATGTCTCCCATCTGTCCGGGAAGTTTTTCTGTAGTAAACATACCACCTTTCGGGAGCATCGGTACAACCACTTTATTTTATCTTATATTATATCCTTACACTTCACCATCCGAAACGTTAAGTCACAGACTATAATTATTCGGAGTTGACTCTATTTAGGTTCTCTGCCAGAGGTTCAACACATAGGATCGTGGACAGTGCGACACATCGTGCATCATACATTAACCATTGACAAACACCTTAATTTTAGTAACATAAATATAGTACACGTGTCTAAAAATATGGAGAAGGGTTTTTCTCTATCCTTCCGTCAAGTTCCGACATTTTCCTATTACCTTTTTTCACATTTACTAATTGTTCCTCCGACTCTTAGTCTTTGTGAAGGATCTAAATTTAGAACTACAGAATTGACATACTGGACTCGTTCAATAAAGAGAAAAAACTTGAGAATGAATAAAGGTTTATCGACCTGATTACGAATAGATAGTCTTAAGAATTTTTGTAGTCTACTCCATGTACACATATCGTAGGACGTGGTTGAAACCATGTATCATCTAAGAGTTATTTCCAATCAAACAGGAGGAGTGTACAAAGTTAATATACGATGGAGAACCATGGACAAAGTCTAATTAGATTTTGTACCCGTCACTACTTCGAGATCATGAAACCGGTGGACTACAACTCTTTCCAACTTCCGTCCTCCTCTTCCCCTACTGTCTCCTACTCTATCAATCTACCGTAGTGACTGAGTTACCTGTACCCAAACTCGTTTGAGGTCCTCTACCACTCTGTCCCTTCGGACCACACGACGTCAGGTACCTCAGCGTTTCTCGACCTGTACTGAATCGTTGACTTGATTTTCGTCCTCAGTCTTCGATACGAAGAGACATGTCAAAAAAAGGGAAAAAACATTTATTCTGAAATGATCTTGTGTCGGTACGAATTACCAAAGACATAACAGATACCGACGAAAACACAATGGACTCGTTTTCGTGGCAATATCGGTAAAACGTACGTAACGTTTCGAGGTTTATGAATAACAGACCCAGAAATGTCTTCTTTTCACACGACCAGGGACCTAGGCACTAAGCCGACCCGAATAAAAGAATGAAAAGAAGACACGTAACAAAAGGAAACACATGGAAAGTCAGACAAAAGACAAACATAGAAAGTTTTGTTCTTGGAAGAATAAGACCGTCCAAATAGTGAGTCGAAGTACGAGACATACATTAAACAAAAGGTCAAGGAAATGAAAAGTAACTAAGTAAATGAGTAAGTAAGTTTGTCCGCGGTAGTTCCCGATCTCTGTCACACCTGGTCCTTCCACTCCGGTGACGATAACACCTCGAGTCACCCCTGAAACGGGTCAAAATATTTGTTTGTGTATTTGTCTTCACACTTATTTGTTTGGACTCTTTTATTGTGTACTTATTAAATTTTCCTTCGACTAAAGGCTCTCTTGTAACACTACCTATACAGTTCAGTTCCAACCGTCTCCTGTTAGTCCTTTGGGGAGAGATACCTTTACTGTACACTCGTCTTCGAACTGACTCTTCCCGGTCAAGTCGTTTCTGGGTCCCTCTCTCGCAAGGTCCGTCTCCCTCACCGTCCAAGCTCCCGACTTTCTTCTTTCGACCACTACGGTTCCACACGCCCTTACGACCATAGCACTCCAGTCTCTCACATATATCCTGTATAAAATTTCCTAAAACGTAATAGGACAACACCATCTGACTTCACAAGAGAGGAGTGGGAGTAGATACACGTGTGTAGATTCATCACTAGTTCAAGACTGGCAAGGTGTGGGTACTGTAGAAAGTCTAGGTGGGATAAAAAAATTGGTAGAAGTCGGTGGTCGTAGAATGAGGACCTAGTATGGGTCACAAACGATTACCTGGTGGTATCGACCGGAGGGAGGTCCGTAGGAGAGGTTACGGATCGTATACTCTCAGGATAAAGTAAGGGGACGAAGTTCGGAAAGGGATCCAGACGGGTCCAGAGACGACGTTCGAGACCGAAGACCGAGGAGACCAGAACAGAAGGAGACGAGAGGTGTGTCTTAGAACGGTAGTTCGGAAGTCCTAGGTCAAGGAATTTGCAAAGGAGGTAGACGAAAAAGGTGGTGGTGGTGGAGGTAAGAAAGGAGGAATATAATAAACCGATTAAGAATTGAGGACGTAGTCAAATTAGGGTTCACAAAAGAGGAGACTCTTCGGAGGGGGAGGGAGAAGTCCGACTACTTCTCGTCAAAGGGTCGGAGACAATGTGAGACTCGTATTGGGTGGTTACGAGGACTGGTGAGATTAGGAAGTGTACGGAAGTAGTGGAAACATCGGGAACAACGGTATACTACAAATAGACTAATGAGCATAACAGAAAGTGGAGAGAATGATCTTAATACCGTACCACTAACGATTCTGAAACGAAAAAAGTCACGGTTTAGAGACCAGGTTGCAAGAACCGTTTTATCTAAGTAATGAAAAACGACTTACTTACTTACCAGATTCAGTGGTAGCGGAGGACCGGGTGACATCTCGGGGGTGAAAACAAAACAGATAAGGGATGGACCATAAGTCTCCCCTTAAATTTTTTACACTCACCCACCTATCTGTCTGGTACCTGATAGTCTTCAGTCACAAAGAATAACACTACTTCCCTTGGGTACAGTATTATATTATAATATATTACATATGTCACATTATATGTTTAGAGAGAGATTTTAGTAGACAAGTGTCCGACGGATGGAGAAGTAGAGAAAAGTGGAGACGAAGGAGAGATCCGAGATCAGTATGATCAACATACTGACCAGGGAGATCGGGAACCGACACGGTCCCAGGAAAACTGGAGTCCTGGAAACATACCCGGTGAGGAAACCCGACCGTGTCCCAACCAGAACCGTACTGGCCGTCGAAAGTCACCGTCGAATACGGAGCGAAAGAGTCTCCGAGGAAGGACATCTCAGGATGAGGGGTGGATCCAAGTAAGATGAGGTAGACGAAATAAAGGAAATATCGAGAGTGAGATAAACTGAAAATTCTAACACGAATCCACTCAGAAGCAGACTAAAAATGCGATCTAACATTGGAGATACTCGTACACCTGGTTTGAGTTCCGACTTAGGAAGTGGAAACATATGGGTCACGACCCGTGTCACGGACACGTCTCTTATACGAACCTATAAACGACTTTCTTTAATCATTGACCTCGAGGAGTGTGTGGTGGTATTTGTAATCAGTCCAAGAGGTAAGGACTCCGATCTATTATTTGTGGACCTGTCGTCCCTGTTATACGAGTAGTGGACAGGAGTTATAGGTCTTGTTATAAGTCGTGTATCATCCCTGGGACTATATCTAGTATTTTGTACTGACACAACTTTTCAGTCCTTACATGGTTTACTCGTCATTGTCTTCATTACGACGATAACCTCAATACCGTATCCAGTCGACTATTTACCTCTTCCCTATTTCTCTACGGCGATGGAGGAAAAAACATGAGATCCTCTAGAAATCCCCACTCAACTACGAAACGTCTCCAACAGTTTAACAATTCTCCTTTTATACGTTGACGTCTATAACTCTCTTAGTAATAAACCTTCTCGTTTCTGATGTTACTCTCTCTCGTAAACGATTCCTTTGGTTGATAACGAAAACTATAATCCCTAGTCCGTCTGCATGTACACCATGTTTAGGGTGTGAGTTCTACACGCGACACGTACACACACACACTATACAAAGTTGTGTGTCTAAGAATGGTTGAAAGTCTCGAAGCCTTTTGAAAATCTTTCGGGTGGAGTTTTCAGTTGAACCACACAAAGTCTTTACCTCGATATTTTTTTTGGAAAGTAAAATTTCGAATCTACCCAAGTAACGAACCCATCTCTACAATCCTTCATGAGCAGTCAATTTTACTCTTTTAGGAGATTGAAAGATAAATAGGAAATTCGGTAATTTTGAGACATCTAATATATTTATCGACGGTAGGACACATGTCTTTTCATCGTAGAACAGATTGACTGTTCATGTCCTCACAAACGTCATCTACAATCCCTTACCTACAGAAAAATATTCGGAATGAACAAAATTTAGAATTAAATTTTTTGTCATTGTGGAATCCTCTCTACTATAAAACTTGATACAATCTTTTCTTCGGAAAAAGTTACTCTTCTATAGTTTTGACTACGAAAAAAGGAAGTTTAGTCATAAAGCAAATCAGTTTCGACAGTTGAATAACGTACTTGATTCTTTCGAGATTCGTCAATTATTCATTATTCCAACGAAAAGTGAAAATAAAACTTATCTCATAAAAAAAATTACCTATCGTCTAAAATCGATCGGAAATTAATTCCGTAGAGTGACAGGTTCGTTCACATTTAGTATCGTTTGTTTCCCGAAGACGAGAAATTTTTGTGATTAGTGAATTACTTATTTGAATTTTTTTTTTGTCCAAGTTTAGATGTACATTATTATCAAGTATACTGAAAAAATTAGAAGACTCCTTCTCATATAATTTGTGACTTCGACATTGCATTGACCGACCTATTAGTTTAAAGTAAACGGAGAATTGAGTCTCACTTGATCTAATCTCTGATTACTTTTCGGAGGGAATGTATTAAATCAAGGAATACCGAAACTAAAAAGGGTTTAACGTCGAAACGACTTCTCGTCCGTAGACATCTGTACTACGAATTAGTACCAACAAAAGTCTTTATTTTAGACATTAAAGTCTTACTTAAAACCCCCGTAGAGACCCCGAAGTGTTTGTCGAGGACTTATTCTATATAAATTGAGAGACTACTTTGATCCCTATGAATTAGGCATCTTCGTAGGTCGGAAGAGACCGAACTAAAAACCTATTAGAACTTCTCTAGGTTTAAAAGTACTCCTTCGTAAATTCGGTGAACTTTGTTCTATGAGAAGATGTACAGCGAACACATAAAACGAGAAATTTTCAATAAAAAACTCTTAGTCAAAACTTACATTCGACTACAGTACACCTGAAATGTCCATTGTGTCGATGTGGCTACAACTTCTACCTCGACAGACGAGACGACCAGCATTCCTTCTACACTGGCGTGTAGAATCGGTACGAAGGAGGAGGCCCCACCCCGCCTAGTCGTAGACCCGTCGCACAACGTCCCTTGCGACATCAAGGAGACTCAAGGAGGTCCTCCGAGACACAGGAGAGTGGCAGAAGACGAGAGTCTCACGTCAGTAGAAGTAAAGACATAAGTGGTCTATAAACAATTCATGGATGAGACCCGTTCTGTAACATTATCATCAATCTTTAGGTCTCCAGTCGGAAGTACACTGAAGACGTCCCTTCTCAGTTCTTGACTGTTTGAGACTTCGTTGTGCAGTCGGAACATCCTTCAGACACTTTACTTGTTCGTCCTCTTTCCTTGACTCAACCTCCCCCTACCCTAATCGGAATCTATCCGACAAGTCTACCCTAACGAGAGTCCTCTACTGTAAGCTCGGTTGTACTCTTTCCACTCCTCAATCAACTCACTTCAAGAACCGTCTCCTTTCAACCACACTGACTCCTTGAATCTCTTCAAATGTATTTCCTACCGTTCCCTCCCCCTCCCCCTATACTCCAACCTCTCCCCCATCTTAGTAACCCTTGGAGTATCCCAAATAGTTCCTGAAACCTCCAATAACATTTGAATTATCTTTTGATAAGGTAAAGATACACAGACGAAGAGAAAAAAGGGGGTAGTATTTCATGAAAATACCAGGGAAAAAGAAGAGTAAAGGTGTTTAATGACTCGTAAAGGGGATACATTACGTTTTAAGTCGGGAGTACTTCCAGCTTCAAGTCCACCCCTCTACCTGTGGTTGGACCCACGATACATTTGATCTCAAATACTCCTTATTTTGAGTTCCTTTGTACGGGGGGTGGAGTTACGTGTTTGAACCTTTATTGTACCCTACTCCATATTGTGTCAACTGTAAATACGAAACGGGTCAGAAATAAAAGACTAGAGTTAAGAGTCAGGAATTAAAGAATGACTCCCCCTAGAGAAATCCTCTACTATCGAGTACAGACAAACTCTGAGAGTCAATTCAAATGAGATATGAGAATTATATACGGTATGAGAATTATATACGAAAAGTGTCAACTAAAAAAGACGTAAGAAACTGATATGTGTCCTTATTTTTCATAATTATAATAAAAAACGAGTGAAGTATGACTATACTGGGGCGTAACACATACTGACGAACAACTGGAAGTAAATAAAATATTACTACCTCTGGATCAACATGATTTTCTTACCAGTACGACTGATCCTTCGGTAACACCCCCTTATACTGGAACAACCCCTCGAACTCCCGTCCTGAGAAATGTCACCACTATGGACTGGACTTCCGAACCTTCGTCAAGTCAATTCAAGTCAACGAGTCAAAACAGGCTGAGAAACACTGGGGTACCTGACGTCGTACGGTTCGAAGGGACAGATAGTAGTTGGGGGTCTCGGACGAGTTCGAGTACAGGTAACTCAACCACTACGGTAGGGTGGTAGAGTAGGAGACGGTAGGGGACTAGGAGGACGGAAGTTAGAAAGGGTCGTAGTCCCAGAAAGGGTCACTCAGTCATGAAGTGTAGTCCACCGGTCTCATAACCTCAAAGTCGAAGTCGTAGTCAGGAAGGTTACTTATAAGTCCTGACTAGAGAAATCCTACCTGACCAACCTAGAGGAACGTCAGGTTCCCTGAGAGTTCTCAGAAGAGGTTGTGGTGTCAAGTTTTCGTAGTTAAGAAACCGTAAGTCGAAAGAAATACCAGGTTGAGAATGTAGGTATGTACTGATGATCTTTTTGGCATCGAAACTGATCTACCTAGAAACAGTCATTACAGAGACGAAAAATTATACGACAGATCCAAACATTATCAAAAAGAAGGTCCTTCGTTCACAGAAAATTAATGTACCGTCGTCTGTGGTAGACGTCACTAAAACTTCGATTCTTTTATGTCAGACAGTGACAAAAGTAACAAAGGGGTAGACAAAACGGTACTTCTCTACGTCGACCTACGGTACTAGAATCAAAAACCTTACAACTCAAAATTCGGTTAAAAACGTGAAAGGTGAAAGTGAAAGTAGTTCTCCGAGAAATCAAGGAGAAACGAAAGACGGTATGCCCAGTACAGTACACGTATAGACTCCAATAACTATAAAGAGGGTCGTTAGAACTAAGGTCGAATATGAAGTAGGTCGGGTCTCAAAGAGTACTACATGAGACGTATATTCAATTTATTCGTCCCACTGTTCTATGTCGGAACTGCATGAGGAAAAGGATAAACCTTGGTCAGACAACAAGGTACAGGTCAAGATTGACAACGAAGGACTGAACGTATGTCCGAAGAGTTCTCCGTCCAGTCCACCAGTATAGAGATCAGAAAGGGTAAGACAACAAAAGGAGATAAAGAAACGTAACTAGTGACTCCTTCCGAGAGAATATAGAGGAACGAGAAGAAACTTTGAGACGTAAGTCTACCCATATAGGAAGGGAAAGAGGAAATAGAAATCGAAGGGAAGAAAAGAGTCGATTGTTTTGTCATCGATTCAGGTTTGTTCCTATCATAAGGTCCGTCTCCCTTCTCGTTCACCCTTCGGAACCCCGCTCTTCTTTACTTTCTTCCGGTCCGGTCGACCTTTGTTCACCTGGTTCGACGATGAGAGATCCCTACGATATCCGTCTACGCCGTCTTGTAGTGGACCCCTTGCGTACAGGCAAAACACGTCCAATAGTATGTAGGACTTATTTTTTCCGTAATTTCTTTATCTCAACAGTAGGACGAACCCTCAGAGGAATGAGGAATTGTGTTTTTCTCTGAAAGTCTCGTCTTTCTCTCATTAAATCGTGAACAAATTACCTGTTCTTTTGAGCACGATCTCAACTTTACTGCAGGTTCAGTGTGTGACAATTAGGTCACAAAAAAACGATTATGAGGTTTGTATGTGACCTATGTTAAGGTCGATCTGAATATAAAGTCTTCCAGAAAGAAAAAGTAATAAGAATAGTAACAAAGAAAGTAATATCTAGACAACGGAATATAGATGATATTCTAACTCCTCAATGTAACTTTTTATAACAAATTCCTCTCGAAATGTGACTTCTGTTATGTGAGTGAAATATGTGTACTTTATACGTTTATAAATTTTGGGGTGAAAACGATCCACAATCACTCTTGACCCCTTTATCCTTGAGAAATTATGATATCGAACGTCACATTTAATAATATAGGGAAAATTTTCATTAAATCGTAACATTCTATCTCGTAAGTAAAGATTCATTTTAAGAACCTCGGTCAGAACGTCAACACGTGTTCTCTACACAAATTCTTGTAAGTACTGTCAGGACAATACATTTACATTTTTCTCCACGTGTCCGCACCATTTGTAGTGTAAACCTGTCGTAGTCCTTCAGAGACATCTACCAATATTGCTACACACATTCCAAAATAAAAAGGAAACCAACCGACTATGTGGTGATAGAAAACAAATAAATAAGCAAACACTCAAATTTTTATGTATACATTATTTTATTTATCTTTTCATAACAGTGTTAAAGTTTTGGAATTATAAGAAAATAAAAAGGTTTTTATAATCTTGCTATGACGGACAGGTAAACCCGACGACATTGTATTTACGGTCTTTGACCCACTAAATTTGTCTTTTGTAATAAAAGAGAGGTAAGACGTCCGACCCTTCCGGTTCCAGTTCAACGACCGACTAGACCACGGACCCCTTCCGGACGAAGGACCAAAGACAGAACAGAGACACCGGACTGTTCCACCCCTCCCCCAATCCCCCGAGAGTCCCCATAGAATACTCTCGTGACTAGGGTGAGTTCTCTCGAGGTAGGAGTACTTGATTAGTGAGACATCTCCGGGGTGGAGGATTTATGGTAGTGTAACGTCTCAACCCTAAAGTTCCATGGGTAAAACCCCTCTGTGTCTGAAAGTCAGACATTGCTTACGGATCTTTGTAATTACGTCGAATCTGACAAACCTCTGTGGGACTAGAAGTCCGAGAACCGGATCCCGAACTCCCAGTGGTACGATATCGCACTACGCCCCCGTGGTCGTGTAGTTTCAGGTACGGTCCATAGTCGTTCGGAAAAGACATATTCCGGTCACCTAAACAGAGGACCGAACACCACGACCTCCTCTGAATACTCTCAGGGAACCTGTCGTTCCTTTAGTTTGTTCAGTTACAATTCCCTTTAGTTAGGACTTATAAGTGACCTACCAGACTACGACTTCGAGATCATGGAACCGGTGGACTACGCCTCGACTGAGAAACCTTTTCTGGGATTACGATCCTTTCTAACTCCCGTCCTCCCCCTCCCCTGTTGACTCCTATTGTACCAACCTACCGTAGTGGTTAGTTACTTGTACACAAATTTGTTTGAGGCCCTCTATCACTTCCTGTCCCTTCGGACCGTAACGACGTCAGGTACCTCAACGTTCCTCAGTCTGTACTGAATCGCTGACTTGTCGTTGTTGTAATAACATTATTTACCGGTGTTTAAATCACCGAATTTTTTTTTTTCTTTGTTGTAAATAAGAGAATACCAAGACCTCCGGTCTTTAGGGTTTAGTCACACAGTCGTCGTAATACGAAAGAGGTCTCCAAGACTTCCTCTTTGGGAGGACCGGAAACGGTCAAAGACCACAGAGGGTCGACCGGAAGTATAACGGACCGTGTACCGGTGTATTAAGGTTGAGTTCGCAGACGTAAACGTAACGGAGGAGAGACAGACACAGAATGGAGGGAGACGGAAAGAGTACATTCCTGTGAATCGTAAGTAAATCCCGGGTGAGTCTATTTTGTCCTATTAGAGTAATAAAGTTCAAGGAATTGAATTAATGTAGATGTTTCTGGAAAAGGGTTTATTCTAGTGTAAGTGTCCAGTCTTGTACCGACACAGAGTCCTTCAGTAATCTCCTGAGGATGTCTCTTCCCGATCTATAAAGTCCTAAACACCGGTTAAACCAGAGACAGTGTTGATGAGTTGAGACGGTATCAACAGACTTTCACCGAAAACTACCATGTTTTCGATTCCTTGAACGACACAAAGTAATTCTGAAATAAATGCTTTGTCCACTCACCAACCTAACCTGACCCCCACCACGATTTTAGACGTCAGGACCACAAGAAACGTTTACTCGAGACATACATGGAAATTAAAAAAAAGAATTTGTTACGTATAAATAACCATGTGCGTATATCACTCTACCCGTCAAAGGGATGACACACTGCACCTTGTCTCTATTTAGGTAGTACTGTTAAAATTCTTCTTCGTTATAAGTGAAAACGTTTGATAATCCTCTTGGGTCTAGTGACAATCAGTATTGACTCGGAACAGACCGGGAATTTGTCAGACCGTCCTACTTTACTCCTGGGGAGTATCCGAACATAACGAGTATTACGACAATTTCAAGATCTCTCGCCTCCCGACGTAATAGACTCGTGTAAATCCATTGGCTGTCTGGAACACCCCTGTACGGTGTCCCCTAACAACTCTGTTAGAGATAACATCCATGAACCGGACGTGGAAAACCCCGTAAAGACTACCAAGTAATGTTTAAGGTGACAGATCACGGTCACCCCACTCCGACTATCTTGGTGGCTATTTACATCTCTGGAAACACGATACACGAATCAGCGAGTTAGCACAGACTGAGAAACGCTGGGGTACCTGACATCGGGCAGTCCGAGGAGACAGGTACCTCTAAGAGGTCCGGTCTTATGACCTCACCCAACGGTACGGGAAGAGGTCCCCTAGAAGGGTTTCGTCCCTGACTTGGGTCAAGAGGACGTAACGTCCGTCTAAGAAATGGTAGACTCGATGGTCCCATCTTTGTCCCATTTTTTTTTTTACGGAAACAAAATTAGATAAAGATGAAAGGACCCTTTAAGAAAGTTCTTAAATGATTGTGGTAGGTTTACAACTTTAACAAGGAAATACTGTCGACGTGGAAACTTCGTGTATGTCTTCTACACGTTTTACGACCATCGTACCATTTAAACCGTCTTCCGAAAAATTTTCTTTCTAGGACCTCCTTCGACGTCAGTCCACGTCCGACACGGTCGGGGTGTATCTCGGTGTCTGACCGTAGTCAAGTCACGTCTCGACTCTCAGTGGTTACAAAGACTCAAAACGAACGACCTGTCGTACTACGTTGGAACAAAATTCTTCTACACCATACCACGGATACTGTCTTCTGTCCTATTGGGGATCCTCCTGTCTCTCCGTACAATCGTAGTGGGACTTGGGTTTCAGGTTTCCCTGTAAACGTACTTTCCTTAGGAGAAAGTAATAAAGTAAAAACCGGGGAAACCCCGGTGGTACATTTTTAGACCGAAGAACCTATCAAGGAAGTAACGGTGTTACGAATACGTACTATAACTTCTCTATTGGATAGTCTTCACGTCAGAGTTTAACGTAAAGATCTACCTCTAATCATCGATTATAAATAACTCGTATTGTCACGAGACCCCCGGTACAAGTTTAAAAACGTTCAATGAATGGACACGAATGAAATTAAGTCACCAAAAGTTCCCCCTCCCCAACTTAAACAAAGGGTCCTCTGTAAACCGTTATAGATCTCTGTCAAAACCTCTTCCGTTACCGTGGGGTGAGGTCTTGAGAACGGACCTTTTAGGGTACTACCTCCTCGGAGCACCCGACGTCAGGTACCACAGCGATTCAGCCTGTACTGACTCGTTGAAGTGAAAGTGAAAAGTGAAAGTACGTAACCTCCTCCTTTACCGTTGGGTGAGGTCACAAGAACGGACCTCTTAGGGTCCCTGCTCCCTCGGACCACCCGACGGCAGAGACCCCAGCGTGTCTCAGCCTGTACTGACCTCGCTGAATCGTCGTCGTCGTCGTCGTCGTCGTCGTCGTCGTCTCTGTCAAAAATTAATGATTTTGTATAAAACGAACACCTTGATAAGTATCGTAGATGACCCATCCCCGGTCAGTACGACGATTTGTTGTTCACGTGTCCTTTCGGAGAACGATCCTTCTTACTAGGTCTGGTTTACACATATCTACGGTTCTCCCTCTTTGGATAAGAGTAGATTATTCGACATACAGATAGAATGACTATTTCAATGTCCGAACCTTTCAACTACAATATACAAGTTCTATTGAGTCAGACTAAGGTGACAAAAAATATATTAATTTAAATAAAAATTAACTTCCTATTAACGAAATGTTATAACACAACTAAAGACAGTCTAAGGTGACAAAACTGTGAATCGAAAACATCATCTAAGGAACAAAACCAGACTTACAAACATAGGAAAACTTTAAGGGTACAACCTTAAGATCACGGGTGACACTACCACAATCTTCCATCTCGAAAACCCTTCACTAAACAAGTACTCCCATTTCTGGAGTACTCATCCTAATCATTCATGGGAATTTTTCTAGGGTCCCTCGGGGAATTTCGGTGGGTGGTACACTCTGTCCTTTTTCACGGTCGATACTTGGTCCTCCTTACGGAAATGGACTGGGAGACCGTGGAACTAGAATCTGAAGGATCGGAGGTCTTCACACTCTTTCAAAAGGACACATGTTCAGTGGGACAGACACTATAAAATAATATCGTTGGATTTACCTGATTCTGTAACGATCTGAAACTTTTTCTATAAACCACTCTGTATCCGAGTCACTCGGNTCTATAAACCACTCTGTGTCCGAGTCACTCGGTCTAAAACTTCTGTACATGGTTAACTGAAGTTCCTTTCACTTGAGTCATAAATATCTTGTAGATTAATTACATTGTAATTTCGCACTACAATCTAGGACAATGATTCACCAAGGAAACCTCATAGCAACACAGGTAAAAAGTCTCATCCTTCGACTCCGGGTCTTTGTCAAATTATTGAATAAGTTTACGTATCAATGCCATTACCTTCTCGTTCTTAAACTTAGGTTTACACAGACTGAGATCTTGACTTACGAATAATCCCGTGTTTTTACCATTCTCGACTTTGATCCCTTCGCTATTTCCCAAAAAAGAGGGAGAAGGAAGAATTACGTTTCAGGAACACTGTCATAAAAAATCTTGTACATGATCTACAGACTTTAACACCTAATAAGTGCCGGAAAACAAAGGTTGGGGTGTATAGTATTAAGGATTTCCATGTACTATCGTCACTGTTCGTTTTAGGTCTCATTTAAGTAAGAGATCAAACAATTGGTGATTCACTAGTGGAAGTGACATTGTTTGACGTCTTATATAAAACTTCTCTACACCGACATTTTAAAAATTAACAATTTTACTTTTATTTTATAGAAACAAACTTCACGTAATAATTTTTTACTGAAGACTTTAAATACTATTACTTATTTCATCAACCTCGTATCTTTAATCCCACTATACTTTAAATATAATGAACTTTCCCTCAGTAAATGTATTGAAGGATTACATAGACGGTAAATACTAAATTATCAAGAAAAGGGTAAATTTTTTATGTATAAAGTAATATCGGATAATAGAAAAGGAAATATCTAAACCATTTTAAAGATATTAAATATAATTTTTTCTTATTATTTACCCAAATTATCACAGGAATTCGGAGAATCGTGAATAAAAAAAGGGAAATGTACTGTTATAATTTTCTTTAGTCACGGACGTCAGAAGGATTTGACTAAAATTTACTGGTAAAGACGAACTCGAAACTTTTTGGTTAATTATGACTACACCGTTGTAAGTTAGGCAGAACGTGATTACAATAACCATCGCCTTAATCTCATCGTTACTTTTGTAAAAAGGTATACTAATCGTTATAAGATAGTAACATTAAGGAAAAACGAACTCTACTTGAACTTAAAGTCAATAACATAATAAGTATGTAGATCAGATAGATTTCCCTCTTTTTTTCACAAGGAGAATACTGGACGCAATAGACATAGTTTTATCTACTGAAGTCTTCCTTATTTCTTTATTCGGTAGTAAAGTAGATGTCAAGACAGCCTAAGTTTGTATGACACCTACACTATCTGTATTAATCTTTAATCTTTGTGACTTAAGTGAAAATGAAGAAAGGAGGCATTTCTTATACTGAACAATCGTGATCATTGATACACTCCTTCGTCCTGACTTACTCTTCAATGGCGAGACCGAATGAGCCACCGGTATGAGGAGGTAGAAGAAAGTGGTAAACCACACCACCCATCCCAGGAGAACCACGGGAAGAAGGGTCAACCACCCCACACCCTACACTATGTCTACGTGATGTCGTCACTACAACATCCAACACACACTCAAGTAGAAAGACGCAGGGAGAGGTTCTCTTCTATCCGACCAAAGGATGCGTCAACTCAAGTGTCACACGTACGCACGATTCAGCGACGTCAACACAGGCTGAGAAACGTTGGGAAATCTGGTATTGGGAGGTCCGAGGGGACAGGTACACTAAGAGGTCCGTTCTTATGACCTCACCCAACGGCACGGGAGGAGGTCCCCTAGAAGGGATGGCTTTCTAACTCGGACGTAGAGAATACAGAGGACGCGATCGTCCACCCAAGAAATGGAGATCACGGTGGACCCTTCGGGTCGTCAGGACAATTCAGGGAAGGTTAGATTGGACTGGGTTTAGGAAGGTTCGGAATTGACACAATAAGACAAGTCACTAGAGGTTCATCGAGAGGTAAACTATTGAACCAGGGACGGGTGGAAAGGTTGAAATAGAGTGTAGTAAGAGTATGAGCGAGTGAAGTAAAGTCGGTTGCCCGGAGGGTCCCGAAGAGTGTACAATGGCCAGGACGAATTAACCGACGAATAAACGGTAAAGAAACGGTTTTTTTTTGTTTTTTGTTTTGTTTTGAGGAAAATGAACTATTTCAGACCGAGGAAACGAGAGATCCTAAGTCTACCTCGTAGTAGAAGAGTCTCTCCGAAAGACACGGGTGGGGTAGAATGTATCCCCCGGGAAAAGGAAAAGAGAGTCCGGTGGGATAAGAGTATGTAGCTCTTAAGTATTAAAATGACACAAAGGAACAAAATAATCTGAAAAAGTTTGTCATTCCCGGTACTGTCGTTTTGAAACAGATGAATTAAATGAAAACATATGGGTCACAATGAGACACAATTATTGAATCGATTCACGTGACTTTTTTATAAACACTTAATCACTTACTCTGGCGGATTACCGTAGGACACATACTGACCCCTTCACGGGACACAAGTATTTCTATGTCAGCGTCTAGAATTTACTGTCGTGGGCTCTTCAGGAGGACGGAGGACGAGCGAAAGAAGAAACGAGTCTAAAGTGTCTAATAGGTGTACTGGGTCCGATAATATTTTCATGTGTGAGAAGTTCGTAAAGTTTTAAACTTCATTATATAGATCACTGAATCGGTACTGAGTCTGTATTTAAGATTACAGGAGGCTTCGGTAAACATTAAGACCCAGACGATTCAAAAACTTCACAGACACCAACCAACATATACTCCGTAAGGCACTCTAAAACACCCATAATGGAAACCCGTCCAGTCACCCGAGTTCCTTTCTTACTCCCTTTTCCCTTCTCCTCTCGGGTAAAACTTGTGTCTTTATAGAGAACTGAACAGTCGGTTATAAGAAACACAAAAAAACAACAACAAATATAGGAGAAACTCGAGGAGTCGTCGGAGAAAATACTTTTGTTCTCAAACAACTCCCTCATAACCTAATCCGAACGTTCTAATTTAGTACTCATAGTGATCCAAAGTAAAATGGTCCTGAAGATCTTTATTTGAGTAAATAGTAACAAGAATATTATTTTCATAAAACAATGAAAAATGTTTAAACCCGTGACACTCATATATCTTCTCTTGTTGGTTAGTAAGTAAAATCGGTGGTGGTGAACTGAAGACTCTCGTACTTGGGGTTGTAGGACAGAGATCGTGAATTCATCACACCCGTGTACTACTTACGTGTCGTAACAAATCATTTATTGGATATGTAACGGCTATAGATTTTTAACCACATAAAGAAAGAAACACATGAATTTACATATAATAATTCTCGACACCGACTGATCCAATATCCGTATTCACCCATCACGTAACAGAGACCCCAAATTACTGTTATTATTCTGGTTGATTTTCACCCAGATGAAAAGTAATAGTGATACGAACCATTTAAGATCTTTTAACGTTACTACGTCAAGGGTGGGAGTCGGTGTGGGTGAGGGCAATGGGGTGGATCATGGGGTTTCCATTTGTCGTGTGACATACAATTTAAAATAGGGTTCTTAAAATTCATTGTAAAATAGTATTCGTTAAAGGTTGACTTTTGAAAAAGTTGAAGACCACTTTCGTGTACCGGGACATAGAGTTAGTAGAACTTTTATAAGGACTAGAAACTTAGAGAGAACACTCTAAGAACTCCCGTTGTATTTTGTGTCTATTTTTAAATTCCCTTTACTACACGTAGGATCGTACTCATTGTCTTCTTGACATCTATATCTAATTTAACTTACGACGTCTTTATTCGGTTAATTAGTACCATATGAACATATTCCACCCGAAAATACGTCCTTAATTTTAATATAAATACGTCCGAAAATTTTACCTCGTAGTCAAGTCAAGTCAACGAGTCAACACAGGCTGAGAAACACTGAGGTACTTAACGTCGTGAGGTCCGGAGGGACAGGTAGTGGTTGAGGGTCTCAAGTGGGTTTGAGTACAGGCAGCTTAGCCACTACGGTAGGTCGGTAGAGTAGGAGACAGTAGGGGAAAAGAAAGAAGGGGGTTAGGGAGGGTCGTAGTCTCAGAAAAGGTTACTCAGTCGAGAAACGCACTCCACCGGTTATCGTAGTAAGGAAGGTTTCTCGTAGATCCTGACTAGAGGAAATGTTACCTGACCAACCTAGAGGAACGTCAGGTTCCCTGAGAGTTCTCAGAAGAGGTTGTGGTGTCAAGTTTTTGTAATTAAGAAGTCGCGAGTCGAAAGAAGTGTCAGGTTGAGAGTGTAGGTATGTACTGGTGACCTTTTTGCTATCGGAACTGATCTGTCTGGAAACAACCGTTTTATTACAGAGACCAAAACTTATACGATAGATCCAACCAGTATTGAAAGGAAGGTTCCTCATTCGCACAAAATCAAAGTACCGACGTCAGTGGTAGACGTCACTAAAACCTCGGGGGGGTTTTATTTCAGACTGTGACAAAGGTGACAAAGGGGTAGATAAACGGTCCTTCACTACCCTGGTCTACGGTACTAGAATCAAAAGACTTACAACTCGAAATTCGGTTGAAAAAGTGACAGGAGAAAGTGAAAGTAGTTCTGTGAAAAATCAAGGAGAAGTGAAAGACGGTATTCCCACCACAGTAGACGTATAGACTTCAATAACTATAAAGAGGACCGTTAGAACTAAGGTTGAACACGAAGAAGGTTGGGTCACAAAGAGTACTACATGAGACGTATCTTCAATTTATTCGTCCCACTGTTTACCTCGTATCTTGTGAGTTATAAAAGAATTCACCTAGACTTATACTTCGTAGATGACCGATCTTCGTGTATGTCATCTCTTGTATCTTTTATTTTTGTGTTTTTTATTTATCCAAGTGACTCTTCCTGTTAAAACCTTCATAAATCCTTACATATCTAATACCGATGTCATTGTCATATAAAGACCCTTGATTTAAAACCTAATTTATAGATTTGAATACATTAATAATATTCACATAATTTTATGTCAATATCTTTTCAAACTTCTTACTGTGTTACTTTACGTCAACCACTCAGTTCACACTTTTTAAGAACGAGTCAGAGAACTACCGGAAACACTGAGAAGAGTGTTTTCGATCCCGTCAAGGTTACATTCCACGGTTTAGGTGAGGTCGAAGTACCTAACCGCAACGAAAGAGTAATTCCCCTCGGTCCTCTCTTCCGGAGAATGAACCGACTTCATTTCCGTCTCCACTCACAATAAGTAAGTCCTTTACTTAGTCGGTTGGTTCGATTGAGATATTTGAGAGTCATCCAAATATTATCGGGATCAGACTAAAAGACAATTATGATAACGGAAAAACAATTACAACTCCACGAAGACTAAAAAGATTAACGAAGAGTAAGACCAAATAGAAGTTCTAGACAGTCGTTTAAGGGAATCACAATTACAAGACTTGAGTTTAAAAGTCTTTGCTAGTTTCAATAACTGAAAATTTAAAAATAACTTTATCAACGACTCCACCGTGATCACCATTTCTTGAACGGACGTCTTCTTTACTCTCTGTACCCAAGTCAGAGGCCCTGTCCTTTTAGGGAACCTCCTCCCGTGTCGTTGGATGAGGTGATAAGAACGGACTTCTTAGGTCCGTTCTACCTGTCTCTTCGGACCACCTGACACCAAGTCTCCCAGCGTTTCTCAACCTGTGTTGACTTCGTTGAATCGACGTGAGTCACAATACAATCACAGCGTATATGATGTATGACTGAACTATAAACGTATGTAATGCTTTACTAGTGTACCATTCAGATCATCGAAAGACAAGGGTATGTCTGAATAACACTAGAATAATTGGTATAAAGAATGCGATGTATAATGAATGGGTACTGAAAAAAAAAATAAATTGACCTTCAAACATAAGAATTAGGGTATGTAGACAAAGGGGGAGGTGGAAAAATGGACCTTGGAGGATGAAGGGTTGGTGTGAAAACCGTGATGGACAAACAGGAGACGTAGAGACTCAGACAAAAGAAAAAGATCTTAGGTGTACATTCACTCTAGGCCACCATAAACAGAAAGAGACTGACTGAATCGTAGTATCGGAGACCTAGGTAGGTACAACAGTATTGTCGCTCTAAAGTAATGAAATACCGACATACAAACACATGTGGTGTAGAAGGAATAGGTAAGTAGACAGTTACCTGTGAATCTAACGAAGGTATAGAACCGATGACATTTAAATAGGTCTCACTTATGACCTCATGTATAGAAAAGTTTAATCACAAAAACAAAAGAAACCTATTTATAAGTTCTCCATCGGAACAACCTAGAATACCGTCATAAACCGTCAAGAAGGGAGTATCGTCCCAAGGGAGTACCGAGTCAGTCATTTCTGAGACGGACATCACGTCCTCTGGGTCCACGCTAGGGACCCAGTCCTTCTAGGGGACCTCTTCCTTTGTCGTTGGGTTAAGTCATAGGAGTTGACCTTTTAGAGTACCTACTTCCTTGGACCACCCGATGTCAGGTACCCCAACCTTTCTCAGTCCTACTGACCTCACTGATTGTAAAGTTAAGTGAAGTGAAGTACCGTCAAGATGAATTTTTACAGACTCCTTGGAGGTATGACAAAAGGTATCATCGACATAGTCAAATGCAGGGGTGGTTGTCTTATTATATGTAGGAGTGGTTGTTACAATGAACAATAGTAAAACTACTATCGGTAAGACTCTCTATATTCCAGTAAAACCAAAACTGAATGTAAAGGGACTACCAATCATTAGGACCTGTATAAAAGTACAGTGATAACCGGTAGACACACAGAGACCCTTTTACAGACAAGTCGGTGACGGGTAAAAAATACACCCAACAAACAAAATAACTACAACTCAACATCCTCAGGAAACGGTAGAATCTGTAACACATATACATGAGTCAACCAGTCGACCCAAGCTGAGAAGCGTTAGGGTACCCGACATCGGGTAGTCCGGGAAGAGAGGTACCCTAACAGGTCCGTTCGTATGATCTGACCCAACGGTAAAGAGGGAGGCCCCCTAGAAGGGTCGGGTTCCTACCTTGAGTACAGGGAATACAGAGGACGTAACCGTCTACCCAAGAAATGGTGACGTGGTGGACCCTTCGGGTGGGGAATACTTATATAACGAACGTTTATGGAAGAGGGTAAGTCATCAACAAAAAATCAACAAAACTATTAATGGAAGTGACACTTTTCGTAAAAGTAAAACCACATTAGGGTAAATAAACAAAAACGAAAACAACAGGAACGGACTCCTCTGTATAGTTTTGTTTATAGCCATTTCGACTACTACTAGGATGACGGATACAAAAGAATCTCAAAATACCAAAGTACAGAATATATATTCAGAAGTTAGGTAAAACTCAAATGAAAATATCTTAAATAAAAACATCCACCACAATCTTCATCAAGTCATCCTAAGAAAACGTACATCGATAAATAAAGGGGTCGTGGTAAATGACTACTCCGTCAGAAAAGGGGTAATATACAAGAATGGAGGAAACAGTAACCAACTTTCACTTTCACATCAAGTAAAAAAAAGGGGTTCTAACAAAGTCGAAAAGTCCAAGAAATTACAAAGTAAAGTCTAAAATCTTAATAAGATCTAAACACTTTTTACGGTAACCATAAAACTATCCCTAATATAAATTAGATATATAATAAAACCCATCATACCAGTAAGTTTTTAATAATCAAGAAACTTACGTATTTGTATCATATAGAAAGGTGAACACACAAAACAAAAGTGTAAAAAAGTAGTCGCAGAACTTCAAAAGACTCATATAGAAAATGGAGGAACCAATCTAAATAAGAATATATAAAATAAAAAACTACGTTCATTTACCCTAATAAAAAATTTAAAGAGAAATACGATCAAGTAATAATCATATATCTTTGTGGTGTCTAAGACATATAATTAAAACATAGGACGTTGAAATCATTTAAATAAATACTCAAGGTAATCAAAAAACCACCGTTGAAATCCTAAAAGGTACAAACTATAGTACAGTAGACGTCAGTAACAGTCAAAAAGAAGAAGGATGGACAAATCCCAACAAAATAAAGAAAACAACGGACTAACGATACCGATCCTGAACGTCATGTCACAACATCCTGTCACTATTCGCACCCGGGTTTTAGTGACGTCTACCACTGACGTCGGTACTTTAATTTTCTGCGAATGAGGAACCTTCTTTTCAATACTGGTTGGATCTATCGTATAAGTTTTCGTCTCTGCAATGAAACGGTTGTTTCCAGGCAGATCAGTTCCGATACCAAAAAAGTCACCAGTACCTACCTACACTCTTAACCTGACACTTCTTTCGACTCCTGGTTTCTTAACTACGAAAACTTGACACCACAACCTCTTCTGAGAACTCTCAGGGAACCTGACGTTCCTCTAGGTTGATCAGGTAAGATTTCCTCTAGTCAGGACCCTAAAGAGACCTCCCTTACTACGACTTGGACTTTGAGGTCATGAAACCGGTGGAGCACGCTTCTCAACTGAGTAACCTTTTCTTAGACTCCGACCCTCCCTAACCCCCGTCCTCCTCTTCCCTTGCTGTCTCCTACTCTACCGACCTACCGTAGTGACTGAGTCACCTGCGTTCAGACTCACTTGAGGCCCCCAACCACTACCTGTCCCTCCGGACCGTACGACGCTAAGTGCCCCAGCGTTTCTCAGCCTAAGATGACTCGTTGACTTGACTTGACTTGGGTTCAATCGTGACTTGACTTATTTACACCCGTAGGAATAGAACAGGGATAAGTTTATGAACGTCGAAAAGTGACAATTCATACTACAAACGATATCCAACAGTATATCCCGGAAGTAATACAACTCCATACAAGGGAGATATGGATGGAACAACTCTTAAAAATAACTAATCTGTCTCAAGTGAGTCCAAAAGGTATTTTAAAATACTTTATAAAGTTTTCGAAAAAGACGTAGACAACTCCAATAGTATACTAAAAAAAAGGTTAAATAACTATACCACTTATAACTAAGTGATCACCTACAACTTGATAGGAACGTAGGGTCACAATTTAGGACGAACTAGTACTAGGACGTAATAGGAAAAGCACATAACAACTTAAATCAAACGATTATAAAACAACTCGTAAGACATAGATACAAGTTAGTCACTATAACTGGACATTAAAGAGAAAACACTACAGAACCAGATAAAAACCATAGTCTGACCACAACCGGAGTAAGAGACTCCGGTTGTAGTGGACTTATGTTCCTTCCTAACGTAGTTTTTCGTTGGTTGGTTTGGTCAACAAAATCCACATTCCAACGAAAAAGAACAAGGAAGTAAATCCTTGTATAAAGAGGCAGAGTAAAATGGAGTAAGAGACACAAATAAAGACACATAATAAAACAACCAATGAAAAGTGTTAGAATCTTTTACGGATACATCCTCTACAGGATACTCCGAGATGACATATGAGGGGAGACCATTAATCGACATATACGAGATCCCCATGGGGGATAACCTGACGTACCTGGTAAGACAACAACTTACGGGTTGATGATACCCACACGGTCACTCACTCCGACTGGGGACAGGACCAATCGACGGTCGGGGACAGAACAGACCACCAACGACCAGAGGACCAACCCAGGCTCAGGATTATACCGAACGACGTACCGGACCCCTTAGGACCACGACCATGGTCAGGTCACCACACATCCCGAGTCAGGGTCTCACCGACGAACACCCTAGGACCCCCAGGACCCTGACCACGACCAGCTGAATACCAAGCATTCAGGGACCCCGATTATCCAATCTGTCTCCTGAGGTTTACCGATGTCAGTCACTCTCAGGGTCAACGGAGGAGGAAAAGGTTCTCCACGAGGTTCCAATCGTTCACCGAGATTGGATCCGAAGAAAGGTTAATGACGGAATGACTCTGAACATCACACACAAAACGTGTACGGAAAAAAAAATTTTTTTTATTGAAAAATAAAATTAACCTCCAATTAATGAAAAATCCGAGACACTCTCTCCTTCTCCCACCCTACTAAACCCTCTTACCGTAACTTTGTACGTGTGTGGAAAATTTTCGTCCCATAAGTAAAGAATATCGGGGGAACGACAGAACATACGTTCAGAGTACCCGGAGGTAACAATCTGAAGACCCTCGAATAGAAGGTTCACGTCCTGGAGGAGTCCGACCCCTCGGACTACACCTCGAGTCTGGGGAACGAGAAACCCCTCGTATCGATACTAATAGGGAGACAAACACCCAACGATTGTGTTCCCATATCCTCTTCCGTTACCGTTGGCTGAAGTCATGAGAACGGACCTTTTAGGGTACCTACCTCCTCGGACTATCCGACGTCAGGTACCCCAGCGATTCTCAGTCTGTACTGACTCGCTGAAGTGAAAGTGAAAAGTGAAAGGACGTAACCTCTTCCTTTACCGTTGGGTGAGGTCACAAGAACGGACCTCTTAGGGTCCCTGTCCCCTCAGACCACCCGACGACAGACACCCCAGCGTGTCTCAGCCTGTGTTGACTTCACTGAATCGTCATCGTCGTCGTTGTGTTCTCTTATCCAGAATTGATACAGAGATGTGGAGGAGGAGAGAGGAACACTAAAGAAGAAAAAGAAAATGAAATCAACACATTTTAGAAAAGACGATCAGAAGTTTATCAGTAACATCTATCAACGAGACATTTATCAACCTCTAAACAACACGGGTACTCGAGTCTCAGAAAGATATGATGGTAGAACCGATGTTAAATACAAAAACACAAACTTTATAGTCGAAGTTTAAAAGGGTGATAAAATTTTTCGATAACGACAATCTTCTTGTTAGTTTACTAATTATTAGTTCATAATAAATTTATCCAAAATCGAATACCCTGGCTCGTTGACTTTATATATAAGGGTTAGAATTGTTTTAAGACTTACAAAATCGAACTAATAATCTTCAAGATATATCAAAGGTAACATCGTAGAAGTACCAAAGAGAAAAAACAATAACAAACAATTTTTAAAAGAACGGGAGATTTTCTGTCTTTTACACAGAAAAAGTGAAAGTATAAAGTGTGACGTCGTACAACGGATCTTGAATAAAAATTTACTCAATTTTATTGGGACTTAATACTAATCCTATTTCAAAATTCTTGAAGAAACACAATATATTTAGACAAATGACAAACTCCTAAAAATCTCGTTCTTTTTTTTCAAACTGTGAACCCGATCTTCTTTTACTTCAACTTCTAGAGGACCGGTTAATTCAACCATATATTTAATCTTGGACCGAAAATTTCTATACGATAATAAAACGACAGAATAGTTTTAAGGACCTTATAACCTTACAACCGTCTTCCTTTTTTTATAGAAAAATAAGGGTTTAGGGATACAGATATCAGTCATGGAAACGACTGAATAGAACTCCTAACATTTATAGGAGAATTTTTACTTTACACCGACTTTCCGTATGATAAGGCAATGAAATTTCTATTTCGTATCTAAATTTTTTAGAAAATATATTTCGAAACATGTTTTTATAGTGTCTTCTCTCCGACTTCTCAATTTACGTTCTCTCTTTTCGTACCAAGTTAAATAACTAAATCTATATGATGTTAGTTCCACATTTGTTTATACTTGTACGGTAAAGGTACTAATTGTATAAAGTCACCAAGGGGTAATAAAATACTTACTTCAAATTTTATAAAAATGTACCAGTACTCCGAAGTGTAATGAGTCGGGGTTGACTGGAGTGAGTGTAGTCGGAGACGGTAATAGAAGAAAGAGACAGAAAGTAATTCGGACCAGAAGAAAATATAGGATATTACCCGTACAATGGAGGATGAGGTTCAAACGACGTTTGTGTTCAACAAAAAAACCTGAAGAGGGTCGTAGTGGACATACCTACGTATATGAACAAGAGTAGACTTAGGGATCTGGGTCTAGGGGGATCCTACACTTGAGTATCGTGGAACGTGAGAAGAAAGTTCGTACATAGTGTCAACATTTGTTTAACACAACAATAAGTCTCAATTAACAGATAAGAGAGGTACTATTACAGCTAAGATCCTTCCATTGTTGACACAGACAGACCCAGTAAAAACAGACACCAAAATTTACGGTCCGTTTACCATTTACGAATATACATTTTATCTCTTTCAATATCGGAAACAAAATATCCTCACAATATTCCTCCTTTACTCTGTTAGACACAGTTCTCAAGTCGTCTGAATAAACTTCTGTGGATCTCGAGACCTAACCTCTTCCGTTACCGTCGGGTGAGGTCATGAGAACGGACCTTTTAGGGTACCCACCTCCTTGGACCATCCGACGTCAGCTACCCCAGCGATCCTCAGTCTGTGTTGACTCACTGAAAGTGAAAGTACGTAACCTCTTCCTTTACCGTTGGGTGAAGTCATAAGAACGGACCTCTTAGGGTCCCTACCCCCTCGGACTACCCGACGACAGATACCCCAGTGTATGTCAACCTGTGCTGACTTCGCTGAACCGTCGTCGTCTCGGGACCTAATAACCACCTCAACCATTTCGAAGTGGTTATCTCAGACCTGTCGAAAGGAGGGAGACTATTTTGTAGTCTCCCGTCCAAAATACCCGGTGAAGGAGAAAAAAGGAACGAGTAAAAAAAGTAACTTTACATAAACTGTATATTGTAACACATCTAAATTCGACACGTTACTTGATCAAACTGTGTAAATATATAATACTAACGGAAACGTCACTATTAATCGTGGAGACAGTACAGCGAATTGATAGGAAGGAAAACTCACCAATCTTACTAATTCTAGATCATAGAATCGTTAAAAGTACTAATATTATGTTGGAACATTTAAAGTGATATGACGCGTAATCTAGACATCCTGAATGATGAGTAAAGTCCAACTATGCAAACTTGTCTTAGTACGTTAAGATCGGGGACCATTGGTGGCAAAATGACAAAAATGTTCAAACCGAAAAAATCTACGGTGCGTCTCCACCATATTATGTCATAAACAGAAAAAGACAGACTGAGTGGAGTGACTGGAAAAGAAGTTCCAGGTAGGTGCAACCATGTCTACCGTCCTACAAGAATGGGAGGTACCGACTTATTATCGGATAACATATGCATCTACGGTGTAGAAGAAAGAAGTAAGTAGGTAACTACCCGTAATCCAGCAAAGGTATAGAACCGACAAACACTTATTGCGACGTCATTTGTACCCTCACGTGTATAGAGAAGCCATAGGACAAAAACAAAGGAAACCCACATATAAGTATTAACCTTAACACCTAGTGTACCATCTAGATTGAAATTAAAAAACCTCTTTGAAAGTATAAAAGGCATTACCTTGTGAAAGATTAAGCAAAGAAAAATTAGTACTTTCCATATCACCAGTGAAGGAAGAAAAGTACAAAGAGTGATGGTACTAACGTAGTGGTAGTTCTGAGAGTGATCGGATTACTTTAGGTTTTCTGTAATTATTATTAAACTGTAAACTCGTAAATACAATACGACCCGGGAGAGAATTCACAGAATTTCCATACTTGAACAAATTAAGGGTTCACTAGGATACTTTATGCTAATAACAGTAAGGACTATGACTCTTCTCTCCAACGGGACTAACGTGTCAATTATTTATCATCTTGACCCCAAACCTAAATGTCTCACATAGAAAATCACCCGTACGAAAGTGGTGGTACGACACGATTACTTTACCAAGACTTCCGTCGAGACAACAAGTAACGTGTTCTCAAAATAGGAGAGAGGAATAGTGTATGGTTCTCTTTTTCTTTATATACAACTTTAGTCCGTCGACAGGGTTAAACTGACTTCCACTGGAGTAGAAGGATCCAGAAACACGTCAACTCCACTAGGACGGTGGTTTTGTCTTTGTTTTATGTTCTGGACAATTCAGATTATTCTGTAGTTTCTACAAGTTGTTTTAAAAGGTTGGGTGAGTGAAAGACCAAATCTTGACCCCTTTTTCCATCACAGGTATCATTTACCTTTACTACGAGATGAGTGTATCTTTTGTCCCCTCTTGCAGTCCCCCTCTTCTCTCTTCTCTACTCTTTAGAACCCAATCTCCTGTCGTCTGTCACCCTCCGTCGACGTTTACAATCGATACCTCTTACCTATTGTTGAGATGTCTTTCCTATCTGTGTGGGAGTCTACGGAAATTCCTCGTGGTAAATCCCTTCTTCAACTCGTGACTTTATACTTCTGTCAATTGAGTCTCATAAGAGAAATGCTTCAACATCCTAAAGTTGGGATGTGGTACATTTTCCTTGTTTAATTTCAAAAGAAACTTTTATTTTTCGTGGGTTTTGTTGGAACCAACCTTCACGGTTATAGAATTGTTATAATTCATTGTTCCATCGTGTTTTGAAGGTAAATTTAATAAATATTCACTATTTCATCGTCATTAGTCTTATACTTAAAAATTACAAGTGACAACTTACAAGATATTAAGAGGAGTAATACAGAAACTACTGTGGTGACCGACTTTTACTTTTCAAGGTGTAATAGGGTTATAACAATGAGTCTATGAAGAAACATTAAACATAAAAAGAAGTCTATTAGAATCAGTGTTCACTACATGGACAATAGAAACACCACGAAATAAGAAGTTCTATCGACCCTTAACTACTGGATGTGGATTAATTTGTCTTTGTTTAAAGATTCTTTTTTCGATTCGTTCAAAGATTCTTCAACGGAATTACATTCACCGACAAGTAACAGAATAAAAAAAAAAAAATTGAGTTTAAAAGAGGATCAACTGTTTAAGAAGGTTTGCATATATACTATTTTCACATCCTACGACGATCTGATTGAAGAAAAGTCCGATACTTATTACGATTCGTCTTAGGATTTTGTCCTTCATTTCCATCGGAAATTATACGTGTGTCGTTGTAATTTTTAAGTTAAGTCTACATTAGATGACGTCGTGATATACGACCGGATATTTTCAACGTACGTTTATATCGAAATATCTAAGTTACTTCTCAACAATCAAAATTGACGCAAAATTGTTGATCTGGTGTATTTTAGATACCGGAATAGAAACCGATCTCTTATACTAGATCAGAGTTTTACTGATTAGACAATTTAAGCTATCAATAAATAAGTCACGGAGGACAACCCCGTTGTATATGTAGTCGCTGTACGTTTACAACCTAACGAAACGTTACTTGGGAAAGAACACACACTACTGAAATAGATTCCTCTTTTAATCTTTAATCCCCTTCTCTTTACTTCGTTAAACTTACAGTATCTCTGAGTTTCTCTTCGGAGTTTTTTTTAAGACTAAAAATACTTAAAATGAGAAACCACCCTTACTAGATAAAGAAGAGAGAGAGACAAATCAGTTAATATCACAGGTTGAGAACGTTGGGGTACCTGATATCGGACGGTCCGAGAAGACAGGTACCCCTAAGAGGTCCATTCTTATGACCTCACCCAACGGAAAAGGAAGAGGTCCCCTAGAAGGGCTGGGTCCTTAGCTTATGCCCAGTGGACGTAATGTCCGTCTAAGAAATGGTTGAATTGATACTCCCTTCGGGTACATGAAGAACTTCAGATTGTCAAAATTTCAGATATCTTCGGACCACAACTTTGTTATATGATAATTACTGTGTTTTTCATGTAGTTTTCTTTATAATAGTTTTTGACAAAGTTTTAGACCAAAAGTAAAGGATTCACCTCCTTTTTGTTTTGGTTTCGTATTTAATCTAGAACTAAAGACCGTATCTATACGTTACCGTATATAAAACTGAAACATATAATGATACTTCTACAAGACGAGAATATTAAGTAAACACTCAAAAAGTTTTCATTTTTTAAAACGAAGTCCCATGAACAAAATTAAAACAACAACAACAAGTGAGTGATTCAGGACAGATTGAGAACCACGGGGTACCTGACGTCGTGTGTTCCGAAGGGAGAGGAACTGATATAGGGTCTCAAACGAGTTTGAATACACGTGACTCAGTTACTACCGTAGGTTGGCAGAGTAGGAGACAACAGGGGAAGAGGAGGACAGGAGTTAGAAAGGGACGTAGACTCAGAAAAGACTACTCAACCGAGAAGAGTACTGCACCAGTTTCATAACCTCGAAGTCGCAGTCGGGAAGATTACTTATAAGTCCCAACTAAAAGAAATCCTACTGACCAAACTAGACAAACGACAGGTTCCCTGAGAACTCTTAGAAGAGGTCTTGGCATCAAGTTTTCGTAGTTAAGAAGCCGTGAGTCGGAAAAAAATACCAGGTCGGGAGTGTAGGCATGTACTGATGACCTTTTTGGTATCGAAACCGTTATACCTGGAAATCTATGGAAAACCGACTAGTTACGGGAAAGTATGAGACGTCCATAAACAATAGGGTGACGAAACCTGAAGGACCTTTAAGTAATACAGACGTATTGAACACTAACCGTTTTACATTTACCTATCGTGTCTAGGGTCTTTACTCGGACTTTACTATACGTATAATTTCAAACTTTGTTCCTCTATAAAAGATTTAACCACCAGGTTATGATAACAGTGAACACCTAGGAGACTTTGATCTCTAAGTGACCGGGGAGGGGTCTGCATCACTTAGTTTTAGAAGTCCCACCACCACCCTGATCCCGTAGATAAAACGACAGAAACAATTCGAGAAATTCACTATAGTACGTGTCGCTCCCAACGTTCGGTGATCGGATGTATCAATTGTCAACATGTCTTGAAGTATTAAATGTTTCGTACAGTGTTAAAAAATAGAGTGAATTAGACCATACTACCTGTAGTCACGATGTAATATCTGTGTCTTGAGTTCGAAATTCTCTCCAATTTACTACTGGATTATTACATGTAGAATTGAAATTTCAGATCTGAAGACTATTTTTTTAGTGCCCGAGAAAATGAAAAACTGAAAAAACCCCCGGTATTATATGTATGTCCTTTTTTACCGTCACGGTAATCACATGTCGGTTCACTTAAAAGAGTTTGACTCGTGTAGACACATCGGTCGGTGTGTTTAGGGGAGGAGACAAGAGGAGGTTAGTGATTAATGAGAGTACTCTCGTCAATGATACGACTAAAGTTTGTCGTGACCACCCTAATTAGATGAAAGCGTACTATAGCCACTTATCCTAGTCGGTAATATCTGAGTTAACACATTCGGAAGAAAATTCCTAGTAATGTATACACTCTGACTAGGCACAACATGTCGTTACTACTTAAATGGGAGTAACCAATATCACAAAGAAACACACTTATATACTGTATTATAACAAGTAAGATCATGACCACCTTTAAAGGCATCAAAGTCAAAAATAGACTCAGGTCGTCTTGAGAGAGTTGTAAGATCACGTGTAGAAACCACATGTCCATGTTTAAAAATAACCCATACATGGATCCTTTTAGGATGTAAAAGTTTAATATTAAAAGGTTAACATTCAACCGTCTTTAGTGGAGATCAAAAAGGGAAGGCTTGGAAAGAGAAGGAAATTAATAATATTAGGAATGGTGGTGAGGATTGAAGTAATTAGTTTTGGAGAGACTTTGTTCTTTCTCTGTCTAATTAAATGAGATTCTATATCGTACAGATAATTAAGGTCTAAATAAAGTTTCCTATCATAGAACTCATTTCCCTGTTGAAAGACTAACAAGTCCCGTATCTGGTAGTATCCGCATAGATTCGGTTACCAAAATAGAATAAAACTATGTCTCAAAACAAATTTTAAAAAAAACCTGTTTTACAATACTCCTTTGTTTTACTCATTGTACTCACTAATTAACTAATGAGTGGTTCATTGACAACGAACTGACACACAAGAACGTATCTGAATGATTGGCGGAATCCAGGGTCGTGGTAAGATGGTCTATGGTGACCAGTCTCATACAGTTGGACGAGGTTCTCACACAAGTATATCGAAGACAATGTCGTAGTCACAGGGAGGAAGTCCACAAACTAATGGACCCTAGGAAAAGACACTTAGGAGTCCTACGGTACCCTGAAGGGATACTAAGACAAGGTACCTGGGATCTAGGAATCGAAATTCCAAGTGACTATAGTAATTCAGTCTCATTCATAAAGGACTACAGAAATAGGTACCTTACCCTTCCCTCCATTCGAATTAATTATTGTTCACGTACCCAAAAAGTTATCCTGTTCACTAACGAAGAGATACGGAATCAAAAGAGTCCATACTTTAACCATATTATAAAGGTAATCGAATTTGTTATATTATCTATGATACTTCAATTATGTTTATGAACCACGACTTATTTACTATAGTAATTATCGACGATTTCCAGTCCCTGATACAGAATAAATAGGGATTTTATTATAAACCATCCTCCACAGAATATTTAAAAATTCCCTTGAATACTAAATGTATTCAGGACGACCAACCCCCTATTATAAACTCACTTTCTCCTACGAGGTAAGAGGGACCGGCGATAAGGGAAGACATACTTACGACTTAATGATTGTTTTGATATTTTAGACAGAAATACGTGAGGTTTAGATAAGGACCATCCCTCTTGTAAGAGTCTATTGTTGTAGTGTCCATCCCCTAAGTCCATCCCAATCCGACATAAACGTTTTCTCAGTCTCGTATAATATCTTCACGTCTTTCTTAATACAATTCCTACAATAGTAATTCCTTGTATTTAATATAAATTTAAGTCGAAACAGACTTAGGAGTCCAGAGGTAGACTAGTTCGTATAATTATTTTGGTCGACTTGAGAAAATTAACGAAAAGTAGAAGACCAGATCCGAAGTTGCAATCGATAATTAACGAAGACTTACCATACATGACAGTGTATGTCGTTTACCTGTGTCCGGAAGTAAATCCTTCACTAGTAGTTATCTGTAAGTAACACAAAGATCGCATCATTCAGACTCATGGTAGTAGTTGTGGTAACCGTTAAGATGATGGTTTTCACGGCCGTCAAGGTGGTTCCTACAGTACTGGTTAACGTGATGTTTATGATTGTTAAGGTCGTGGGGATTGTTAAGTCGTGGATTATGGGGGTCGTTAAAACAGTGGTCATGGTTATCGTTGAAGTTTTGGTTATACGTTTCACTACCATTTCCAGTTGTCTATCCGACCCAAGACCCTCGGGTGTATCTGTTTTGCACCAGATACTGCAATGACACATGGATCGAACTACCTCCTTCATGTTTCAACCGTGACAAACGAGGATGAACTGGACGTACCGGGGTATACTGGAAGTAGAACTCTATGGGGCGGTGAGACGAGGAGTGTGTAACAAACTATCGGTGTAATCGAATGATTTTTATGGTCCCAAAAAGGATGAATTTCTACAAACACAGACGACGCGAGAGAAGGACCATATCAAACAGACACTAGAAATGTTCAACTTTATGAAGTATAAATTTAAGGATCGTATTTATGGTGAAGGGTTCTCTTTGGAAGAGATCGGAAGGGAGAGGTAATCCTGCTGTCCCTTTTATCAAACATTAAATGTATCAACTAATCGTAAACTACATTTACTCATAGATCATACTACACGTGTTCATCAATAATCATCGTTACCATTTCTTGACTTCACCTGTCCACTAGGTAAACTGACCTTTATTCCTTGGTCTAACTTATACTTTGGTTTCAGGTCCTCTAACCTGTCTGAGTGTCCTCTCTCTCCAAAGTCCAGTCTTTAACCCTCCGTTTCGGATCTTGTCAATTGTACTTGGTGTCTCTTTTTTCGAGATCTGGTCGAGACTCGGGAAACCATCCACGACCAATCAATTCTATCACACCAACCGCTTACCCTGTGTCACATGTTTTGCACGTTCATCGTTTCCCTTCCCATATATTACTTGATGAAGACTATATTAACTCGGACTCCCCCTTTTATTTGTCAGTAACTCCTCTCACCGACAATTATTGGTAATACACAGTACCGGGAAAGTTCTTTAGAAGACATGGAAAGATCAAAGAAAAATAGAGGAGGAGGAGGAACCCGAGTACCCACTACCCCATGTTTCAATAATACCTTTACACCTGAACTTCAAAAGTGAGTACAAATAACATTGACTAAGGATACTCAGATCTGTCTTTCTCATTCCTAAATCAGTTGTCAAGATAAAAACAACGACAAAACAATTTTCGATCTTTAATAGGTTGTGTGAAACGTGTTTTATGATATCTTTTATAAGAATTAATAAGACCGGGTGTAGTCTAAGAGGGGAGAAATTGAATAAGACACATACTCAGTCTCACAATTTTGAATAGAAGTTAAATAGGAACAAGTCTCAACTAAATTATATTACCTCAATTCTCGTTTCTAATACCTCTGTCCGGTGAACCAAAAACTCAGAGTCGAGGTCAAGAATAATAGTCACCTCTGGTGCCTATTCAGTGAATCGGAGAGAGACGGAAGTCAAGTCAGTGAGTCAGTACAGGTTGAGAAACGTTGGGGCACCCGACGTCGTGTGGTCTAAAGGGATAGTAGTTGAGGACCTCGAACGAGTTTGAGTACAGGTGACTCAGTCACTACGGTAGGTTGGTAGAGTAGGAGACGACAGGGGAAGAGGAGGACAGAAGTTAGAACGGGTCGTAGTCTCAGAAAAGGTTACTCAATCAAGAAGTGTAGTCCACCAGTTTCATGACCTCAAAGTCGAAGTCGTAGTCAGGAAGATTACTTATAAGTCCCAACTAAAGGAAATCCTAACTGACCAACCTAGAGGAATGTCAGGTTCCCTGAGAGTTCTCAGAAGAGGTAGTGGTGTCAAGTTTTCGTAGTTAAGGAGCTACGAGTCGGAAAAAATAACAGGTTGAGAGTGTAGGTATGTACTGACGACCTTTTTGGTATCGGAACTGATCTACCTGGAAACAACCGTTTCATTACAGAGACGAAAAATTATACGATAGATGCACCCAGTGTCGAAAAGAAGGTTCTTCGTTCGTAGAAAATTAAAGTACTGATGTAAATGGAAGACGTGACTGAAACCTCGGTTTTTTTTTTTTATTATTTCAGACAGTCATAAAGGCAACGAAGGGGTAGATAAACGGTGCTTCACTATCCTGACCTACCGCACTAGAATCTAAAGACTTACAACTCGAAATTCAGTTGAAAAAGTGAGAGGAGAAAGTGAAAGTAGTTCTCAAAATCAAGAAGAAACGAAAGACGGTATTCCCACTACAGTAGACGTGTAGACTCCAATAACTATAAAGAGGGTCGTTAGAACTGAGATCAAACACGAAATATGTCGACCCGTAAAGCGTACTACATGGGACGTATATTCAATTTATTCGTCCCACTGTTATATGTAGGAACTACATAAGGAAAAGGATAAACCTTGGTCAGACAACAAGGTACAGACCAAGATTGACAACCGAAGAACTGGACGTATGTCTAAAGAGTCCTCCGTCCAGTCCTCCAGACCGTAAGGGTAGAGATCTTCTTAAAAGGTGTCAAACAACACTAGGTGTGTCAGTTTCCGAAATCACATGAGTGATTTCGTCTTTATCCACAAAAAGACCCTCAGAAAACGAAAAAGTTACTCGGTTACCGACAACTGTTAAACTAGATACTAAGAAGACGGAAAAGTTTTAGGTCGAACTTGTAGACCTTTAAGTACCAAGTACATGACAACTTCTGACCGAACCTCCTAAAACTCGTAATGAAATGATCACGCACTCTACTCACGTTAACACACCATCAAACTCGTAAGAAACCGTAACGGAAAGAAACCCTAACCTTACTTTTGACTGGAAAAGGTCAGGACAACGGTGACGACTCAAGAGGTTTAAACGACCGTATAGCTCACGTTATGAAAGTGTCGTAGTAGAACGTCCTAAACTTTATCGAGATGACCTTAAGGTAGTGGAGGTGATCGAAAACAAGTATCACTACGAAAGATTCCGGGTGAACTGAAGTGTAAGATCCTACAGACCGAGATCCACTCACTAGTGTCGTAACGTCAATAGACCCAGTACTTCTAGAAAAAAATATCGAGAAGACACATAAGAACGGTGGAGAAGAATTATAGAAGACGAGGACAATCTAGGTATGGTAAAGATAAGAAATAAGACGGGTAGAAACGTACTTTACGAGGGAACCATAGAGACTAAAAAAAAACTTCTCTAGAGATCAGAAAGGGTCGGATAACAAAAGGAGATAAAGAAACGTAACTAGTGACTCCTTCCGAAAGAATAGAGAGGAACGATAAGAAACCTTGAGACGTAAGTTTACCCACATAGAAAGGAAAAGAGGAAACGGAATCGAAGAGAAGATAAGTGTCGATTAACATTCCGGAGGAGTCTTTTGGTAAAACGGAAAAACGTAAAGAAAAAGAACCTACCAAAACTAGTGAGGGAGACATGTCACAGTACTTGGAGGTAGGTATCGAGAAGTGTGTGAGACGACGACGACGATTCAACGAAGTCAGTACAAGCTGAGAAGTGGTGGGGTACCTGACGTCGGATGGTCCGAGGAGGTAGGTACCCCAAAAGGTCCGTTCTCATGACCTCACCCCACGGTAACGGAAGAGGTGAAGTGTGTGTGATAGTCTAAATTAGGGAACTTAGATAAACAGTGAAGGTGACATATTAGTATTCCCTAAACTAAATACAGTATGGATTTACCAAAAGGGATGAAGTCAAATTCAGACTTAAACCGTTATTCCTCAAGTACTTGACTCGGCGTCAGTCGAGGGTCAGAACAAAAATGAGTGAATATCTCGAAGGAATTTCGAGAAGGAAATTCTTGAGAAGGAATTTTGAGAGACGGAATCAAAATTGATAACGTGATGAGACGTTTCACTACTATTATAAGTATGTATTATGATCTATTCGACATCTTATACTGTGACTTTACTCGTACTTAGTACTCTTACTTAGTCACACTTGTCATGGACCGTGTATCATTCCCGATGTGTTTATACTTTATAGTACTAACTTGTTGATTATTGTTTTGTGATCTATCCTTCAAAATTCAAAAAGACATTGACAGACTTCAAATGTATACTTTCAATCTTTCATTAACGATTCTGAGAAGACATTTGTGACGTTGTCAAGTCCTTTTAGTCGACCAAAGTCAGTAGTCGTTGTAAAAGAAATACCCGATCTTATGTAGTTTCAACCGATGTTGGAGAAAATTCGAAAAGGTAATATATTGGAATAGATATTATTATTGACACAACCAATTCCTTTAGTAATAAGTTTCCTGACTTAGTAGATGTATATTTACTCAAATCGTATTAAAGGAATTCGTATCATTAGTGATTTCTCTCTTCTAAGTAAAAAAAAGTATTCAGACACACAGACTTTGTTAAATCGTTACATTTGTACCACACCCCCCCGTTCAGTTGTAAATTTTAGAGAAACACCGTAGAAAAATGTCATTTTAGGATAGGGGTCCGTTAATAGTGGATGGAATTTTTTGTCATAAAGGATAGATAAAATAGAGTTCTCGGATATATAATGTGTCCTTTCAGTCAAAAGGGAAAACTTTTTTTTTACAAAATGAATCTGAAACAGGACTTTGACTGTTACTACAGTTTTTGAACGATAAACCTTGTAGAAACTAATTCTGAGCCGAAAGTCGTATGAAGGAATGACACACTGAAGGGAGTCAGAAACGTCACAGAAGTTTGAACTAACAAACACGTAGAGGTTCTGTATTCGTAAACTCGTGACTGTGGGATCTTTTGATTTTGTTGGTAATACGTACAGAATGACAGGATCGTATTACTTGTGACATTTACACTCTGTTTTCTACTTTTCCTGTGTTCCTTTATTGATTTATATCGTAAAGAAAACACGGAACTCATGACGTCCATAACCTATGTAAATGAAACTCATAGACTATAAAATTATTCAGAAATCTCTGTAAACTTCGATCATTTGTACTGAAGAGAAGTATTCTGTGTTTTTAGTACTATTTAAAAAAGTCACACTTTTTGGAAACCTAAGTACTTAATGTATAAGTGTCAAAACTAGATCCGAAATAAATCTAAAACAAGGGGGTGGGTCCTTCAACCAAGAGAGAGAGACTGAGACCGTCTTTTGGGTGTTGAACGAGGAAAACATTCTTGTGTACTCCTGACTTACAACTTCTCCCTACAATTCAGGTAAAATCATTGAATGACTCTTTGGAAGGGAATATACTAATCGTTCTAACTTTCACCCAAACCTCTCTCTTACCCCATAACACCCTCTTAAAAATACAACACTTGTTTACTAAGGACTTCTACGCGGAAAACAAACAAAAGACCGTAGAAATCTCGAATTGAAGTCACAGTATATCAGGTCGTATCGAAAAGTGTCAGTATCAATAGTCTGAGGACTGTAGTTTGGACCTTTTAGTATCATACAAAATTATCTTAAAGGTTTGATAAATATTTTTGTGACAAGTATTTGGACAGCCTTGGAATGAGTAAGGATTCGATATGTCTTACCACACATGAATTCTCGACGAATGGACATATCCGATTACATTCACAAGACTCGTACAAATTCCATCCGAGTCGGTTCGTCTCTTACTCTACCATTCTTAGGTAACCGGAGCACTTGTTCCCTTTCCTACACACACACACACAGACAGACAGACAGACACACTTTAGTGAAGTCAACACAGACTGAGAAACACTGGAGTACCTGACATTGGGAGGTCCGAGGAGACAAGTATCCTAAGAGGTCCGTTCTTATGGTCTCACCCAACGGTACGGGAGGAGGTCTCCTAGAAGGGTTGGGTCCCTAGCTTGGGTACAAAGGATACAGAGGACGTAACCGTCCGTCCAAGAAATGGTAATCTTAGTACACCTTTTCCCTAAGATCCAATAATACTTTCACTCATTGGTGACGACGACCGTATAATCTTCCACATTCAACTATCTAGATCCAAAATTCTCCACTACAAACAGGAAACTTAAAATCACGGTCACAAGGGTTCAACCACCGTTAGTCCTGTGTCCCGGTACGAGAGACGATCACGAGTTCTACGGGTAATCGTTATGTGTCTTCGTCCACGTAAATTTTGTATTATAGGAATCATGAAACATGTTTGATCGTTAGGAAAAAATAACCTTCCTTTACAAAGGAGAGGACATTAATAAGGTAGACTTATAGGTCAGGACTGTAAATTTCACTTCGTACAAGTTTAAAGGGAACTTTAAATTTTAAAAACGATTTAATCCAACAAACCACCCTTCACTCGGAACGTAAACAATTCCTCTCTAAACCAATATTTTCAAACTAACTGAATTCCGAGACTTTCGCCCACTTACTTCGGTCACCGTTCTTTTACTCTTTTTCTTCAACCACCCGTCCACTAAGTAACGGTAAAGGACATCAAGGAGTAGACTAATGTTTCTCGATATATTAGCAACCAGTTCTTTGCTTGACAAAGAGAATCCCAAGACGTCATTGTCACTTCGTTTTACAATTCGTCAATGATTTGTGCCATTCTCTCTGGTCACGATCGAAGAGAAGGACACCAGTTATCATCGACGAGTCAGTTTCTCTGACCTTAAACCTTTCTGAAAATTTTATACTCTATCTACCCAGATTCATAAGGAAGGAAGACGAAGACCTAGGAAAAGAAGAGAGAACGGAACTACGAATAAATAGTTTGAGTTCAATATACGGTCCTTAACATATTCCACGACTTTTACGTCAAGGTTTGTTGTTGTTGTTGTTTTTAACCAGAAAGTACCTGACATATAAAATTACCTGTTTTATCTTAGTTTCATTTGCATAATTTATTAATGTCTAACACTGTTCACTGTACTTCCTGGGTTAGTTCATCGATTCAATCCTCTATTGTCATCTCCACCCCTCCTATGGCATGACGTCAGTCGTCTCGTAGAGACTCTACCAATGGACTCCCTACCCGACCTCGACCTTCGACAACTTCTATGCTCCCCTTCCCTAAACCCTTCTCCTTTATCGTCACCGACTTCACCATTGTAGTGGAAAGTCTTAGACCTTCTCTCCATCATATCGATTTGTCAGGGACCATAAACTGCCAAGGTGAATCCTAAGAAACTGAAATACTACTATTATATCATGAATAAACGTTCGTATGAAGTGTAAAACTTAAAACTAGAAAAGGGACCGGTCACTTTGCTATATGGTTTGAAAGTCGTAGTCGTGGGTCCGTACACTAGTACTTCCACTGTTGACTATGCAAATGTTGGTAAGACATGGGTTTGCCGATAAAGCAAAAAGTAAAAATCACGTTATAAGTCATTAAATGTGTTCTATGAGTTGTAAAATAATACTTTATCCGAAGTAAAACCGGTCAAAACGGGTTGACATTCGATTACACAAAACTCGTACAAATTCCATCCAAGTCGGTTCATCTCCTACTCTACCAACTTACCGTAGTGACTGAGTCACCTGTAATTAAATTCATTAGACGTCCTCTAATACTTCCTGTCTCCTCAGACCGTACGACGTCAGGTCCCCAACGTTTCTCAGTCTGAGCCGAATCGTTGATTCGTTGTCGTAGTCGATTCGATACTACAAACCACACACACACACACACATACGATTCAGTAAAGTCAGTACAGACTAAGAAACACTGGGACATCTGAAGTCGGACGGTCCGAGGAGACAGGTACCCTAAGAGGTCCGTTCTTATGACCTCACCCAACGGTTAGGGAAGAGGTCCCCTAGAAGGACTGGGTCCTTAGCTTAGGAGTAGAGGACATAGAGGACGTAACGTTCACCTAAGAAATAGTGACTCGATGGACCCTTCTTACTATAAACCATCCAATCCACATAAGTCACGTCAAAGTTGAATACTACCAAACCGTTCCACATTGGGGTAGTATTCAGTTCCTTCTACCCACCACCCTTTCGTCTGATACAGTAAAGAAAGGAAAACCAACAGGGATTTCGTTTGGACCTTCTGTTACCAAATTCGAGAAGAATACCTGGGTGAAAACAAGACATGACCCACCCAAAGACTGATCCGATAGTTCTATAACGACAGATGGGAACAATGGTTCGGTTGGGTCACGGATGTAGGTGGTATATGAACCCATTCGTGAATAAGTAAGTTGTTACATAACGACCCTGAATGGTTCCGGTCTATGGTAAAATCCGTGATCCTTTTGTCGTCTTCTACCTGTGTCGGACCCCACTCAACTCCCCTTTCCACCTCTTCCGTTTACTATCTCTTCTTTTCACTCGTAGTCACCTTTGACGGTCCATCTCTAAACTCGTCGCTTCACACTATCTCCTGACCAGCCCTCCCAGTCTACCCAAGAGGTACTTCTCTACTGTGTGTCCTTTACATCTCTACTCGTAAAGTGTGTCACTCACTATGGAGTCACACTGAGGTTTACTGTAGAGTTTCACTCTTCTCGGACGGTCTTAATTGACCGGGAACTAATCAAACCTCCTCGAGAACTCGACAAGACTGACATCCATTAAAAGAATATACGATAAGTAACACTCCGTCCCTTGTCTCTCTCGGAGTCTTTAAGTTCTGAAGATTATTACTGTCACTATAGTAAACAACGCACACATAATATACCGTCAATAATCCGACTCACGAAAATATACTCAATGAAAGGATTTACGAGTGTCGGGATGTTTCACCTAAAATAGAACCAGATGTAAATGTTACCTCCTTTACGTGAGTCTCGTCCCCTCACTGGACTCCAGTATCTTGAACACTCACATTTTATGTTCTACGCGCAGGACGTCAGCCCGGAGTTGGGGGTCGATTACCTGTCGACCTGCTACATGACGAAAGGATCCCTCACAAAGGTAACACAAGTCATGACTACTTATCAAACGAGATCCTCCTGTCTTATGTCTTGATCGAGGGGTGTATGTAAAAACAGACTCCGAAGTTTTATGTCGGAACGGAGATCTAACTTTTCCATTTCTTAGACATGAAAACCACAAAGAATCACACCAGTAATACCGCGAACGAGAACTTAAGGTAAACCCACACACTTCTTTCATAATGTTTCTGTTAAGGACAAGGCCTTCTCTCCATTTATACAGTTTTATATACAAGTTATTTTAAGGTCTAGATGATCTAGGACACACCTCACTATCTTGAGTAAAAACAAACAACTTAGACGTTCTTTTGTTCCCCTAACAGAAAGGGAGGGAGGAAGGGGAGGGAAGAAAGGAAGAATAAACGAACAAGTTTTACCGGTTTAAGTCTCAGTGTCTACCAGTAATATAACTCTTTAAGAAATGTTTGTTTAGTATAAACAAGGGAAGTCTCAAAAGATCTCCATTACCCAGTCTGAACCCCTCGACGACTTGACGACTGTTCACAGGTACTGAGAGTGTACCACAACCCAACTGCACACTACCAACTCTTCATACTACACCCGTAAAAGGAGATCACTCTCGGAGAAGTCGACATGAAAGAAGAGACCGTCACGAGGAGGGTTACGATTTCTCGTGACATAAGTCTTGGCCGACCGGGAGACTTATGGTGGAAGACGTAGGCGAGAAGTGGTAGTGGAAAACAACTTTACCTCACAAGACAACGTGTCATCGAACAGGAGCTCTTAACCGGTCGTACGACAGTTGTTTACTTTCGCGTCCTACGAAATAAACACGAAACCTTTTTTACAGACAATAACGACACCCAGAATAACAATAGGATTTTATATAGAAGGATGCAGAGCGTGTCTATCCGGTGCAGGAAAGAAAGGTATTTATCGTTTCTCTCGTTCCTTGAGAGTCGAACTGTCTTCGGATGTTTCGCTCGAACCAGAGAGTAAGCGGGGTACAAACTTAAGGAAGAAGACATAAGGTCTTTTAACACTACACTCAATAGGAACTTATAAAAATTAATTTTATCTATTAAGGACACATAGAAAAAGGTTTATTTCCTCAGAGGTGAATAGGTAAGTGAACACATAAGTAGGTAGGAGGTAAGTTCAGTAAGTAACTGGTCTGTCAACCTTCCAAAAATTAGTCAATCTATGTTTCGTGAAAGGATGTACGGTCCTTAAAACACTCCATGTCTACGTTTCTATTTTTGTGGAACTTTTCTAGGTGTGGGGTAAAAGTCATTTGAGTATCAAGTTTTTTTTTTGTTTTTGTTTTTGTTTTACATCCGTCAGTCACTGTGACGTCTCACTGTAAACGGTACTACTTTTATACGTATCTCAATTAATCCTGGTAAACAGGCGGTCTCGTCACCAGTCTTTTTTGCATGTAAGAAACGAAAATCTATCTTGTGTTCTAGTCACCAAGTAGTGTGTACCAAAACACATAAATCCCACAAATTTTTGAGCAAGTAATTACATGGAAACAGTCGGATCAGATAGAGGACAGTGGAAATGTTTACAAAATATCAAAAAAAGATAAATTTCAGGAATGAAAATATCTCGAATAAACGGAGAAAAACTACGGCTAAATCACGAGAATTTTGAAATAAGAAATCTGGATCTATCGTACCTTCTATTCCAGATTCTACTCAGATAAAAATAAAGTTCCAAGACTTATGTGACTTAAATTTACTTAAAGTCCCCCTTTTTAGTTCATGATTTTAAAAACAGTTCAATAAATAATGAGTGAAAATGAGACACCCGTTTCACATCGTGGAGTCTTCGAGTGTATACGTCATCGTAGACCAGTAAGGCCTACTCTTCAAGAATAACTCCTTTTCGGCAATAAGTCTGGGAATAAGTCCTTTTGGAAAGTGACTACTCCAAGGGGTAAGGTAAAAACGAGTTTTCAAGAGGTATAGAAAGTTACTTGCGATCTCGAAGTGTTTCAGATCCGTGTCTCAGGGAGACGAAAAACGGACATATTCAGTCTCTGAGTCGTTAAACTTTCTCTGACAAGATCTATTACGGGGAGTCGGTAATAGAGTCCAAAACAAATTGGGACGGACCAGACATGAGAACGGAAAGAAGGAGACACCCCGAAAAGGAACCGGGTAGTTGATAGGGGGTTGTAGGTCTAAGGTTTTCGGGGAGGGGAGGAAAAGGACTTCGCATGTGTAAGGGATTGAAGCTTCAGGTGGAGACTTTTTAAATTCTGGTTTATTCTTATCCTGACTTCTTATCCTTGTATTTTAAACGTTTTCCTTTACAAAGACATTTTGATAAGGAAAGTGACAAAAGACGGGGGAAAATTTTATGTAATGACGACGACGAAAAATTTTTAAATAAAGATAAATCAAGAAACCGGGTAAAAAACTAACCTAGCAAATAAAAAGACCTTAACTCGACGTCTTCAACGAACATATAAAAACTCTAATCAACAAACAGTCAACGAAGTAAACGATAATAAAAGAGGGTAAGTCTTCCGACAGAAAAGTGGAACGAATATAAAAGGAAACAACACGTCTTCGAAAATTAAAATTAATCTAGGGTAAACAAATAAAAACGAAAATAAAGGTCTTAAGACCCTCCACCTAGTATCTCCTAGGACGACACTAAATACAGACTCTCACAAAACGGATACAAGAGGAGATCCTCAAAATATCAAAGACTAGAATGTAAATCTAGAAATTAGGTAAAACTCAAATAAAAACACA